>NW_021028028.1:29019-122942 GCF_004153795.1 Camellia sinensis
TGAATTTTTTTTTAAAATAAAACCTTAGTATTTATTAACTTCTCCCAACCCTCAAGCCTTACTCTCATAATAACCATTAATGGCATTAAGAATAAGCATAAAAAATTTATTGAAATGTCCAACACATATGAATTCCTTGAAAAATCCCAACACATATGATTATTATTCCTCATAATAACACTTTAATGCATTAAGAACAAATATAAAAAAAAAATCTTAAAAAGTCCAACACATATGATTATTATCAAAATATTAAATTTAATATAATATAAAAAAAGAAGATATTTAATTCCTTGAAAAGTCCAATACATATTGAAAATCTAAGTGATTCGTGTGATTAGATCAAGATTAAAATATTCCAAATCCCAAAAATCCAAAACAACACAATCTAAATCAACAAGCACTTACGAAAGTGAGTTAGATTGTTTGTTTTGTCAGATTAAATAATAAATCGACACAAAAGATTTTTACGTGGAAAAACCACAATTGACACCTCCAACTGTGATTAAAAAAACCACGGGCGAAACGCCATAAATCAATCCACTACTGAAGTAAAAAGATTACAAAGATATTTTACAAATTACCCAACTTAGTCAATCTGTCTCCGAATCTTCTGTAACTCTTTTTCACGACTTCATCTCGGAACTGATCAATCTTGAAGTGATTCCACAACCTCACCCACATATAGAATCAAACACCTTCGAAACTATATGCTAGAATCTTCGGAATCCACCGAAGCGAACTCTCTCTTGAATATAAAGAAACCAACTCCTTGATGTATGTATTTTAGATCCTGAGTGAAGAACTCTTCTCAAGACATCAAGGAAAATACTCTCAAAATCTCCCAAGAAGACTTTAAACTCAACCCTAGTTTGTTTTTATCAGATCTAGGAAAACGTCTCAACAAAACAACGTTAGCAGCTTTAAATAAGGATCTGAAACCGCGATCTACGCTCGAGCTCAACATAGCCCGCTCGAGCGGACTGAACAAAAACTGCATACGAAGAAACAGAGCTCGCTCGAGCGTAGGAGTTTCCGCTCGAGCGTCAAATCACACCTTCCAGAATCTGTGCTTTGCCCGTCAAACTACTGTGACCTGCTAATCTACGCTCGAGCTCAAGAGTCTCCGCTCGAGCGGACAGTACAAAAACAGAAAAACACAGTTTTGAACCAACATAAGATTTTGTCTCCGGATTTGACAACACAGGGACCTAACAATCTCCCCCTTTGTCAATTCCCGGACAAAACTTTCCTAAACAAGAATCCTGAAACATAAGCACTAGACAAGATTCAAAAAACTAAAACTAAAACACTTCAAAACAAATCTATGAACAAACAAACTTTCCAATCTTGCATATATCGATCCATCAAGTCAATTCATCATCCACCAATCACCTGTGAAAAAACGAACAACATACCAGAAAAACCAAAACTTGTGAACTATATATAAGAATATAACAAAATGTATCCATTCAATAGAACCAACGGAACAAAATATCAAAAAATATCCATGTATCATAACCAAAAACAAAACGAAACAAAATATATCAACAATATCCAAGAACCATCAACAAAATATACACTTAGTGTATAGGAGAAATTAAAAAGGCTACTGCAGTAACTATGTACGGTTGTATCTATAATTATTTGTATGAGGGGATTTTATATGCTAATCAGGTATTTTGACTAAATCAATAAATGCAGATATGTGGATTGAAAAAAGTTAATAAATGCTGATTAGGAGATTTTGACCAAATCAACAAATGCTAAGTTTTTTTTTTTTTAAATAAAAAATTTAGAAAATTAAGATTGAAATATTGGAGCTCCCACAAGGTTTGGGGTTTAGAAACCCCATTTTCCTTAATATATTTACAATTATCTATATATGTGAGTTGCGATTTTTAAATGTCTTTTTTTTTTTAAATGTCTTCTTTTTTTCCTTTTTATATTATATTAAAGTTTAATATTTTGATAATAATCATATGTGTTGGACTTTTCAAGGAATTAAATGTCTTTTTTTTTATTGTTATATTATATTAAAGTTTAATATTTTGATAATAATCATATGTGTTGGGACTTTTCAAGGAATTCATATGTGTTGGATTTCAAAGAATTTTTTTCATGCTTGTACTTAATGCATTAAAGTATTATTATGAGGGTAAGACTTGGGGGTTGGAGAAGTTAATAAATGCTAAGGGTTTTTTTTTTTTTTAAATCAAAAAATCAAAAAATTTAGATGGAGAGATTGGAGCTCTCACGAGACTTGGGGTTAAAAACTCCATTTTGCTTAATATATAGTATAGATATAGATAGATAGATAGATATAGATATAGATAGAGATATAGATAGATATAGATAAATATGATCACATAAAACTAATGGTAGAAGAAGCAACTATCACAATAGTAGCTAATACAGTAGCTTCTACATCAGAAGCAACATAACTAGTAGCTTACCAGGATGTAAATGAAGTCCTTGATAAATGGATAATTCCTAAAGTGAAACCAGAAACTATTTATAAAATTGAAAATTTTGATTTTACCAGTAGAAAAATCATTAAACTTTGGAACATGAAGTTCCTTTACATAATGAAGATGAAGTTATTCAATTATTACACATACAGGATTTAGCACATTTTCTGAAAAAATATAAATATGTCCATATTGGACTCGTCCAGATAGCCTTTAAACCCTTAACTCTGTTAAGACAAAATGCCAATCTTACTTGTACACTCCGAGATGGCAGATGCCTTGATTGGAGAGTTTCTTTAAAGTAAGTTATATTTGGCACGTGTTATTTAGAAAATTTTCTTTCTTAGAGGCTAAGAAAGCTTAGTTTGAGTTAAATTTGGCCACTTAAACTAATAAAACAATTAGTAGCCTAAGTTAATTATTTCCAAGAACAAAATTGGAAAGGATGGAGAAGGACAGAGAAAGTTAGAAAAAAACATTCTTCTTGAAAGTTAGAAGAGAAAGTTAGAGAAAAGAAAGAGAAATAGGAAGAAAATATTAGAAAACCTAAAATAAAGTGCTTAAGTTAAACTAATATGGTTAAACTATAATTACTAAGAAAATTCTCTTTCTTAGATACTAAAGTAAAACTAATTTGAGTTAAACTTGACTACTTAAACTACAGATACAATTAATGGCCTAAGATAAAAGCGTGTTTTTGTTTTCCTATTTACTCTTCACACTTGCAATTTATATGGGACAAATATGAATATATTTTATTAATATTTTTAAGAAAGTTAAAGGCATTTGTATTCAATGCGGGCAGAATATCTAACGATAATTTGGTAAGAGTTAAACAATTATACATTTCAATTGGGACTCATGAAATTTTTAATTACATCTCATATGATGTTTAATTATGATATTTTTTAATTATAATTTAAAAAATATATAATTATATTATTATTTTTAATAATTTATAAGTCAGAAATCAGCTTATGTTCATAGTTATAAGTTATAAGCTGTTAAGTCATAAGGTATAAGTACTTTCCTACAGCTCTACCAAACAGGGCCATTATTGATTATTTCAATGATTTTCAAATTTGTTTACAATTAATTTATAATTAATATTTTAACAAATTTTAAGGCTTATTAAATGCAATAGTACAACATAAATAATATATCTTTTAACAAATGTCCAGTTCCTAAAAAATAGTGAGTTTGTTTGATTTGATTTTTCATGATTCATTTTTTAAAAAATTATAATTTCTTTTAATTTTTAGATATAATTGACATAAATACACTTAAAAAGTATAATATTTTTTATAAAATATTTTTAAAAAAATCACTTAAAACCAAAAATACGGGAAAAAAAAATACATTAAGTACATTTTTGTATTCTTGTATATGTATTGATTTTTTAAAATATTTTTTTTATAAATTTTTTTCTTTTTAAATACATTTAAATAAAGTGCGTCTAAAAAATAAAAAAAAAAATTACTTAAAATTTTAATAATATTTATTTAAAAATAAAAAATTTAATTTAAAAAAAATTAAATTTAAAAAATTGAAATCAAACGCAATAATTAGAATGTTGAAGGATTCTCTGTCGCTGTTGGCTACTTTTCTGTTTTTTCTCCTTCGTAGAAAGGGAGAGCACACAGAGAGAGACCCCACACGCCTGCCTATCCCTCTGAAAGTAATCTCAGCCACCCTATAGTTGGCTTTTTGTGCATTGACTATATTTTGACTTGTACCCCACTCATATATTTTCTTCCATAACTATTAACAACCATTCTAACAAGTCTACCCATGGATATGTCTGCAGTGGATCTGTTTGGCAACACTGTTCGTTTGAGTTATCATTTCATCGGAAAGCACACGAGGACCTGACTCCCGTAAAATTGTGTTTAAATTATAAATTTATATAAAAAAAAAAAAGTGAAATATAAATAATTTTTATCAAAATTAATTGATGAAAATTCATTTCTATGAGATCATAAGTTATTTAATTTAAGGTTTAATATTTTTTGATAATAAGGACACACATTAAAAAATTATTAAAAAAGCCATCGACAAGTCACCAACAACAGCCAATAATGGAGGTTAGTGGTGGTGAGGTGAATAGATAAGTGATATTGAATAGATAAGTAACACGTGTATAAAATGATAATATTTGACAAATAAATAACACGTGTACACATAGGTGATATTTGAACGGACAAACGTATATAGATAAGTTTTGAATATAAAGTTATCTTTTTGGACAGATGTTCTTTTGGCCCAAAAAAAATGAGGAAGGATATCAAAAAAGCAGTGAAAAGAAAAATTATTTCAAAATGATGGAGATATAAGTGATTTATGCATTAGATTATGTAAATAAATGTTGTATCTCTATCATTCAAAAATTATTATTTTTTACTTATTATTTTTTTGAAATTCTCCCAAAAAATTAAGCTAAGGCCTATTAGCTCTACAATTTCCGAAATGAAACTTTGTCCTAAGTACCCTATTTTTTTAATATTAATTTCGTACTTAAATTCACAATTCAAACACATTTTAAAAGATCGTCAAAAAAAAAAATAAAAAAAACAAAAAAAAAACAGTTAAAAGTAAACCAAGTCACTTTTGGATAGGTTTGGACTGACCTCATACCAGATAACAATAAATCATTTCTTAAAGCTGACTAGGCCCAAGATCTAGCTTGTACTTTATGCCCCCACACCCCAAAAAATAAAAAATAAATTTTAAAAAAATAGTTCCGAGCTCTCCTTTAACATGTCTACAAGTCAAAGTATAGTCCCTTGAAACCCTCTTCACCTCGTTAAAAAGTGAGAATTTTAAATACTCTCCAGATAGTAATTTGTGATTATAATTTAATTTAAAATAATGTATAATAATTTTAATTAAACAATCAATAATAAATTAGTATAACGATGTAACATAAAAAAAATCATAATTGGACTCCTCAAATTATGATTAAAAAAAAATCATGAATTAAAATCATAAAATAATTTACTACGAAGAGAAAAAAAAATTACACGAGAACCCTCAATTACCTAAGAGTCCACGTCCAAATTGAACGGAACTTGATGTGCCTCTTCCACCACTGTTTTCACCTCAGAATTACTTTGTCCAACATTGAATTCACAATGCCAATGTTAAATCCATGACGATGAGCCACTCCAGAATTCACCAAGGTTTCAGGTCTAAATTCTTTGGAATTCACCGAGGAACACCTCTCTCTTTTTGTGAATGAAAGAACAAAATAACCCTTGATGATAGTCAATACGAAACCCGTTGATCAATTGATCACCCTCAGATCAAGTAAAACAATACATAAACACTCTCCAATATAGAATACTTTGTTTTCTCTTTCTCTCTAAAAATCAGGAGCGGTTAAACTTTAAAAATAATAAATAGCAAAAAGCACACCTTGTACTAAACAGAGTCGTGAAGATCGCTCGAGCACTCACTTTACCGCTCGAGCAGTGTGACTAAAGGCAATGCGCACATATAAGCCAACTGCTCGAGTGCAACATCTACTGCTCGAGCAGTAAAATATGTTTTCTAGAAATTTAGAATGCAAGCAAAGATACTAGATGAACTGTTTCACTGCTCGAGTGCACTAAAGACCGCTCGAGCGGTTAATCAATTTTGACTTCTTGGCTTTGAGGGCACTGTCCCTCTATCCCCGTACGTGCTTTTACTGAAGTGGCAAATAAAGAATACTCAAGTCAAGATACGGAATGTCGGCACAAATTCCGCTACACAGGCACAAATCAGATTGGATTCGTATCTAAATTCTCACAACTCACTGATATCATAGAGCAAATAAAAATACAACTAAATGAAGTTTTGTCTAACGGGATTGTCAATTACAAAAACCTAATAAAAGGCTTTGGATTCGACTTTTTTACCAATGAGTCTTAATTATTGAATTTCATTGTCAATATTATTTATTGAGTTTCATTGTAATTTAATGAAAATGTGAAACATTTGATTTGATAGTATTGACAATATTATTATTTATTGAAGCATATTTCTTTTTTTCAAAAAAAAAAATGTGAAACTAACATTTGATAGTATTTGTTATAAAAATTAGATGTGCAAAAAATAAAACTATTTGACAATTTTAACTATTTGATTTTTTTGTTTTTAGCGAAAAAAAAATGATAGGCATAATATTTTTAAAAAAGTTTCAAAAAGTATTTGAGGTATCAAAAGGTTAAACTTCCTCGCATCAAATTATTACTATTTTTTTTTCCCAAATGTAATGTATCTTGATAAACTTTGAAAAGTGCTTGATCGTGATTTTAGAATAGAGTAAGGTTAGGAATCATGAAAAAAGTATCATGAAATGCTTCATAATGATTTTATATCTTTTGATTAGTGTGTGGTGTTTTATTGTATGTGTAATCTAAGAATAGAAAATCTTCATGAAGCATTTCATGATACTTTTTGAATGATTCCTAGCATTACTCTTTAAAATATAACAAATAAAGAAATACATAACAGTACATAACTGTACAGTCTATAACAACCCATAACTTTCCAACACCGACAAATATGTTTAAATAATTAAGCAGTAATGATTTAAAACACTAATTTTAGTACTTTAATAGAGCACTAATAACATGATAAGGAGAAGAAAAAAAATTACGACCAAAACATCACATCATAGTGATGGGGCCCACTACTAACTCATTAGAATTTGTTTTAGAGTTTAAGAATTAAAGGGGCAAGAGAATCCAAAGTGTGTGTGTGTGTTGTGTTTTTTAGAGCATGGTAGTCTTTTGTCAAGGAAATATAATAAAAAGTATGAATATGATAACCATATTATTATTTTAAAATTCCACAATGTGCTTGTGAAATAAAATGAGATCTTCTAATACAGACAAATCATAACCATTCAAACAGGATTTGAAGATCTTCTAATTTAAATGAGGATTGGACAAAAGAATTCACATGATTAGGCATTCAAAGTTTTTTTTTTTTGCCACTTAATAATTATTTACAAGACCAACCTTTTGACAGATGGAGTATATTAATCTCTTTTAAGATTTAAAATAAATAAATAATTTAAAGACATAAAAATAAATAAATATATATTTCAATGTAAAAATTATAATAAAATGATTTTTTCATTTAAATAACTAATAAATTATTGATAAAATGAGATTAAATATTATGTAAATTAAACATTTAAGAGAATCTAATATAATTACACTAAACTTGTGAGAAAGAAAAAAATAATTATATAGGATGAATATGTAATTCAACAATCAAATTATTGTAAACAAAAAAGATTTGTGTATTCAACAACTAAATTCTTGAAATAAAAACATGACCAAAAAAATATTTCAAAGAATTTATGCTTGAATTTTTTTTTTAATAAGCCTAAGAATATAAAATCGACTACAAAATCGATCACATAAAATATAAGTAGAATAATTTGAGAGGAATTATATATTTTTATGATGAATCTTATCATCTAATATGCATGATTAAAGTTATTTTATATAATTATTTACGTATATGTAATGTTGTTGAAATGTTTTGTGCCACGTGTGCAAGTTGATCTAATACGCATGTGATGTGCATATGCTACCTGTGCCCAATAATACGAGCACATGATTATCTTTTTTCTTCTTTCATAAACCATTTACTTGTGTTATTAGACACATATTTCCACATGATAAGCCAACACCTTATATGATTTTTTCTTTATTTGGGTTGGCATCACAATTGTTCAAAACTTTATACAATGTGGGATTCACTGTTTGGTTGAATGTACAGTGATTCATATTAGGGTAAAATTACCTAAATAATCCCTAAAGTGTATTATATATTTTTATGAGAGACTTATGTATAAGTTCTAATAGGTGAATTTATTGTTCAATAAGTCTTGTGATAATTAATGGCATTTTTTATCAAATATTATTAAAAAATTTCACTAATTGTTAATTTTTAGTAGCAGTTTGTTATAAAAAAGTTACTGATTATAAGTTTTAGCAATAATTTAAAAAAATCGTTACAAAAAGCGTTACTAATTTTTAACTTTCAGCGACAATTTAAAAAATTTGTTACATAAAAATGTCACTAGATTTTAGCGACAATTTATAAAATCGTGACAAAAAATCACTAATTGTTAATTTTTAGCAACATATGCAAAAAGGTATCACAAAAAATTATTTTTAGCTACAATTTCACTAGGATTAATTTTTAATAGGATTTAATGGGAATTAAATCCAACTATTAGAATCTATTGATAGTTAATTCTATTTTTATTCTAATCCTTAATATTTAATTTGTATCAGTTACTTTTTTTTAATTTTACATATGAATTTAATGTAATCTCTTTTCACTACTAGGGACGGATCATGATGTAGACTATAAGAATGGTTTTGGGGGGGAAAAAAAAAATAGATATTTTTTAAACTTTTGTCTATTTTTTAGGTGGGACCCATGCGCCAAAGTTGGTGGGTCCAAGTGACAATGCCTTCTTTGCCGCGTAACGATTCACCTCGTATATTTGGTTACTCAAAACCATTATCGGGTGAATGGAAAATTGAAGTCAAAGTAAGCTTCATGAAAATGGTGTTTTGGTGAAATTTCTATAAAAAGTTGGAGTTAAGGTTTGTTCCACATTGCTTTGGTGGGCAAACTTGGTGTGAGTTTATAAGGCTTGGGTTTACAACTTGGTGAGGGCCCCAAGGGGTACTAAAGTTTTGTGGAAGGGTGAGCTTATTGGTAAAATGGGTTAGACACATTGGATCCAAAAACAAACACACGCACAGCCCATCATCCCGTCGGGCAAGCTGGGCTGGGCTTGGGCACAGGTGCGTGGTATGAGGTTACGTTGGGCTTGTCCGGCCCAATACTTATCTTTTTGGGCCAAAAACATTTGAATTTTATTTTTTCTAAAATTAAATTCTTACTGTTTAGAATTTGAAATTTGAACATATTTTCGAATTGACCCCAATACATTGAAACATTGGTAGTTTGGTCCCTTGCACCTCTTTAGCATTTTCCTTCAACCGAACAGATACACTATCTGTTTAAATTAAAATCTAAATAGGTACTGCACCTGTTCTATCTGTTTGAACGGTTTTCTATCTGTTCAACACTGTATCGAATAGGTTTTTACCTGTTGAAACCTGTTCTGAAAAACCACAAGTTCTTCCATAAATAAACGGACCCTCATTTGGATTTTGTACTCAAATTTTTTTTCGTTCTTGCTTCTGTTTTGCTCTCTACATTTTGTTGCATTTATTTTTCTTATGAGAAAGTGTGTTCGTTGTGCGAATAGTTTGTAGTGCTGTTACTGTTCGTTGTTGATTATTTTATCTTGGGAGATAGATGTCCATAATCTGAAAACAACGAGAGGACGAATCTGTCTTAAGGATACAGTGTTAAACACTGGATTTGATCAAAATTTTGTTTGAGAAAATAATAAGGTAAGTGATTAGTTTACTTTTTTATTTTATTAATTTTTCCTTTTCAAATTCAGATTTTGTTTTTTGTAACAAAATAAGAATCTGTTTTTATTTTTTATTTTTTTATATACTGTTTTGATTTTTATAATCAAACAATCTCTCTCCTTTCTTTAATCATTTCTTTGAATATATTGAAGATTGTCCAACATAGACTATAGGAGGCTGTGGCCTCTTTTGTCTTTGAGACTACCCTGCTACTTGCAATGGTGAAGGATTTTTTTGTTTGCATGGCCTCTTTCTTATTCAATGGTTCCCAGTTTATGCATTCAAGAGCAAATGTTTTACCCAATACGTGTTTGAAGGAAATTGAAATTGAATATAATATGTGTCAGAGCAATACTATAAATATAACTCACTTTAACAATTGAATCTATTTCGTGCAATATTTGAAATGTGATTGTGGGGGCATATTTTTGTGAATGACAACACGTGGCCAAGGTGGCACCGAAGTGCCAGCCGAGGTGCCATGTGTCCTGGTCATGGCGCTGAGGTAATCTCGGCTAGGCCGAGGTTATCTGCGAAGATATCAGAATTCGAGGTGAACGGATAAGGGTCAAGAGTCCTAGAATGAGGGAGGATCTCAGTCTAGATAAGGATAAAAACTCTTAGGGAGTTTATCATTATCTATTTGAGAGTTCTGGATAAGCATTGAGGCAGAGTCCATTGAAGCTAGGCTTCTACGAGGATCAAGTCAGTGCTGACTATAAAAGTGAGGCACCCTCGTGGGTCTAAGGGACGCTTTTATATTCTGGCTAGTGAGTAAAAGCACTATTTGCTATCTTTGAGAGATAATTGAGTACTAACTTGATCGTCGGAGTGCCTCCAGGTGGAAGAACCATCGCCAGAGTCTTATATTTCTGTGACAGGTCGTTCGGGCGCAATTTATTCTGCCAATGTTCTTCAGCTGAGTACCTGTTTGGCAGTGTGGTCAGAAATTAACACACACAATTTGGTGCCGTCTGTGGGAAAGAAAGGAGAATAGATGGCCAACGACGGACAAAAAGAGAAGATTAGGGACGTTATCCCTACTGGGAGTGGTAAACACATCGACCCTAACGTAGAGGAGGATAACTACAACGAAGAACCTCGGGATAAGAATCCAGGAGAGGAAGATGTCGGCCAAAAGGGAGACAAACCAAAGAAGGCGGACCAAGGCGGGTATTATAACGAGAATGACCTCTAGATGTGGAAATATAGATGCCTGTGGAGGGACAGAGAGATGAAGGGAATGGCGAACAAATTGGCAGACTTGTAATCGGTCGTCAATTTCATGATGTAGAACAATGTCTTGTAGCTACCGTTTCCGTTACAAGACACGCCGATTTCAGCGGCCAAGAACGATGCTCAGAAAGAGGGGCAGAAAACAGTTCCTACAGTCCCTCAGCATACCAGGACCGAGGAACACTCTCACCGGCCTTCGCGGGAGGCCGGGCAAGGAGAGTCTATGAAAGGAGAGTCTCGGAAGACACATCGTACCAAAGAAGCTCACACCAAAGAACATCGGCATGTTCAAGGGAAGGAGCTCTGTTTCGACACAACTAATGGAAGGAGGTCCAAGAGGACTCACAGCGGCACTGGAAGTAGCGCACCAAAAAGGCTGAAGTCTGTGGACAGCGGAGCTCCTAGACAGACCAAGGAAGATTTGAGAGATTACCTCCAAAGGAAGTGGCAAGATGCCAAGGTAACCTCTCTGGTTAAGTCGAGAACGCCATTTTCGATAGAATTGGACAAATTTGAGGCCCCGAAAAGGTTCCACATGCCGAGATTCCAGTTATACAATGAAAAGTCTGACCCTAACTTTCACGTCGGCTTGTGCCTGAACTCAATGGCGCTGTACACCAAGACCGAGCCGTTGCTCTGCAAGTTGTTTCCCTCATCATTTGTTGAAATTGCATCAGACTGGTTTCACAAGTTGCCGAAAGGAACTGTGAAAAGCTGGGAAGGCTTGGCCGAGATATTCGTGGCCAGGTTTGTGACAAACAAACTATAGTTGTTGAGGATGAACTCCCTGATGGCTTTGAGAATTGGCGAGGATGAAAGCCTCAGGGCTTATGCCAAGAGGTATTATGAGGTATTCAACCGAATACTAGGGTTCAACCGAGAGGTGGCGGTCGTGTCTTTTAAGAACGGCTTGAGCGATGACTTTCTGCTTGGAAAATCACTGGCAAAGACATTGCCAAAAAGTATGGAGGAACTCATGGCCAGGATTGAGAAGTATGCGAGAGCCGAGGAAGACACACGAGGGACAAAGGCGTTGAAATAAGAGAAGAGAAACGGCTCACGAAGAGAGGCCGAGGTAATACTGGATACAATAAACAAGAGACAGGACTGAGGGCTACACCGGCAGTCACTACCGTATTCCGAATTCTGGTTTACAAAGTCTTGGAAAGAATCCGGAATCAACCCTATTATAGAGCACCAGATAAGATTCCTAGTGAATTTATGGGAAGAAGTCTGGGGAGGTGTTGTGTCTACCATAATGAGAATGGGCATCTGACTCAAGGGTGTAGAGCCCTAAAGACATATCTGGAAGACCTGGTAAGACAAGGTCATTTAAAGGACTTGGTAGATGAGGCCAGAACAAGGGAAGAGCAAGCGAGACTACCTCAGGCACCAGCAATACCACCTCCACCAGTACCACAACCGCAAGCAGGCGGACCTCGAGTGATCAATGTGATTCACTCGAAGGTCAATGGGTACGAGATACGTGAGGAAACTCAAAAGGTGAAACACTTACAACATGTGTATCAGGTCCGACAGAAGAGACCTAGGGCAGACGAGTGCCAGGGACCAATGGTGTCCTTTACCGAAGACGACCTAGAGATGGTGTAGCATCCACACAATGATGCCCAGGTAATATTCCTCCAGGTTGGAGAGTGCCAGGAAAAGCACATTCTAATTGACTAGGGCAGCTCTTGTGACATCATGTATGTCAGATGTTACAAGGAGCTTGACCTTCACCAAGATGATCTGGAGCAGTCCAATGGTCCAATGGTTGGGTTCAACGGAATGTCAACGTGGCCCTTGGGAGCAATAAGTTTAGAGGTGTAGGCTGGCACCAAAAAGGTAAATACAGAGTTCACAATAATTGACACCCCCTCCCCCTTACAATGTTATCCTAGGAAGGCCATGGCTGCATGTAATGGGGGTTGTTCCCTTAACACTACACCAGCTGTTGTGGTTCCCAACAGAACATGGAATTGAGGAGGTCAGAGGGGATCAGGTGCAGGCAAAGAATTGCTCCATGTCATCAATAAAATCCACCTGCAACATACGAGCAGTAGAAACAATAGAGATTGAGGATGAGGACATGGAGGTCCTTGAGGACGTCGGCAAAGAACCAGCCGAGAAGAGTGAGGAAGCCCTGAAGAAGATCTTAGTCCAACAAGGGGATGAAGAGTGCTTCTTCTTTCTCGGTTCAGGCTTGGTCGAGGAAGAGGAAAAGGAATTAGAGTCATTCTTGAGAGCAAACATTGAGGTGTTTGCCTAGACACCATACGAGATGCCTAGCATTGACCCCGATGTCACTTGCCACAGACTGAATATAGACATGTCGGCCAAACCTGTCATCCAGTAAGTAAGGAGGCCTACGTTGATGCAAGTTGAGGCAGTAGAAGAGGAAGTGGATAAACTTCTGGAGGCCAGAGCCATTCGAGAGGTAAACTACCTAACATGGTTATCAAACACGGTTGTTGTGAAGAAGAAGAATGGGAAGTGGAGAGTCTGTGTGGACTTCACCAGCCTGAACAAGGCTTGTCCCCAAGATAGTTTCTCACTCCCTAAAATTGACCAATTGGTGGATGCCACCTCAGGACATGGAAGGATGAGCTTCCTGGACACTTACAGGGGGTACCATCAGATAGCCATGTACCCCCCAGATGAGGAGAAGACTACATTTATCACCCCAAAATGACTGTATTGCTATAGAGTAATTCCTTTCGGGTTGAAAAATGCAGGAGCAACTTACCAAAGATTGGTGACTAAGATATTCAGACATCTAATAAGTAGAACAATGGAGGTATACATTGATGACATGGTCGTGAAGACCAAGGAACCTGAGGATCATCTGGCCGACCTGAAAACAGTCTTTGATATCCTAAGAACATTTCGCTCCGACTCAATGCATCAAAGTGCGCATTTGGAGTTGGGTCAGGAAAGTTCCTGGGATACTTGGTTACCAGAAAGGACATTGAGGCAAGCCCAGATCAGATTAAGGCCATTCTGGACTTGAAGAGCCCAACATCGGTAAAACAAGTACAGATGTTGACTGGAAGGGCTGCAGCCCTTAATAGGTTCATAAGCAGTAGTTCTGACAAATGCGAACCTTTCTTTAGTTTAGTGAAGAAAGCCACAGACTTCTTATAGACAAAAGAGTGCGAAGTCGCCTTGGCCGACTTGAAAAAATACTTGACCATGGCTCCAGTTCTCTCAAATCCAGTACCTATAGAGGAGCTGCTCTTATACTTGGCAGTTTCAGAGCATGCAGTGAGTGCATTAGTAATCAGAGAAGAAAATAGAGAGCAAAGGGCAGTTTACTATGTGAGTAAAACCCTAGCAGATGTAGAGACCAGATACTTACCCTTGGAGAAACTCACACTGGCCTTGGTAATGGCTTCCAAGAAGCTGAATCATTACTTTCAAGCCTACAAGATTGTGGTATTAACTAAGCATCCTTTGAAGTCCCTGTTGCAGCAAGGAGATCTGACAGGCAGGATAACCAGATGGGCAGTGGTGTTGGGCCAATACGACCTGGAATTCAAACCCAGAACAGTAATCAAAGGCCAGGTTTTGGCCGACTTCGTGGCCGAGTTCACACCAGGCGCCATTATACATCGGGCCTCGTTGAGTCACGATTTAGAATGTCCAGGTGAACAAGAAAAAACCCAGCGGGGGATAGCAAAACAGAAGAAAAAAGAGAAACTTGGGCCGTGCAGTATTTACATCGGCGATTCCTTCTGCCTGTTTGTTGATGGGAGTTCAAATCGTCAGGGAGCAGGGGTAGGAGTAGTGTTAGTATTGCCAGATGGGTGGATGCTGGAATAATCTATTCGTTTGGGATTTAAAGCCTCAAACGACGAAGCAAAGTATGAAGCACTGATTGCAGGATTGAAGTTGACAGTAGCAATGGAAGCTGACGAGGTGATAGTCTTCTGTGACTTCCAACTTATCGTCAACCAGGCAATAGGCGAATACGCAACCCGAGATGAAAGGATGATGGCCTATGTAAATGAGGTGGGCAGACTGGTAGCCTTATTCCAGAATTGCCAAATACAGTAAGTTAGCCGAGATGACAACAGCCATGCTAATGCCTTGGCAAACCTGGCCACTGCAATGAAATTAGGAGAGGCAAAGGCAATAATGGTCGACTATTTGTTAGGCCCAAGCATAGAACCACTGAACATATAGTATGAAACAATGCGTGTGGAGATGGGACCAAGTTGGATGAATGCGATAGTAGTGTTCCTTAGAGATGAGAAGTTGCCAGATGATCACAAAGAAGCACACAAAACCAGACTGAAGTCAGCAAGGTTCAGTCTGATAGCAGAAAGACATCTCTACAAAAGGTCTTTTACTGGTCCCCTTTTGATATGTGTGCATCCTTCACAAGTTGAGGACTTCCTGTATGAAATACACGAAGGAGTATGTGGAAGCCATGCAGGGGGCAGGTCATTTACTCATAGGGCCATTACTCAGGGGTACTGGTGGCCCTATATGCAGAAAGATACTGAAGCTTATGTCAAAAAGTGTGAGAAGTGTCAGAGGTTTGCACCTTTGATACATCAACCAGCAGCAGATTTAAACCCAGTGTCTAGCCTTCGGCCATTTGCCCAGTGGGGCATGGATCTTGTTGGACAACTGTCTCAAGCGACTGGACAAAGGAAGTTCCTGTTGGTGGCAACAAATTACTTTACCATGTGGGTAGAAGCTGAACCCTTTGCAAAGATTCGGGACATTGATGTAAAGAACTTCATATGGAAGAACATCATCACCAGGTTTGGGATTCCAAGGGCGATAATAGCAGACAATGGTACGCTGTTTGACAGTAAGCTAATCAAGAGCTTCTGTGCAAAGTACAAAATCAAGAACTACTATTCCACTCCAAGCTTCCCTCAAAGCAATGGACAAATAGAAGCATCCAACAAAACTATCTTGGATGGGATTAAGAAAAGGCTGGAAGCAGCAAAGGGGAAGTGGGTGGAAGAGTTACCCAATGTACTTTGGGCATATCAAACTACGCCGAGAAGATCAACTGGGGAATCCTCATTTGCCATGGCATATGGCACATAGGCAGTAATCCCATTAGAAGTCGGCATCCCAGGGATCAAAACCTAGGGAGTAGAGAATGGAACTAATGAGGCATTTTTGGCCCGAGATTTAGACCTATTGGAAGAAAGAAGGGAGAAAGCAGCCATTCAACTGGGCCATACCAGCAGCAACTTACTAGGGCTTACAATAAGAAGGTCAACCCATGAGAGTTTTAAGTTGAGGACCTCGTCCCAAGAAAAGTCATCGGCAACAAGAAGGATCCCAAAGAGGGAAAGCTTGGCTCAAATTGGGAGAGACCTTATAGAATCATCTCGGTCGCCAGCAATAGAGCATACAGGCTTGAAGACAGCGAAAGCAAAAAGTTGCCAAGACCCTGGAATACTTGCAACTTGAAGTTTTTTTATCATTAGATTTTTAGTTTTTTAATTAAAATTTTTTGTTATTAGCCGCAGTAATAATAAAATTTTAGCTCGATTTTTTTTCTAACTTGTGTATTACAACTAACCAGTCCCCTGGTGATGCTTCTAAGTGAAACATGACGAATAATTTAGACTTATTATATGGCAGAGTTGAATTATGCTTGCATATAATAGAGTTGAACTAAGTTGGCGATGTTTCTGATAAAAACATGACGAATAACTTAGACTTACTATATGGCAGACTTGAATTATACTTGCATATAATAGAGTTGAATTAAGTTGGCGATGTTTCTAAGTGAAACATGACGAGTAACTTAGACTTACTATATGACAGAGTTGAATTATATTTGCATATAATAGAGTTGAACTAAGTTGGCAATGTTTCTAAGTGAAACATGACGAGTAACTTAGACTTACTGCATGGCAGAGTTGAATTATACTTGCATATAATAGAGTTGAACTAAGTTGGCGATGTTTCTAAGTGAAACATGATGAGTAACTTAGACTTACTATATGGTAGAGTTGAATTATACTTGAATATAATAGAGTTGAACTAAGTTGGCGATGTTTCTAAGTGAAACATGATGAGTAACTTAGACTCATTATATGGCAGAGTTGAATTATACTTGCATATAATGGAGTTGAACTAAGTTGAATTAACCTGGACTTACCATATCGGCAGAGTCAAACACAGATTGGAACTAAGTGCATTTGAGTAAGATTAACAGAGGAACCAAGGTTGAGAACCTTGGCTGATCTCTGTTTGAGTATAACTTCAGCAACAAGGCCATAGCCACGTACTTAATGAGTACCTACGTAAAACTTAAGTTCACATTAGAGGGCAGAAAACTGGAGAATGGTGAGTAAAAGTTCGAAGTGCTTTGGGACTTGTTGAAATTTTTATAGAAAAATTTACAAGCTAGAGTTGGCTTAGTACTTGTTGAAATTTTTAACAAAATTTACAAGTTAAAGTCAAGCCGAGATAAATTTAAAAGACGTACACATGTACTTGCCGAGATTACCAGGTTGCCAAACTTGGAAATCATGGAAGATTGAAATCTTAATAGAAGACAATAAGTAAAGTGGCAAGTTTTAGATAACACTTGTGAAAATATCTTTACAATGTTTTTAAGTATTCAGACAAGACTGAGATGAACAAATTGGAAGTTATGACCGAGGTATTTTCCCCCGAGAAGATTACACAGATAAGGTGCACTTTTGAAAATATGCAAAAATATTCTAAGTATGGAATGACACATAGAAGAAAAGAAGGCATACATTCAAACACTTAGAAGAAAATGTAAAGACTTGCATTCAGATAAGAAAGTTGTTCAGGTACAAAAAGGCACTTCGACCAGGCATAGGAGATTACTTGTTCATTTACAAAGAGTAAGGAGGAACATCGGTCAAATAAAAGCTATACATCGTTTAAAAAGAAAAAATTACAATGCACAGAAAATAAAAGCTCCTAGACAAAGACTGCTCGGTGTCGGTGGCAGGATGTGTCCCAGAAAATAGCTGTGACATCTTTTCGGCAGCTTTCTCAGCCTCGAGCTCGGCATCAATTTCTTGCAAAGTCTAATCGAGGCTCTTCTCGGCGATAGGAACCTCGGATGTAGTCTTCTTGGGGGAGGCACCTTTTGAGACCTCATCCTCCTCATCCTGAGTCAAGTCTAGGACTTGCTCATTTAGAGTTGGAAACTTGGCCCCAGCAGGAACTTCAGCATCAGCTGCCACCTCGGCCTCTTCGTCTTCGTCTTCTTCTCCATCTTCTTCCCCCCCAGCCTTAGCCTCAGATTGGATTGAAGCGAGAGGGAATGCCAGCACAAGTCAGCCTTCATTTTTTAGAGGAGAGTCCTCGGGGACAGCCAACTCCTTCAGAGCAGCCATTCAACCAAGGGTGTAACCCTTGTTGTATGCCTGTCTGACTTGTTTTTTGTATTCCTCGCGAATGTCGACTGCCCCTTTAACATAGGCCTTCTCGTCCGCCGCTTTGATCTCGGCGTCTTTTATGGCCAAGGTAGCTCGGAGCTCAGCTTGGGCTTTGGCCGTTTTTGATTCGGCCTCTTTTTTCTCAGCTTTGAGAACCTCAACAACAACCTCTGCAGCACCGACCTTTTCTTCGGCTTCATCTTGGGCTTGCTTACCTGCCTTGGCCTGATCTATCAAGGCTTTCATCTTGGCCTTGGCCTTGTTTAGGGACTTAGCAAGCCAGCAGTCTTCTTGGTCTTATGGACCAGCTCCTTCATTTCTTCTGTTTGCATCGCGAAGGAGTGGGCGTGCTGGATCGCCTAGAAATAAAAAGAATAAAGTTAGTAAACTCTTTAAGTATGAAAAACAGAGAGTGGAGAGTATCAAGTGTTAGGGGTTTACCAGTACAGAGTACTGCACCATCAGAGCAAAATTTTCGTATTCACTGACCTCGACCATTCGGTTGAGGTCATTGGAGAGGAGCAATGTAGTAGAGAGGGCGATGCCGACTTCAATGTCAGTAGCGCTATCACCGGCTCTGACTGGCTTGTCTTCAATCGTGATTGATAGAGCCCAGGGGTCATCAGGTCTTTGTGGACCCGAGGTGGTTGCTGATTCAGATCTCGGCTTCTTTAACTGAGTGCTTTCAGAAGGGTTAGCCTCGGCGGGCCTCTTATCGGCGGCAAAGCTTGTTTTTTCAACCTTGGCAAGTTTCGAGATTGAAACGGTGTCTTCAGACTCAACCTGGGTAAAAGAGGCTTTTGCCTTGGCCCCTTTTACCCTTTTTGGCTTCGATTTGGGCTGGGACTGTGATGGGGAAGATTGGATTGTCACGACGCCCAGGATATCGACCAAAAGGTCTTTGACTACGACCTTGTTACATCCCATCTTGTTGGTGGTGGCAGCGACTGTAACCTTGGTGCCGAAGTGAATTGCTGGAAGTGCAATGAGTGGGTTGGTTGGATCGAAAGCCGACGCCTCAGAACTTCGGCGTTTTTGGCTACAAGTTCTACCAGCAGAAGTGTTGGCGGGAGCTCAACGTCGGCGTTGATGCTGGGGTGGAGAAATTAGTTGCAGAGTAGATATTGATGGTTGCTCTGCTGGGTCAGATGTTGAGGCTTGGTTTGGCCACGGTGACGCAATGATGGGAGGAGTTGTTGCTAAAGGAGGAGACTTTCTTTTTTTCGGGACGTCGGGCAGTACAGATTTGTAAGTTGGGATGTAGTTGAGCAGCAAAGGGGCTTTCCGCTGGTTAACTGGCAAACCCAATAGCTTCTTGAAGTCTTTGCTAGGGTAAAAGGTTTTGCGGAAGTCCTTTGGTGGCTGAGGAAGAACTGTAAGTAAAAAAAAAACCATTAGAACATATAAGAGGAATAACAGTAATAAGGGCTTGAAAACAGGAAAAGTGATACTTGGCTCTTACCATTTCCTGCTTTGAACACTGTTCGGCTTAAGGGGTAGAGGTAAAGGTCGTTATCATGTGGGAACTCCCAGTTGCCTGAGATGATGAAATAATCATCTCTAGCACCTTTGTTGGAGTTTGGGAGGTCGGCGATAAGTTTGTACTCGGTGGATCTCAGCTTGAGGTATTAGATGTAGCCTTTTTTGGATTTCAAGCCACACATGGTGTAACGGTACTTGATATCAGCTAAAGTTATCCTAGCGCTCTCTCGACTAGCTAGGGCAATTATACCATTAATGACTCAGTAAGAGTTAATGGATAGTTGCATTGGGTTCAATTTGTAATAGTGAAGGACTTGGCAGAAGAGGATGTCAAGAGGGAACCTAAGTCCACACTCTATAAAGGCCACTATAGGGAAAGGCTTGGAGTCCCCATCAGGCATGATAGAGTCCTCCTCCTCTACCAGCCTAAGGTGAACATCGGTAGGGATGGCAAACTCCTGCGTAAAGTACTCTAGGTTAGTAGGAGTGTCTACTCTCCACTTAAACATTCCCATGATGTCGGCTTGGGAGGAATTGGTACACAGTTCAGGTGAGAAAATTCAGAAGAAAGAGGTTTGTGTGGGTTTCAGGGACCTCGGCTAAAACCCTAGACTGAGGTGAATTTTTCTAAAAATCTTAAGTGTTTTTGGTTTGGTTTTCCTAAAAAGAAAAGGTTCTGGAACAAATCCCAAGCCTAAGACTATGGAAACAAGAATTGAAGGCAGGAATCTGGAAAATGCAATAAGAAAACAGGGCAAAGAGTATGATTTAGACTCAAGAAGGTATTAGAAATTCAAGAACACAGATTAAAAATCAAGAATAGTGATAAACTATCAAAAGCATCCAGACACGTGAAATAGTGCATATGTTTGCATAAAGGCCATGAATCAAAAGTAGATTGAAGAAACTAAAAATCTTAAACAAAGCATGTTTTGGAATTCAAAACACAAGCAAGTAAAATCAAGAACATGAATGGATTCGCAAATGGCAATATACAAGCACAGCAAAGTTTGAAGTAAATAAAAAATCGAAATAAGGGGAAGCAGTGACTTACCAAAGAAAATGGCCAATGTGAGATTCGCCGAAGTCAGACGATGATAGTGAGTGGAGCGGAATGGTGAATGCTTCACTGAAAGGGACGTATGGAGTGGTTGCAGGAAGCTCGAAGAAGGCAACAATGGAGGTTGGGGATTTTGAGAGAGAGAGAAACTTGAAAGCATGGGAGAAGACGAAGGTGCAAAGGTGAAAAGACAGAGAGAGAGAGAGAGAGGTGTTTTTGATTAAAACACTAAAAGGCGGCAAAATCACAATTAGTGTGCCTAGGACGACGTGTCTGTCAGGCGACGCACGCAGAAACGACTCGACCTGATGGCGCGTGTCAGGTATGGATCAATAAGGAAAAGACGTGTTGCGAAAACTGTTGAGAAACCGTGCGTGACAGCTCATACGCATATAGAACTCTTGGAGTTCTTGATTTAATGAAGTAGAGACCTCGGCTATGGGGACGATCTCAGCTAAAGAATTTGAAAAACTTGGTTATTGATTCTAAAGCATTGACAAAACACACCGAAGTCTTGGTCATATGGTGCCGACGTGTGATGACCCCGGTAATAAGTGGTAGAGCAGGTTTTAGCTGACATGCTATGTGGACAAAAGATATAGGTTCTATCACCTCAAGATGCTGAGGTAATAGAACCTAGGGGGCAGTTGTTGGGGTATATTTTTGTGAATGACAACACGTGGCCAAGGTGGCACCGAAGTGCCAGCCGAGGTGCCACGTGTCCTGATCATGGCGCCGAGGTAATCTCGGCTAGGCCGAGGTTATCTGCGAAGATATCGGAATCCGAGATAAACGGATAAGGGTCAAGAGTCCTAGAATGGGAGAGGATCTCAGTCTGGATAAGGATAAAAGCTCTTAGGGAGTTTATCATTATCTATTTGAGAGTCCTGGATAAGCATTGAGCCAGAGTCCATTGAAGCTAGGCTTTTACGAGGATCAGGTCAGTGCTGGCTATAAAAGTAAGGTACCATCGTGGGTCTAAGGGACTCTTTTATATTATGGCTAGGGAGTAAAAGCACTATTTGCTATCTTTGAGAGATAATTGAGTATTGACTTGATCGTCGGAGTGCTCCCAAGTGGAAGAACCACCGTCAGAGTCTTATCTTTCTGTGACAGGTCGTTCGAGCTCAATTTATTCTGCAGGTGTTTTCCAACTGAGTACCTTTTTGGCAGTGCGGTCAGAAATTAACAAACACAATGATTGTTTGTTGTTTGATTCTTATTAACTAATTAAGGGACATGGCTTTATGAATAATTTATTTTTGTAGTTGTTGTTTTTAACTTTTTTAGATTGTGAAATTATGAATGAGTTTTTTTTGGTTTATAAACAAGTTACAATCAACCCAAAAAATAAATTCTAGTTTTCTAACAAAACAAAAAAACTCTAAAAAAATTAATTTCAATTGCACATCTCAATCTTTTATAAGCAATACTTGCCTAACACAAGTTAAATTTATTGGGTTTGAATAGCATTTGGATTAAATACCTTAAGTTGGCAAGTCAAGTTTGGACACGAAGAGGCAATTTCGAGCATTACTGGAGCTGAATCGGGACAAGTTTTGAACCCAATCCAACCCATCTGACTTGCACCTTACCTATGGCCCCTCCTGTACAGAATCTTAGTTCCATCTCTACTCACTACCACTAACTTTTGAAGGAAAATATTGATATCATACTTCTATCAAATTCTGAAGAATCTATCTATGCCAAATGAAATATATGGAATAGTAAAAAAAATTCATTATTATTTACCTTTTTTGCTCTTTTAAGATTTGATGCAACAAGTCTCAGGTAAAAACTGGAATATTGGAAAAATTTCGAGGTTGATTCTACAAATTAGAAAGGAATGAAAGACTTAGATGCATTTTGTTCTGTAAATAAATGCAGATTTTACATGTTTTGTGATTTATTTGGCCGAGAAATGAAATGTATTCTTCCCAATGCCTTTCAAATGCTTAATTATGTAAATGTTGATATCAGCATTTTTAGTCTAAAATTAACTGAAGTTATAGGAAAGGGCCATAATGAATTAATGTGTGAAGTTCAAAAATATAATTGATAGTTTAATTTAGAGACTATCTGTGTAATTTATCCATCATATTAATAAATGAGTAAAAACACAATCCATAGTTTCATGATCCCTACTAGAGCATCAAAATGATGATGGCTACATTCTAACCACCTCATGGTGTATACTATTTCCTTTATATAAAGCTTTGTTAATATTATATTTTTAATAATTAATCTTTAAAAAATATTGGGTTTATTATACCTTGAGACTAACTTACTAGATACCTAATAATAGAACCTTTAAGAAGATTTTCTTCCAAAAAAAAAAAATTTTGTCATTGAATTTTTTTCACAAGTTAGCTGGTTGCTTGTAATTGGTTCTGTGATTAAAAATATATTACAAAATTAATTGTTATACAATCAATTAAAAATATTTATATGAAAAAATTAATGAAAGTCGTGCTATGAAAAATATTCAGTGAAGTAAAATAATGAGAAAACAAGTGATATAGCATTCTTTTTTATTTATGGTGAAAATTTACATAATTTAAAAGATAAACTTAAATTAATGAGAATAATGACTTTAACTCTGGCTTTTAATCAATTTTTGTAGGCTTATATTTAAAAAAAAAAGGTTCAAATTCAGTTGCAAGAAAAATTACAACTCATACAACATTACGCATTGCTTTTAATTTAAATTTTATTTTTTATTTTTTTTTATAATTACAATGCAAAACCAATATTACAATATTTTTTTCTATTAAAAAAAAAAAACCTTATTCTTCAAGGAACAAACATAATGAAAATCTAGAAGGAGTTGGCTGACAATGCAAGACAAGAATGACCCATTTGTCTCAAAATAATTCAATACCTTCTTTTTTTTTCAACAAATGATAAAAATGAATATTCTTTGTAAGCTCATAGATGAGAGTTGGACCGGCCTATGTTTGAAAGATGGTTAAATTTTGATTTTTTAAATTTTTTTTGGCTTTTTTTTTTAAAAAAAAAATCGTGTAAAAAATAAGAGAGATGATATGATCCAAAATATATTAAAAATTGACTTTTAACTTTTTTAACTCTTTCCAAAAGATGTCAATTAGACTTTAATAGAAATAACAAAAGTTAGTGTAAGATCAACATTAACTATTGTTTAATTAAAATCAACCAAGTTAAAGCTCCATAATTGCCCCTATAGTTTTCACTTTCCACATATTCAAATTAGAACAAACACATCACATCACTAGCATCCGCATGAGCTTCTTTAAATTTTTAGTTAAATTATAGCTAAAAAAGTTATTTCACTATTTTAATTAGTCACATTTTTAGTACTCACTGCATCAACCTTTCTATGTTAACTTAACTTTATTAAAATATTATTTTATTATTATGTTTATTATTCTTTTTTTTTTATTAAATTGATGAATTGTCAACCAAATAATTCTTAAAAAATGAAAAGAAAAAAAAAATTTGGTCGTTGACCGGCCGGGCTTCCAGGCAGATATTTGGTAACACTAATCTCCGTGTTGTAGCGATGAATAGTGCCTCGTTTGTTGTAACGAGCTACTGTAGCACTCGTAAATTAACGACCTATTGTAGCGAGATTGATGGAGACTCATTTTTTATGAACAGTATCATCAAACTAGCTAAAAAACTACTTTAGCTAGTTTGATACTTTAGCTAGTTTGATGCGGATGTTCTAGACTCTCTACAATAGCTTTGAAACTATTGTAGAGAGCATCAGCATCAATTCCACCATCAGCCTCAACAAATTTTTTGTAAATTAACTTTTTGTTAAATTTGCTACAGTATTTCAACAAAAATAAAGAAGCACTACTCATTAACTACACTATTTTTTATTATATTTTCTGGAGTAAAACTAGGCCAAAATCTTTAAACTGGCCATCTACCCGGATGTCCGCCTGGATATCCTACTAGATGTCCCGTGAGTGCCTATAGCAGAAGAAGAAAAATGTCCAAAATTAGCCTAACCGGTCGATCGTCCAGTCGACGGCAATTTTTTTTTTTTTGCATTTTTTAAGAATTGTTTAGGTGACACCTCATCAATTTAATAAAAAAAGAAAGAATAACAAATACAATAAAAAATTAATATTTTAATAAGATTGAGTTAGAATAGAGAGTTTGATGCAATGAATACTAAAAAGGTGACTAGTTAAAATAGAAAAAGTGGATTTTGGATTAAATTTGACTAAAAATTTAAAGAGACTGATACAGATGCTCTAAGGTGCATTGGGGAGATCATAAAAGAATGAACAAAAGTGAAAGAAAAATAGCATATAAAAATAACCTTTATATTAAAAACTAGGAATTACTAAAAGCATAAAAAGAAAAAATTAATTACATAAATCAATAAGACAAAATCTCATATTCAAATTATAATCATTACACATTTTCTCTCATAAAAGTTAAAAAAGTCAAAAAAATCAAGCTAAACGAGACTAAAAAAATCGGGCTAAAAAAGTCCCGACATAAAAAAGCTAGCTAAAAAAGTCAATGCCAAACGAAGACTTAGAGTATATGATAATATCTATATTTTGCTCAATAAATGAGTAATCATAAAATAATTTGTTGAATCATATCTTGTCTTTCAAATACCTTGCAAAGATGTATCTTATTCCACATGTAAAATTTTCATAATTGATTGGGAGTATAGCATGAATAATGTCATAAGATATTTTGAGACTATTAAAATAATTACCTCTAAGAAAAATTCATTATATTGATGTGACAATAAAACCCAATTTTTAAAAATAACATCTAAAATCCTTTTTTTTAAAATAATTTTTTGTGCTAATTTTAAGTTTCTTAAGTAAAAAATAAATAAACAAAAATCAACAAACCAAAAATTTGAGATGTGAAATTAAACACTTTTTAAAAAAAATATAATTATTTAAACAAATAATTTCAAATTTTAACAAAGGGTTAATTACACTAATAAGCCCTATAGTTTGAGACTTGTGTCACTTTGATTCCTGACTGTTCAATTGTGACACATTTGACCCTGAATTTTGAATCTTGTTCCAAATAAGGACAATTAAAAATATTATTAGATTTTTCAAGGGTAAAATCTTCAATTTGATAAAATATAAACTAATTTGACAAAAATAAATGTAAAAAAAATATTTTTTTTTTTTTTAAAATTATTTTTATCCACCAATGATAAAATTATGTAAAATTAATAAAAATTACATGATTAATTTTTTAAAATTAATTTTATATGATCATCATCCAAATACATAATAAAAATTAATTTAGTAAAAAAATAAATAAATGTCTAAAAGATTTATCAATTTTACATAATTTTATTTTTAGTAGGTAGAAGTAATTTTTAAAAATTCAAAAATATTTGTTTGACATTTATTTTTGTCAAATTAGTTTATATTTTATCATATTAACAATTTTACCCTTAAAAAATCTAATTATATATTCAATTGTCTTTATTTAAAATAAGATTTAAAATTCAGAATAAAATATATCACAATTAAAAAAATTAAAAATTAAATTGACATAAACCCAAATTATAGGAACTCTATGGATAATTTGTCCTTTAACAAAAGTAAACGGCAAGTAAATGGACCAAAGGGGCCATAATTTCAAAAAGAACTGTGCTTGAAATAAATAAATAAATATAAAAAAGAGACTTCCATGCGTCAAGTCCAACCGTGTTTATCAGTTCAAATAAATTAACAAACAAAAAAGGTTAAATTACACTAACACCACCTTTTTTTTTTTTTTTATAATTTTGAAATAACAATGCATCCCTCTATTTTTTGAAATTACAAAATCACCTCATGCCAGCTAACACTGTAGTATAATAGTGAAAAACCGATAATACTGTTGTTTGAGATTATAATTTTCATCCAGTAAGAAGAATACACAGAAAAGATAGATTTCCTATAAACACAACTAGATTGAAGAGAGACAGAGAGAGAGAGACCATTTCTCATTTTTCAATTAATATTTCTTCAAATTAATCCTAATTTCAATTTCAAAAAATGCAAAATATTTTCTCTTTTTAACAACGATGTCTCAATAATAGATGAAATTTCTACAAAGAAATTGATCCCCAACAAGTACTCAAAACCACAAAACCCTTTAAAATTTAACTTTAACACATATTAATAATGTTATTCTTTACAGTAACATAAAAGGAAAACAAAGGCAAAAAAAAGAGATGAAAGACAAAGAGAAAAAGGGAAATGAAAAGACAAAAGACATAGAGATAGTAAAAATAAAACGGTTGCAATGCTAACTCTTCAAAAGAGACAAGGAAAAGAATCTAAGAATAATTTTGGTATTTTAAATTTTATTTATGTTAATCTGATCAATTTCTATTTGGTCAACTGATGATGAACGTAAATGTTACACATTTTTAAAAAAATATTAGAGAACGGTGACATTTCAAAGAATAATGGGGATGCTAGTGTAATTTCAAAGAAATATAAGGATATCTTAGTAATATAATCCTAAATTAAAATACAAAACACAAACGGATACCAGAGTCGACTTCGTTGTATATGTTCTTCCTCTCATCTTCCTTTCATATAAAAAAACGATTATCTCATTTTCCACGTCTCTTTCTCTCTCTCTCTCTAATCTGAACTATCCTAGAAAGAACTCATTTCTATAGTCCAATCTCTCCTTATAAAACTGTTGTATTCTCTCTCTGTAATCAACATATAATAGATTCTCTCGCTCTCTCTGTAAAAACATCTATAAAAACAAGCTCATCACCACCACAACCACAGAGCTTTTGTTCAGATTGTGAACTATATAGCTTCAAAAAAAGGTATTTTTTTGATTTCTTGTTGTCTGTTTTCTCTTTGCTGTGTTTTGAGGATTTTTTAGTTGCATGGGTGAAGATTTTTTATGGGTTTTGTTTGATCATAATGGGTTTTATCAGAGATTTTGATTCTTTGAATCTTTGATGAAAATTAGTTTCGTTTAATTGAAGATTTTTGAGTTGTATGCGTGAAGGTTTAGATGGGTTTTGTTTGATCATAAGTGGGTTTTTATCAGAGCTTTTTGAAGAAATTTAGTTTTGTTTAAATTTTTTATGAATTGATAAATGAATCTTCGCTACAATCTAGCTTCTCTGTTTTGTTTTGTTTTGTTGAAATTGCTTGATGAAGCTGTTTCTTTTTAATTTTGACTTTTTCATACGAAAATAAACAAAGAAAATAAAATAATAATACTTCTATTTTCTTGTTGGCTAAGGAATATAAGTGGATTTTCCCCCTGTTCTAATTTTTTTTTTTTATATTTTATATTTGAACTATTTTTCTTGGGAAACAAACAATGAATCGGACCCTTGTCCTTGTTTACCTAAAATGTTTCCTTAAAAAATTTCTTTGAGATATTTTTCTCGGGAAACAAACAGAGGATCGGACCCTTGTCCTTGCCCCCTGTTTACTTAAAGATTTATTTATTTTTTTTTCAAAAATCCCTTGCAAACTCTGTTTGGTTGCTTGCTGATAAAACTGTGGGTATTAAAAGTCTATTTGAAACAGAATCGGCTGGGAAAAATCTAATCGTTAATTTCTCTCTAGATTATAAACAAGCAGCAGAGTGCTTTCTGTTTGTTCCCTTTTTTCTCAATTTTCATTTCATGATATTGTTATGTGAAAGTGTCTTAGCTTTTCCTGAGAAAATAGACAAATGTCTGGTAAATTTCTTTTTTTATTCTTTGCCTTTACCTTTGCACTGGATTTTGTAGTACTTCATAGGATATTCTGTTACTTTTGATTGTGAATTTGTTTCTGGAAGAGCTTGTTGAGGGGGTCGTCACCTGCCTACCCGCTTGTATGCGTATCCAATGTTACACGCACTTGGTTACGAGCGTCGGACACCTGTCAAATCTCAAATTTAACCATATGTGAACTCAGGGGTCTTATCTTAATACTTTTTATATATTATGTGAGGTAAAATGAAATTATATGTAATGTATCATGTGAAAAAGTTATTTTATTCATTGTATAGCAATTATATAATAATATATACAATGATAATTCGATGAAAACTATCATACACATATTTCACACACTCAGTGTTTGGTATCCAATACGGATATTTAATTAATTTTAAAAAGTCTATGTAACATAGTGCATATCTATTACTAAAAATTGAATAATTATATACAAATATTTTTTTTTGGTATAGAATATTCATACAAATGATACAGTATCTTCAAATCGAAACTCCTACTATTTTGGTTCATAATTTCGAAAAGGAAAATGAGTGGGATGACTAATTAGTGCTATCACTAATGATGTGGCAGTGGGCTCCATCATGAATGATTTGATATTTTGGCCTTTGTATTGTATTTTTTTCTTTTTTTATTGAGTGTCATGTCATTAGTGGTCTTTTTAGAGTTCTAAAATTAGTGGTCTCTATCATTGTTGTTTCGAAAATGTCATTTGTAAATCACTTTCCTTAAAAATCGGCTGAAAAAGCTATCTCTAGGAATTTCGCTTGGGCCCAGGCGCAAAGAGAGACCATCTGCTTGTGGTTTTCTTTTGTTACTTTTTACTCTGATAGAGACTTCGTTTGAATTTGGTTGTGTGTTAATGATTCTCTCAAGTGAATCAGCTGAAAAAGGAAACCTTTTAAAAATTTACTTTTTAGGGTTTTTGTTAAAAGATGGGGAATCTACTTGTTATTCGACTCCTTTTACCCTTCTTTTTTTATTTTATTTTATTTTTATTTTACCTCTGAGAAAAACAA
This sequence comes from Camellia sinensis, assembly GCF_004153795.1. NCBI lineage: Eukaryota > Viridiplantae > Streptophyta > Magnoliopsida > Ericales > Theaceae > Camellia > Camellia sinensis. The sequence goes on from NW_021028028.1 coordinate 58,880, forward strand.
TTTTACTATGCTGAAATTTTCTCAGTTTTGACACCTTTGAAGATGAAACCTTTTGGAAATCTTCTTTTTCAGATTCTATGGAATTTATTTATTTATTGTTATATTAATGCATAGTAAGTGACTCTGTTCCAATGTTGATTGTTTCTAGCTCAGTTCTCTTTGTCTGTGTGAGAAAAATGATCATATCTGGCATTGGTTATTTGAGGTTTAACATTGTTTAAGACTTCCAAAATCTGAAATTATTGTAGATAAGCTCTTTTATTTATTTATTTTTAATGCTTAGTACCTTTTTCTAGTCTCTTCTTTTTGTTTCTCTTCAGCCTACTTTTAAAATTTTCAATTTTGTTTGTTTGTGATTAGTTGCCTCTAAGACATGTATGACATTAGGCCATGTTGGATTGGGGGTTTGGGAGGGTGGATTGGATTACCAATCCGTGGGATCCACCAAACCCTTGTTTGGATGCAACAAAATGTCATAGGATTAGTAGTGAAGGAGGCTTAGTAATCCCCTCTGTAGGGGGGATTAACTTGGATGAATTTTAGGTGGAATTAGGAAAATAGTGAAGGGATTGAGTCTATTTTATATAAAAAATTTATTTTTTTAAATTTATTTTTTTTACCAAGTGCACCTATTTGTTTTAATATTTGTTTTAGTTTTTTTTAATATAGAAATAATTTATTTATTTATTTATATAAAAATAATTTAACAATCCCATCACTAATCATCTCCTATACTATCATCAAAACAAACACACTTTTACTTAATCCTCTCACTAACAATCCACTAATTAACAATCTCTTTACTAACAATCATTGTGTTTGGTTGGGGGATTTTGGGAGGGATTTGGAAAGAGAAAGGGAAAAGGTGTGTGAAACTATGTGAAATGTAAACATATTTTTTTCACATTTCACCTACTTTTTCTATTTCTCTTTCCAAATCCCTCCTCAAATCCCTCAACCAAACACAACATTAGCAAACCTAGAACAGCTTTTGAAATTCAAGTACAGCTTCAAAATCACAGTTTAACGTGTAAACCGTTTAAGTCATCCGTCACTTGTTTTTATAGAAAATGGAAGTTGTTTTGTGAGATTTGTAAAAAGTTTTAGAGATTGTGGATTTTGAAGACATGTTTCAAAAGTCCAGCTATTGTATAAGGAAAAAAGAAATGAACTTGTTCCTTGAAGATTTTTTTTCTTTGCTTGTGATTGTAAAATGATCTTTTTCCGCTTCAAAGAGGGTCTATTTTTGATAGATAGAGATAAACAGGAACTAAGCATGGTCAATTCGAGCAGGCTTTTGCCAGTTATTTTTATTGTTCTACTTTTTGCAACACCTAAAAAAAAAAATGCTCTGCCGTCCCTCTTTTTATTTTCTTTGAAATAATAATTGGAGAAAGTGAGAGAAGATAGAGATGAGCGAATAGAGAGAGAGAGAGAGAGAGAGGCACAATTGTTTCTATGAATTGTACATGTCTATTACACAAAGAAGGCACTCTATTTATAGAGGATGCCTTGGATGCCTATGAACAATAACATAATGCTACACTAACATAATGCACTAACATAATGCTACACTAACATAATGCACTAACATAATGCTACACTAACATAATGCACTAACATAATGCTACACTAACATAATGCACTAACATAATGCTACACTAACATAATGCACTAACATAATGCTACACTAACATAATGCACTAACATAATGCTACACTAACATAATGCACTAACATAATGCTACACTAACATAATGCACTAACATAATGCTACACTAACATAATGCACTAACATAATGCTACACTAACATAATGCACTAACATAATGCTACACTAACATAATGCACTAACATAATGCTACACTAACATAATGCACTAACATAATGCTACACTAACATAATGCACTAACATAATGCTACACTAACATAATGCACTAACATAATGCTACACTAACATAATGCACTAACATAATGCTACACTAACATAATGCACTAACATAATGCTACACTAACATAATGCACTAACATAATGCTACACTAACATAATGCACTAACATAATGCTACACTAACATAATGCACTAACATAATGCTACACTAACATAATGCACTAACATAATGCTACACTAACATAATGCACTAACATAATGCTACACTAACATAATGCACTAACATAATGCTACACTAACATAATGCACTAACATAATGCTACACTAACATAATGCACTAACATAATGCTACACTAACATAATGCACTAACATAATGCTACACTAACATAATGCACTAACATAATGCTACACTAACATAATGCACTAACATAATGCTACACTAACATGATAATGCTACACTAACATAATGCACTAACATAATGCTAGGTAGCGAAGGATGCGGAGTAGAGCAGTATAGTGGGGAGTGCGAGGAGCTGACATGTACTGACTGACAATGTGAACAGCATAGGCAATGTCAGGACGAGTGACTGTGAGATAGACAAGACTGCCGACGAGCTGGCGATAAAGAGTAGCATCAGAGAGAAGAGTCCCATCGAGAGGAGTGAGACGAATCTGAGGATCAATCGGAGTAGAGGCAGTTTTGCAATCAGTAAGACCAGCTCGAGTCAGAAGATCGGATGCATATTTGGCCTGGGACAAATAGGAACCAGTAGAATCATGAGAGACTTCAAGGCCTAAGAAGTAGTTAAGAGTACCAAGGTCCTTCATCTCAAACTGGCTGTGGAGAAACTGTTTGAGGTGGAGAATACCAGCTTCATCATTACCAGTGATAATCATATCATCCACATACAGAAGAAGAAGAGTGGTACCATGAGAAGTAGTCCGGATAAAAAGAGCAGAGTCATAGGAGCTAGAGGTGAACCCAAAATCATGAATGGTAGAACTGAACGTAGCAAACCATGCACGAGGTGCTTGCTTGAGGCCATAGAGAGCACACTGTAGTTTGCAAACCTGATGAGGGGGAAAAGTGGACCCAGGTGGAGGTTGCATGTAGACCTCCTCAAGGAGATGACCATGGAGGAAAGCATTTTTGACATCCATCTGAAAGAGCCCCCAGTGGCAAGCAGTAGCAACAGCAAGTAAGCTGCGAACAGATGTAAGCCGAGCAACAGGAGAGAATGTCTCCTCATAATCAATGCCATATTCTTGGTTAAAAACGATTATCTCATTTTCCACGTCTCTTTCTCTCTCTCTCTCTAATCTGAACTATCCTAGAAAGAACTCATTTCCATAGCCCAATCTCTCCTTATAAAACTGTTGTATTCTCTCTCTGTAATCAACATATAATAGATTCTCTCGCTCTCTCTGTAAAAACATCTATAAAAACAAGCTCATCACCACCACAACCACAGAGCTTTTGTTCAGATTGTGAACTATATAGCTTCAAAAAAAAGGTATTTTTTTGATTTCTTGTTGTCTGTTTTCTCTTTGCTGTGTTTTGAGGATTTTTTAGTTGCATGGGTGAAGATTTTTTATGGGTTTTGTTTGATCATAATGGGTTTTATCAGAGATTTTGATTCTTTGAATCTTTGATGAAAATTAGTTTCGTTTAATTGAAGATTTTTGAGTTGTATGCGTGAAGGTTTAGATGGGTTTTGTTTGATCATAAGTGGGTTTTTATCAGAGCTTTTTGAAGAAATTTAGTTTTGTTTAAATTTTTTATGAATTGATAAATGAATCTTCGCTACAATCTAGCTTCTCTGTTTTGTTTTGTTTGAAATTGCTTGATGAAGCTGTTTCTTTTTAATTTTGACTTTTTCATACGAAAATAAACAAAGAAAATAAAATAATAATAATTCTATTTTCTTGTTGGCTAAGGAATATAAGTGGATTTTTTCCCCCTTCTCTATTTTTTTTTAAAAAAATTATTTGAATTATTTTTCTTGGGAAACAAACAATGAATCGGACCCTTGTCCTTGTTTTACCTAAAAGATTTTCCTTAAAAAATTTCTTTGAGCTATTTTTCTTGGGAAACAAACACAGGATCTGACCCTTGTCCTTGCCCCCCTGTTTACTTAAAGATTTATTTATTTATTTAAAAATCCCTTGCAAACTCTGTTTGGTTGCTGATAAAACAGTGGGTATTAAAAGTCTATTTGAAACAGAATCGGCTAGGAAAAATCTAATCGTTAATTTCTCTTTAGATTCTAAACAAGCAGCAGAGTGCTTTCTGTTTGTTCCCTTTTTTCTCAATTTTCATTTCATGATATTGTTATGAAGGCCTATTTTGAGAAGATGGTTATAATCAATCTTTTAGTGAAAAGCTGTTTATAAACAGCTTAAGTAACTTATAATCTGAAAAGTAGATTATAACTCACTTTCTAAAATTGGCCGTAAAAGTGTTTTAGCTTTTCCTGAGAAAATGGACAAATGTCTAGTAAATTTCTTTTTGATTCTTTGCCTTTACGTTTGCACTGGATTTTGTATAACTTCATAGGATATTCCGTTACTTTTGATTTGTGAATTTGTTTCTAGGAGAGCTTGTTCAGGGGCTTTTCACCTGCCTCTTGTGTGCATCTAATGTTACGTGGACTCGGGTATGGGTGTTGGGCACCATCAAATCTCAAATTTAAGGATATGTAAACTCAGAGGGTTTTATTTTAATATTCTTTTTATGGGTCGGGCTTCCTTTCAGTCCGATACTGGAGGGCATTGTTGTGCCCGTAAGGGTCTACCATGAGTCATTTTTAATAATCCGAACCGTTGAATGTGTAGGACTCGTCAACTACTATATGTTTGTAAAAAAATTACGTTGATCAGATATCGATAGCTATGTGATCAAATCAGTTTTGTATAAAAAAATAGACAGTGAAAAATAAACAGTTGACGGAAATCTGATCCGATAAAATAGCTTTTGATATCCGATCAACGTGATTTTTTACAAACATATAGAACTTGACGAGTTGTACACATTGAACGGTTCGGATTATCGAAACAGAATCCGTGGTGAGCCCCTCACTGGCCCAATAGTATCCTCTAGTCCGATTTGGGATGGGAGGAAGCCAGTCCCTTTTTTATATATTATGTGAGATAAAATGAAGTTATATGTAATGGTCTCGTTTAGGAAGTTGGCTATTTTTGTAGGCTATTTTAATTTTTGGCTATCTTAGTATACTAAAATATTTGTATTTGGAAAGCGGGTTGGATTTTTTTGTAGCTGGATGTGATGTTTGTAAGAAAAAAAATGAAATGATTATGAGTTTGATGTGACATTTTATCTTATTAGTTATTATAACCTATTTTGTCTTTTTGTAAATTTTAATACCAAAAAAGCCTAAACTTGGCTTCCCAAACACCCCTGTATCAAAAAGACATTTTACCCGTTGTGTAGCAATTATACAATAATACATAAATATAATAATAATTGGATGAAAACTATCATATACATATTCCACACCCTTGGTTCAAGTGTCTGTGTCTAATACGAATATTTGATTAATTTTGAAAAATTCATATAACATATAGCGTATATCTACTATTAAAAATTAGAATAAAGCTTTGGACCCCCAGTGGGGTACTGGGATCCCTTCCCATTGGTCCAAAAAAACAATTTTTTTTTTTTTTTTTTTTTTTTTGAGTTTCCAGCCACCCCAGGCTGACCGTGGCACTGGGGTCACCCCAATTGGGGGTCTGTAGCATTACTGTAAAAATTAAAAAATGATATACAAATTTTTTAATAGAATATTCATACAAATGATTCAAACCGAAACTCCTACTATTTCGGTCCATAATTTCAAAAATGTCATTTGTAATTCACTTTCCTTAAAAATCGGCTGAAAAAGCAATCACTAAGAATTTCGCATGGGACCAGGCGCAAAGATAGACCATCTGCTTGTTACTTTTTACTGTGATAGAGACTTTGTTTGAATTTGGTAGTGTGTTAATGATTCTCTCAAGTGAATCAGCTGAAAAAGGAAACCTTTTAGAAATTTACTTTTTAGGGATTTTGTTAAAAGATGGGGAATCTACTTGTTATTCGACTCCTTTTACTTTGTTTTTTTTTTTTTGGATTTTTTTTTTTTTGGAAATTTTCTTTTTCAGATTCTATGGAATTTATTTATTTGTTGTCATGGCATAGTAAGTGACTCTGTTCCGATGTTGATTGTTTTTAGCTGAGTTCTCTTGTGTGAGAAAAATGATCATATGCGGCATTGGTTACTTGAGGTTTGACATTGTTTAAGACTTCCTAAATCTGAAATTATTGTAGATAAGCTCTTTTATTTATTTATTTTTAATGCTTAGTTCCTTTTTTTTTTTTGTGTGTGTGTGTTTCTCTTAAGCGTACTTTTACAAATCTCAATTTTATTTGTTTGTGATTTGTTTAAGACGTGCATGACATCAGGGAACTTAGAACAGCGTTTGAAATTCAATTCAAGTACAGCTTCAAAATTACAATGTGACATGTAAACCGTTTAAGTCATCCGGCACTTGTTTTTATAGAAAATGGAAGTTGTTTTGTGAGATTTGTAAAAAGTTTTAGAGAATGTGGATTTTGAAGACATGTTTCAAAAGTCCAGCTATTGTTTTTAGGAAAAAAGAAATAAACTTGTTCCTTGGAAGATTTTTTATCTTTGCTGGTGATTGTAAAATGATCTTTTTCCATTTCAAAGAGGGTCTATTTTTGATAGATAGAGATGAACAGGAACTAAGCACGGTCAATTCGATCAGGCTTTCGCCATTTATTTTTATTGTTCTACTTTTTGCAACACACACAAAAAAAAGAAGCTCTGCCGTCCCTCTTCTTATTTTTGTAGTCATGTGAATACATTGTTTCTCTCAATACTAGATATTTCATTGATTAATTCCTTCTTGTGAGATGTTAGGAAGCGATGTATTTGTCTGTGATTCGATGGAATCTGGCTCTTACCTTTTTGATGTCTGATATAATTGCGTTGAGACTTTGTTGAGTTCAGCTGAGATTTCAAGACTTTCAGACTTAAAATTCTCAAATTCTCTAATTATAGGTTCTCTTTCTTGAAAATTCGCATTTAATAACCTTGGTTTCTCCAACTTATTAAACCAGTTTTTAGAATCAAAAGTACTCTATTTCTTGTATTTTGACCTCATATTTTGTTTGATAATCACTTTGGACAATGCCCTCTATATCTGTTTTTTTGTTACATTGTTTCGTTGATGCAATAGGTTGTTTTTTACTTTTCTATAACTTTTTCTTCTTTAAAATTTATTTTTAGGTTGTTGGAATTTACCATTAATTACGCGTGTTATTCCTTCCTTTTCAGGCACAACTCGTTTCTTGTTACCATTTGTCGCAATTTTGTTGATAAACCGCCATGAGCAATCTGAAGTTAGTTGTGGAGGTTGTGAGCGCACACAACCTTCTTCCCAAAGACGGGCAGGGCTCATCTAGCTCCTACGTGGAGCTTCACTTTGATAATCAGAGATTCCGGACCACCGTCAAAGAAAAAGATCTGGACCCTGCTTGGAATGAAACTTTCTATTTCAATATCTCTGATCCAAACAACTTATCTGAACTCACTCTCCATGCCTATGTCTACAACAATGTACAAGCAAACCACTCCAAATCATGCCTTGGCAAGGTTAGCATCAACGGGACATCATTTGTACCTTACTCTGATGCTGTAATTTTACATTACCCTCTAGAGAGAAAAGGCCTTTTTTCACGTGTAAGAGGTGAGCTTGGCTTGAAAGTTTTTTTTACTGATAATCCTTCCATTAGATCGTCAAATCCCCTTCCTGAAATGGAATCTTCGATGTATACAAATTCATACCCAAATTCATACCCTACCCAAGCTCAAGCACCCCCTCAACAACTTCCGAACTTTGTCCCAAACCCATTTTCCAACAAAAACAATGAGCCAAGATCAAGACGCACATTTCAGCATCTTCCAAACACAAACAACCCACAGAATCAGCCTCAGTTTTCTGCCCCGGTGATCCAGCCACCAGTAAGATATGGGGCTGATGAGATGAGAGCTGGACCACAAGCTCCTAAAATCGTGCGCATGTACTCTGCTTCCTCATCACAACCGGCTGAATTTGCACTTAAAGAGACAAGCCCAGTCCTTGGAGGGGGACGAATTGTTGGGGGACGTGTTATTCGTGCAGACAAACCTGCTAGCACTTATGATCTTGTCGAGCCAATGCAATTCCTTTTTGTGCGTGTTGTGAAGGCCCGGGACCTCCCTACGAAGGACCTTTCTGGGAGCCTTGATCCTTATGTTGAAGTCCGCATTGGGAACTATAAAGGAATCACAAGGCACTTTGAGAAAAACCAGAACCCTGAGTGGAATGCAGTGTTTGCATTTTCCAAAGAGAGAATGCAATCATCGGTCTTGGAAGTTGTCGTTATGGATAAGGATTTGGTGAAAGATGACTTTGCTGGGATAGTTCGGTTTGATCTTAATGAGGTCCCTACGCGTGTCCCTCCAGATAGCCCGTTGGCGCCAGAATGGTACCGTTTAGAAGACAAAAAAGGCGAGAAAAAGAAAGGGGAATTGATGCTTGCTGTTTGGATTGGAACGCAAGCGGATGAAGCATTTCCTGATGCTTGGCATTCAGATGCAGTTTCCCCTGTTGACAGCTCATTTGGCTCCACACAAATCCGGTCCAAAGTCTACCATGCCCCGAGGTTATGGTATGTCCGGGTTAATGTGATTGAGGTACAAGACTTGGTTTTAGCTGAAAAGACTCGGTTTCCGGACGTATACATTAAGGCAGCGATTGGTAACCAACTTTTGAAGACTAAACCAGTTCAAGCTCGAACGATGAATGCATTTTGGAATGAGGATCTCATGTTTGTCGCTTCTGAACCCTTTGAAGATCATTTATTCCTTACAGTTGAAGACCGTGGGATCACTTGATTCTAACTGTTGAAGATCGCGTGGGACCCAACAAGGATGAGGTCCTTGGGAAGGTCATTGTGCCATTGAGCTCTGTTGAAAGGCGTGCTGATGATCGTCCTGTTCACTCCTGCTGGTACAATGTTCAGAAACCGAGTTCAGATGATGTGGAACCGTCGAAGAAAGATAAGGATAAAAAGTTTTCTACTAGGCTTCAACTCCGAATCTGTCTCGATGGGGGGTACCACGTGCTTGATGAGTCAACTCAGTACAGCAGCGATCTCCACCCCACAGCGAGGCAGCTCTGGAAAAAATCAATTGGGGTATTGGAACTTGGGATTTTGAATGCTGACGCGCTCCACCCAATGAAAACAAGAGATGGAAGGGGTACATCTGACACGTATTGTGTAGCAAAGTACGGTCACAAATGGGTTCGAACCAGAACGATCATCGATAGCTTGAACCCAAAATATAATGAGCAGTACACATGGGAGGTCTTTGATCCTGCCACGGTGCTCACCGTGGGCGTTTTTGACAACGCTCAGCTTGGGGACAAAGGCTCAAACGGTAATCGGGATGTGAAAATTGGGAAGGTTCGTATTCGACTCTCTACTCTTGAAACTGGTCGCGTTTACACACATACGTATCCGTTGCTAGTCCTTCACCCTTCTGGGGTGAAGAAAATGGGGGAGTTACATATGGCAATTCGGTTTTCGTGCACATCGATGGTTAACATGATGTTTATATACTCGCGCCCGCTATTGCCAAAAATGCACTATGTGAGGCCGTTGACCGTGTTACAACTCGATTTGCTTCGCCACCAAGCCGTCAACATAGTGGCGGCTCGGCTTAGCAGAGCCGAGCCCCCTCTTAGAAAGGAAGTCATTGAGTACATGACCGACGCACATTCGCATTTGTGGAGCATGAGGCGGAGCAAGGCAAGCTTTTTTAGGCTAATGTCGGTTTTCAACGGGCTATTTTCCGTTGGAAAGTGGTTTGGTGAGGTTTGTATGTGGAAAAACTGGATCACAACCGTGCTAGTACACGTACTCTATGTGATGCTAGTTTGTTTTCCCGAACTCATTTTGCCCACAGTGTTCCTATACATGTTCCTAATAGGCCTTTGGAACTACCGGTTTCGTGCAAAATATCCTCCTCACATGAACACAAGGATTTCCTGTGCTGACGCCGTGCACCCTGACGAGCTTGATGAGGAATTCGACACGTTTCCCACTTCAAAAAGTGCAGATTTGGTCCGATATAGGTATGATCGGTTGAGAAGTGTGGCAGGTAAGATTCAGACCGTGGTGGGTGATGTGGCAAGTCAAGGTGAGCGGGTTCAGGCTTTGCTGAGCTGGCGCGATCCACGTGCTACAACTATTTTCGTGACATTCTGCCTTTTTGCTGCCGTTGTGTTGTACTCTACTCCATTAAAGGTATTAGCTGCCATTGCCGGTTTTTATGTGATGAGGCATCCTAGGTTTCGACATAAGTTGCCGTCAGCCCCGCTCAATTTCTTCCGCCGGCTGCCAGCTAGGACTGATAGCTTGTTGTAAGGGTGTTGGTTGCAAATTTTTGTTATTTGTTGATCCATCAAATTCTGTTTTGCTTGCTAGTGTTTGTGTACTTTTTCATACATAAAACTGAAAATTTGTTATATATGTACTTTTGTGTTCAATGACATGGAAGTGTTCATATTTGATTTTTGTTGCGGTTGGTTCATTTGTCATATAGGATTGACTTTTTAAGTGAAAGATTTTGATTAAGTCAGTCCCATCATTCTGTATAAAATTTTTGTGTAATTTTTTTATTGTCTTTTTGTTTATGTACTGTGTAATTCTGCATATGATTTTGTTGTGTTTTTGTTTATATATTATGTTGAAATTGGCTTTTTGATTAGTTTTATTTTAAGATTGTTAAGCAGAGCAATTTTGTGGATTGTTAAGCAGAGTACAACAACCATTGGCTTTTTTATTAGTTTTATGTTTTACTGAGTTTTTAACTCCGATTTTTGTATTTTTAATAATTTTTAAATTGAATCTACTTAATCTTACTATACTTAAAAAATAAAAAAAAAATTATATAAAAATCTTCTAAAAATTGATTGAATATAACAAAATAAGAAAATGTATCGAATTTTGTTTATTTTTTGTTTTTGGTGAATTTTTTATAATTTTTTTAAAATTTTTTAAAAAGGTTAAGCAGAGCAATTTTGTGGATTGTTAAGCAGAGTACAACAACCATTGGCTTTTTTATTAGTTTTATGTTTTACTGAGTTTTTAACTCCGATTTTTGTATTTTTAATAATTTTTAAATTGAATCTACTTAATCTTACTATACTTAAAAAATAAAAATAAAAAATTATATAAAAATCTTCTAAAAATTGATTGAATATAACAAAATAAAAAAATGTATCGAATTTTGTTTATTTTTTGTTTTTGGTGAATTTTTTTTAACTTTTTTTAAATTTTTTAAAAAGTTTACTCAATTTTTTAAAACTAAACATGATGATGACTTTTTTCTTTTTTTTTTTTTTTTGATGACTTGGGAACCATAACCCTTCAAGCAAACCATGGGATGGATATTTTAGTCAAAGGATTTTTTTTTTTTTTGATGGCCTGGGAACCCTAACCCTACAAGCAAACCGCAGGAAGGATATTTTAGTCAAGTAAGGTTTTGCAACAATGCTAGGTAGTTCAAAATTTTGTGGCTCAAATGGCTCAAATAACTCAAAACGACGTCGTTTTGATAGATTTTGAGTGCAAAACGACGTCGTTTTGACAGATTTTAAGTGTAAAACGACGTCGTTTTGACAGATTTGAGCCATTTGAGCCACAAAATTTTGAGCTACCAAATATTTTGGAACGTCTTGAACCTAGGATCTACGGTTAGGCAGGTCATTTACTTTACCAATTCATTCAATCCTTGGGGTTAAAATAAATAAATAAATAAAACCATTGATTCTCTCACAAAATGTATAACTTTTGCTGCAAAAAATGCACTGTAATTTTTTTTTTTCACAAAAAAATATAACTTTTTACTTCTCACAAAATGTATAACTTATCTCATAAAAAATATAACTTTAATTATACATGACTTTTATGTGCACATCATAATTTTAAAATCTATAACTTTCACCTCACAAAATATATAATTTGTCTCACAAAAAGTATAATTTTTCCTATAATATATAAGTGCACATTGTAACCTCACCTTTTTGTTTTTTTTCTTATGTTGAAGTTCCATTCATATGTTTCTAGAGTTATTCAACTTATTCGAGTTCTATTTGAATTTAACTCATTAAAAATTTGATTGTAGTCAACTCATTTTAAATACATTTAAAAATCTAAACTATTCACTTGAATTGTCTGTCCTAAAAAAACTACTCACTTGAATTAAAAATAAGTTTGAATAACATAACACTTGACCTTATATGAAATCATCTTGAAAAGTAAATAAGCTAGTATTCAATAACCTCCTCTTCATTCCGATTTGACTCTCTCTATCTAACTATTATTGAGTTATTTTTCTCAAATAGAATCATTCCATTTTTTTAAAGGGTAAATTACACTTTGCCCCCTCTAAAGTTTCACTCATTTTTCACTTTGACCTTTTAAGTTTGATTTTTCTCATTTTGGCCCTTTATGTTTACAATTCTTCCCACTTTAGTCTTTCATGTTTGTAATCCTTCCCACTTTGCCCCTTTAAATTTGATGTTTCCCACCTTGGCCCTTCATATTTGTAATCCTTCGCACTTTGACCCTTCATGTTTGCAATCATTCCTACTTTACTCCTAAACTAACTTCCATCCAAAAAAATAACAGAATTTGTCACGTTACTAACACATCAGCTCCATATGTGATGTAAAAAATTTACTAAAGATGCAAAAAATAAAAAATAAAAAACAAAAAAATTGAAATTTTTTTTAGTCTTTTAGTGAACTTTTTTTTTCCCCAAATTTATTTATAAACATTATTACATTATAGATGCATTTTGATTAGATGCAGCCAAAAAAATAAAAACAAATTTAACTAAAAAAAAGGAAAAAGTTCACTAACGACGAAAAAAATGATAGTAAATTTTTCATTTTAGAATTGACAATATAGATGTTTGAGTAATATATTTTCATTTTTTTCGTCTTGAGTAAACTTTTTTCTTTTCTTAATTAATTTTTTTAATTTTTTTAGCAGCATCTAATCTAGATGCATCCATAATGTGATAATGTTTATGAATAAATTTGAAAAAAAGTTAAATAAGACTAAAAAAAAAATTCTAATTTTTTTTGTTTTCTATTTTCTGTTTTTTTGCATTTTTAGTGAATTTTTTACATCACACATGGAACTGATGTATTAGTGATGTGGCAGATTATGTTAGTTTTTTGGATAGAAGTTATTCTAAGAATAAAATGGGAAAGATTACAAATATGAAGGGCCAAAGTGAGATGGATTGCAAACATGATGGGCCAAAATGGAAAAAATTAAACTTAAAAAGCCAAAGTGAAAAGGATTGCAAATATGAAGGGTCAAGTGAAAAAAATTAAACTTAAAGGGTCAAAATGAAAAATGAATGAAATTTTAAGGGGGCAAAGTGTAAATTACCGTTGTTTAAATAATATTTACAAAATACATTTATAAAATGAACAGTATCTATAATCAAATATATATATATATATATATATATTAGTAAATCACGCAAACTTGCTTCTTTAATTCCTCATGCAACCTAAGCGAATCATGCAATATTCATGTCAGTAAGAATTTGCTGAAATTTGACATACAACTTATGTTTTGGATACTATGTTTAATTTCATGATATAAACAATCACAAATTCACTTTAATATATATATATATAAAAGTTGCTTTGATGTTGTATTTGTCAAATAGTAAAATATTCACAAAAAAATAAAAAATAAAAATGAAATGATACTAATCACTATGTGAGAATAAAGAGAAACATAATTCACTACAAAAAAATTGACTTTTTGCGATGGCAAAATGCCGTCTCAAAAGGTTTTTTGCGACAGCAGATGAATTTTAGCGACGGCTAGTGGGGGGTCGCAACAAAGGGGGTCGCAAAAAGGTTTTAGCGACGGCATGTTGCCGTCACCTTTTTTTGTGACGGCAAGTTGCCTTTTTTGCGACGTAACTTTTCCATCGCCATTATTATAGAAAAATCTGAAATTTTTTGAGACGGCAGTATTTTCCCGTCGCTAAAGGTGTTATTTGCGACGACAAAAAAGCCGTCTCTAAAGAATTTTTTGCGACGGGGTACCTGCCGTCACTAAAAAAATATTTGAGACAGCACGATGCCCGTCGCTAAAAGATTATTTGCGACGGCTAAGGGTACCGTCGCAAAAGGCTTTACCTCAATTCTGCCAATATTATTTACGACGGTAATGTGGTGCCGTCTCAAAAAAAAAAAAAACTGCAATAAAATTATTAAAAATATGAAAATTACCTGTATTAAATGACAAATAATTGAAAAAGAAACCAATAATTACATAATAATATAAAAATTTCAGTATAAAAATAACAATTCATCCATAACAAAAATTTTCTTGCATTCATTCATTACAACACATTAGCAAAATTATCCCACTACATAATATTGCATAATACATACACAATGTTTAAATACATAATGTCGTTCACAATTCAAAATAACGTAAATCAAAAACAAAAGTTTCCCTCATGATTCTTCTGTGGGTAACAAAAATAAAAGTAAATCGCAATCTTCAAACACCTGTATTCCACAAAAGCAAACTGCTACTCGAGAAATATTTGAAAACAAAAAATAAAAATAATTAATGACAATATAATTATGTGTTAATATTTTAATTACAAAAAAACATAAAAAATTAACTACTATATAATTACATATATAATTAAGTAAATAATTTTGCCTATACTGAAATCTGGCTCTTACTCCCAAATCGGGAACCCGATTGGAGTCCCATTTTCTCCCACAAGTCTCTCGTGCCTAGGCGGTCGCATGTGCCAAGTTTCGTGCTAAACCGACGCCGTTTGGTGATTTTGGGACGTCAACACCTCCAATTCAAATTTCTTAATAAACTAGTTTGCCTAGACCGAAATCCGGCTCTAACCCCCAAACCGGGAACCCGGTTGGAGTCCTGTCTTCTCCCATAAGTCTCTCGTGCCTAGACGGTCATGTGTGCCAAGTTTCGTGCAAAACCGACGCCATTTGGTGATTTTGGGGCGTAAACATCTCCAATTCAAGTTTCTTAAGAAACTAGTTTGCCTAGAGTGAAATCCGGCTCTAACTCCCAAACCGGGAACCTGATTGGAGTCCCATCTTCTCCCACAAGTCTCTCATGCCTAGATGGTCGTGTGTGCCAAGTTTCGTGCTAAACCGACGCCGTTTGGTGATTTTGGAGCGTCAATACCTCCAATTCAAGTTTCTTAAGGAACTAGTTTGCCTATAGTGAAATCGGGTTCTAACTTCCAAACCGGGAACCCGATTGGAGTCTCGTCTTCTCCCATAACTCTCTCGTGTCTAGGCGGTCGTGTGTGCCAAGTTTTGTGCTAAACCGACGCCGTTTGATGATTTTGGGCGTCAACACCTCAAATTCAAGTTTCTTAAGGAACTAGTTTGCCTATACCGAAATCTGGCTCTAACTCCCAAACCGGGAACCCAATTGGAGTCCCGTCTTCTCCCATAAGTCTCTCGTGCCTAGGCGGTCGTGTGTGCCAAGTTTCGTGCTAAACCGATGCCGTTTGGTGATTTTGGGGCGTCAACACCTCCAATTCAAATTTCTTAATAAACTAGTTTGCCTCGACCGAAATCCAGCTCTAACCCCCAAATCGGGAACCCGATTGGAGTCCTGTCTTCTCCCATTGCCAAGTTTCGTGCAAAACCGACGCCATTTGGTGATTTTGGGGCGTAAACACCTCCAATTCAAGTTTCTTGAGGAACTAGTTTGCCTAGAGTGAAATCCGGCTCTAACTCCCAAACCGGGAACCCAATTGGAGTCCCGTCTTCTCCCACAAGTCTCCCATGCCTAGACGGTCGTGTGTGCCAAGTTTCGTGCTAAACCGATGCCGTTTGGTGATTTTGGGGCATCAATACCTCCAATTCAAATTTCTTAAGGAACTAGTTTGCCTATAGCGAAATCGGGCTCTAACTCCCAAACTAGGAACCCGATTGGAGTCCCGTCTTCTTCCACGAGTCTCTCGTGTTTAGGCGGTCGTATGTGCCAAGTTTCGTGCTAAACTGACACCGTTTGGTGATTTTGGGACGTCAACACCTCTAATTCAAGTTTCTTAAAGAATTAGTTTGCCTATACCGAAATATGACTCTAACTCCCAAACCGGGAACCCGATTGACGTCCCGTCTTCTCCCACAAGTCTCTCGTGCCTAAGCGGTCGTGTGTGCCAAGTTTTGTGCTAAACCGACGCCGTTTAGTGATTTTGGGGCATTAACACCTCGAATTCAAGTTTCTTAAGGAACTAGTTTGCCTAGACCGAAATCGGGCTCTAACTCCCAAACCAGGAACCCGATTGGAGTCCCGTCTTCTCCCATAAGTCTCTCATGCTTAGGCGGTCTTGTGTGCCAAGTTTCGTAATAATCCGACCCCGTTTGGTGATTTTGGGGCGTCAACACCTCGAATTCAAGTTTCTTAAGGAACTAATTTGCCTAGAGTGAAATCCAGCTCTAACTCCCAAACCGGAAACCCAATTCGACCCCCGTCTTCTCCCACAAGTCTCTCGTACCTAAGCGGTCTTGTGTGCTAAATTTCGTGCTAATCCAACTCCGTTTGGTGATTTTTGGGCGTCAACACCTCGAATTCAAGTTTCTTAAAGAACTAGTTTGCCTAGAGTGAAATTCGGCTCTAACTCCCAAACTGGGAACCCGATTTGAGCCCCGTCTTCTCCCACAAGTCTCTCGTGCCTAAGCGGTCGTGTGTGCTAAGTTTCGTCCTAATTCGACCCCGTTTGGTGATTTTGGGGCGTCAACACCTCCAATTCAAGTTTCTTAAGGAACTAGTTTGCCTAGAGTGAAATTCGGCACTAACTCCCAAACCGGGAATCCGATTGGAGTCCCGTCTTCTCCCACAAGTCTCCCATGCCTAGACGGTCGTGTGTGCCAAGTTTCGTGCTAAACCGATGCCGTTTGGTGATTTTGGGGCATCAACACCTCGAATTCAAGTTTCTTAAGGAACTAGTTTGCCTAGAGTGAAATCCGGCTCTAACTCTCAAACCGGGAACCCGATTGGAGTCCCATCTTCTCCCACAAGTCTCTCATGCCTAGATGGTCGTGTGTGCCAAGTTTCGTGCTAAACCGACGCCGTTTGGTGATTTTGGAGCGTCAATACCTCCAATTCAAGTTTCTTAAGGAACTAGTTTGCCTATAGTGAAATCGGGTTCTAACTTCCAAACCGGGAACCCGATTGGAGTCTCGTCTTCTCCCATAACTCTCTCGTGTCTAGGCGGTCGTGTGTGCCAAGTTTTGTGCTAAACCGACGCCGTTTGGTGATTTTGGGGCGTCAACACCTCAAATTCAAGTTTCTTAAGGAACTAATTGGCCTATACCGAAATCTGGCTCTAACTCCCAAACCGGGAACCCAATTGGAGTCCCGTCTTCTCCCACAAGTCTCTCGTGCCTAGGCGGTCGTGTGTGCCAAGTTTCGTGCTAAACCGATGCCGTTTGGTGATTTTGAGACGTCAACACCTCCAATTCAAATTTCTTAATAAACTAGTTTGCCTCGACCGAAATCCAGCTCTAACCCCCAAATTGGGAACCCGATTGGAGTCCTGTCTTCTCCCATTGCCAAGTTTCGTGCAAAACCGACGCCATTTGGTGATTTTGGGGCGTAAACACCTCCGATTCAAGTTTCTTAAGGAACTAGTTTGCCTAGAGTGAAATCCGGCTCTAACTCCCAAACCGGGAACCCGATTGGAGTCCTGTCTTCTCCCACAAGTCTCCCATGCCTAGACGGTCATGTGTGCCAAGTTTCGTGCTAATCCGACCCCGTTTGGTGATTTTAGGGCGTCAACACCTCGAATTCAAGTTTCTTAAGGAACTAATTTGCCTAGAGTGAAATCCGGCTCTAACTCCCAAACCGGAAACCCAATTCGACTCCCGTCTTCTCCCACAAGTCTCTCGTACCTAAGCGGTCTTGTGTGCTAAGTTTCGTGCTAATCCGACTCCGTTTGGTGATTTTGGGGCGTCAACACCTCGAATTCAAGTTTCTTAAAGAACTAGTTTGCCTAGAGTGAAATTCGGCTCTAACTCCCAAACTGGGAACCCGATTCGAGCCCCGTCTTCTCCCACAAGTCTCTCGTGCCTAAGCGGTCGTGTGTGCTAAGTTTTGTCCTAATTCGACCCCGTTTGGTGATTTTGGGGCGTCAACACCTCCAATTCAAGTTTCTTAAAGAACTAGTTTGCCTAGAGTGAAATCCGGCACTAACTCCCAAACCGGGAACCCGATTGGAGTCCCGTCTTCTCCCACAAATCTCTCGTGCGTAGGCATTTGTGTGTGCTAAGTTTCGTGCTAAACCAACGTCGTTTGGTGATTTTGGGACGTCAACACCTCAAATTGAAATTTCTTAAGGAATTAGTTGTGTTTATGCCTCGAAGTCACCAAGAAGTCCAAATACTCTAACATTACAGTTGAATTTTTTAACACCTGTAATGATATCATGACAAATGATTCCAAAAATTCTTTAGAGAGAGAGAGAGAGAGAGAGAGAGATCGAACAAAGATCATCAATAACATGTAATTCTTGGTGACAGCTGGGCTCTCTGGATGCTCATTAAGCACAAATTGCTGTCTCCCAAATGATAACATGAGGTGCTACTACAGAATAAATAAGTGTTTCCTAAAAGAACAGACAATAATGTGATTGTCTTCATATGCATTCAAAGAATGCAATAGATTCAACTTCATTAAATACTTACATATTTAGCCAAAAAGGACCTTTCTGGTGGCTTTAAACCTTCACCATGTCCATTCTCACCACCAAGTATCTCTTCTGCAATTGCTAGAGTTCTGTTTCAAGAATTGTATTAACTAACTTGCAAATGCAAATGGAAAGACAAAATATGATAATTTTCTTCATGGTCAAATGGGAAATGTAGTTGGGCATTAGATGAAAATGCAGTAGGATTACAAGTTCATCGGATATGGTGGGCTGTGGATATTTTGAACATGCAGGTGGATTACAATGTCACATATTATACAAGGAGACCACCAAATTCATTAGAGTGATTCACAGTCGCATATACTTCTCTCAATATCAAAAGTTGATTTCTAAAAGCTTAACCTCTGAGGTCCAATACAAATTTAATCAAATCCTTCATAAAACTTTTATTTTAAAAAATGGAAAGATTAAGGCAATGCATGAGGTATTTACCTTGGTGCCTGCTCACTGTACTTTAAGACAGTGTGTGAGTTGAATGACCACTTTGCAGGCTGAAATAGAGGCAATAAATTGCAGATCAGTGGGATAGTTGAATTGGAACAAGAATTGAGTGTCTAAGGTGTCTGTAGTAAAAATGACAAGTGAGACTGGGTCAATTAACCATCTTATAGGCATAAGCAAGCATCCCTTTGACATGAGTGGTTTAGGATATGAGCACTTAATTGGAAAACAATTCCAGACTGTTTTTGTCAAACCAAGGGTGAGGTCTCTAGTCCCTCAACTAGTCAACCTACAGCTCCTCCACCCAAGGTTGAACCTAAGAAAGAGAGTTGTCGAAACCTACGTCTACTTTTGTTTGTCATCATTGTTGAGTCAACGGTCACATTTTATCCAATTGTTTTCAACTGAACAAAACTACAAATGTTAACAGAAGCATTTGAGCTGAAAGATTATGAATTTCCTGTTTCACATATTTAAAATAATTGAATCCATAACAAAATTAAAACGTTGTGTTGTGCTACAATACTTTGGAATCACATGAAAAACTAAAAGCAATAATCATTTCAACTTTAAGAATTGTTTAGACGACATACTTTATAAGAACAAGTTTAAACTAATGAGCTATCAGGACCAAGACAACAGCCCCAGTAAGGCAGCCCAGGCACCAGTTAGACAAATTCAACCCAGAAAAGCATAGGATTCTAAACACTCGGGCTTGTCATAAATTGTCAGTTTCTTTCTGTTGCAGGAGTTCTAATTGCAGAAGCTTAAAGAGAGATCAAAAGAAGACATGTTATCTAGTTCTGTATTTTTTTTTTATAACAAATGCATTGAATAGAAGTAGAAGGAATGGATGAGAGAGAGAGAGAGAGAGAGAGATGGGAAATAGAAACTGCAGACCCAGACCCAAACTCATTGTTTTCTTCTTCATCGGGCTGTGAAACCCTGTATTTTCTTATAGCTCAAGGGGATCAACCTCCAACAAACTTCCCCAACTCAACTAGCTCAATTGATCTGAGGTACAAAGCTACGGCTTAGGCAATGTTACATGGATTCTTCTAAATATATGTACCCATGCAGGGCACTCAACACTTGGGTAAGGCCACAGTATATGTCATGAGTGTTTGACATGTGTAATCAAAGATTCCCCTAGCAAACATATTTCATAATTCGAGTTAACCATAAAATTATGCGAAAAACCGTAATATTATTGTAGAAATTTTTCAAAGCATATTACTTGAGGATGTGTGATGCATCCTTCCTCGGGAGAAATACTTAAAGAATCTAGGTGCAATTGCTAAAGCTTTCTCATGTTCTCTTCTCTTTATTCCTGTCTAACCCTCAACTTCTCATTCTAAAGGTCATCAATTTCTAAACTTCCATAGCCAAAAGCAAAAACCAAATAGCAAATACATATGTATATACACTAATGCATTCAACATGGTTTATAGAAGACTTGCCACTTTCACTGACGAAATAATATACTCCCTTCCAGGAGGGCTCAACACATTGGATGGCACTCTTATCCTGTAGAAGTCATCACCTTCCAATAGCTTCTGCAAGATCATTGCATCAACATTGCACAATGCTCAGTTGCTCATTTTAAAAGTAAATAAATAACTCTTGATGGAGGGAAAAAGGAATAGAACCATAGACTTTTATGGAGGGAAAATACTTTAGTTTCCTTGATTTCACTGTGACATTCAAGAAGAAAATAAAGTGAATGATTTATAAAAAACTTTGTCCTGCACTTGCCACAAATGGGACAAAATTTGGGAAGAAAATTATTTGGTACAACAAATCAAGAACAAGTTACAACTGCTTAAATTCGATGCAGCTGTTTTCCTTCCTTAAATTTTCTATGCACTCCCTTTTTCAATTGGACAAGAAGAAATATAAATGTACTTTCTAATTCCTTCTTTTTCCTCTTTTTTTAAAATTTCTCCAATTATCTTACTCTCTAACCAAACACACAACAAAAATATTAATATTGAAACCAGATAAATGTGGATAGGGAATTACCTTGAACTTTTCCTTGTCTGTTTCAGTAAAAGCCTCCCTTGAAAAGCGAAGTTTGGTGAGAGTCTGTTACAAGCAACTTATAACGTTAAACTAACAAAAGGAATGTAATTGAAACACTCAAGCATGCTTAATAAATAAAAAGTAAATAAGAAAGATAGGGCAGGTAAATTTCCAAGGAAATAAAATTGCCAAAAAAGTGTAGAACTTGTTTTCTGAAAAGATTTATGCTGATGAATTATGTCGTTGCGTAACTAAGAATTATATATAGCATTTGAAGACCAAATATGTACATATATTTAAATATTCCAAGATGTGATGTCCCAAGGATAAAAATTTTAAAACCAGGAATTAAAAGGCATGATGTGCCATTGTGTTAACCGAATAGAAGACAGTTTGAAAAATAAAAATTAAAGTTGAGGTAAGAGTAATTAGACAAGGACAACTAGTTCGGTTTGCTTTCATGAATTTTATTTTCCTAAAGTTTGAATAAGCAATGCAACATGATACATAAGATTGAGAATTCAGATTCATTTTGTTCTGCTCAGTAGTTCTGACTGTAAGTAACCCTCATAGTTACTGAAACTAATATTCCAAATTTCTGTCTCTCTTAGTTTCCATCAGCAAACCAAAAACAATAAAAGTAAAATCAATCCAAGATGTAATAAATAAAAATAAAAAACTCATCTCAAGAACTAAATCCAAAAACAAAATATAATATTTCCAAGTTTGTTTGGTTCCTATTTATTTTCCCTTAATTTTGGCAGCAACCAAACAGACTACTACTAGTAGTAGTACACACAGAGAACAGAAGAGAGCAAAATCAATCTCTAAAATCATTCCCACAATACACGTAATAGAGCAAAAGCATGAGATAATGAATTCGAATATATACAAGTTTGTTTGTTTCAGTGAGTTTTGTCAACAAGCAAACAAGGAGGGAGGGAGGAAGAAAAAGAAGAAGAAGAACCCGGGAGCCATGAGAAGAGGTCTTGAGGCGAGCGGTGAAGGTGCCGGCGAGGGAGAAGTGGGAATCACCGAAGGCGTGCTCAAGGGAGAACTGGACCTTGGAGTCGGAATCGAGATCCGAAGACCTCCTCCTCCTACTACTTATCGGAACAGCAGATGCAGATGGACTAGTACTAGTGAGGAGATCAGGGGGAGATCGGCCCCCTTCGAGTCCGTACTCTTCGTCGTCCACCAGGAGCTTGTCCGATTGAACAGCACCCAACGACGATGAAACCAAGACACCCATGCACAATATCACCACCAACCATATTTGTCATCCCATCTTTCCAGAACCCAAAAAAAGAAAAGAAAGAGAGGTTATGCTGCGTTGCGTTGCGTTGCGTTTTGTTCCTTCGGAGTATGATCGGATTAGTGTTTGCTTGTTGAGAAAACTCACGGAAACAAACAAAATCATTCCCACAATATATCAATGTGTGTGTGTGTGTGTGTGAGAGAGAGAGAGAGAGAGAGAGAGAGAGAGAGAGAGCATATTGATTGTCGTCGCTTTGGGAACTCGAACTCGTCTCTGTGATTGTGATACACGCACTCGATTTAGGGATTTCGGGGATTTAGGGATTTGGGGGGTTTTGAGGGAGAAAGGTGTTAGGGATTTTGGGGAATTTGATCGAGCGCCATTTCGGCTGAAGGAGGGAGATGAAATTTTTCAGTACTATTTGCAACGGCATGGAAAAACCGTCACAAATGATTAAATCCATTTGTTAAAACGATGCCATTTTAATAAGGGTTTTTTTTGCGACAGAGAATTCCCGTCACAAATGTCCACTATTTGTGACGGTAAATTTCACCCGTCTAAAAAAATATATATTTTTGCGACGGTACACAGTGCCGTCGCGAATACTTCAGCATTTAAGTGACTTTTTATTGTGCTTATTAGTGAGGGGAAACTGTCGTCGCAGAAAATATTTATTTCAGACGGCTTCATATGCCGTTGCAAAAGACCACTTTTTGCGACGGTATACACGCCGTCGCAAACAGTTCCGTGTTTTATACCCACTTTTCTTGTAGTGATTCTAATAGTTAGTTGGAGTTATAAGCGAGTCACGTTAAAATAAGTATTAAGTTATTGAAAATTAGGTTATTTATTTTTGGGTAAATTAGTCCAATTACTACCCACCCTTTGATGTTTTGTATAGCGATCCCGGATTTACCCTTGTTGTATAGTGATCCGGACATGTGTCTGTGGATGTTGGTAGTTGTTTATTATCTTGTTTACATCCTTTCTTACTTTGTATTGGTGAAGGTGCCGGCGAGGGAGAAGTGGGAGTCACCGAAGGCGTGCTCAAGGGAGAACTGGACCTTGGAGTCGGAATCGAGATCCGAAGACCTCCTCCTCCTACTACTTATCGGAACAGCAGATGCAGATGGACTAGTACTAGTGAGGAGATCAGGGGGAGATCGGACCCCTTCGAGTCCGTACTCTTCGTCGTCCACCAGGAGCTCGTCCGATTGAACAGCACCCAACGACGATGAAACCAAGACACCCATGCACAATATCACCACCAACCATATTTGTCATCCCATCTTTCCAGAACCCAAAAAAAGAAAAGAAAGAGAGGTTATGCTGCGTTGCGTTGCGTTGCGTTTTGTTCCTTCGGAGTATGATCGGATTAGTGTTTGCTTGTTGAGAAAACTCACGGAAACAAACAAAATCATTCCCACAATATATCAATGTGTTTGTGTGTGTGTGTGTGTGTGTGTGTGTGTGTGAGAGAGAGAGAGAGAGAGAGAGAGCATACTGATTGTCGTCGCTTTGGGAACTCGAACTCGTCTCTGTGATTGTGATACACGAACTCGATTTAGGGATTTCGGGGATTTAGGGATTTGGGGGGGGTTTTGAGGGAGAAAGGTGTTAGGGATTTTGGGGAATTTGATCGAGCGCCATTTCGGCTGACGGAGGGAGATGAAATTTTTAAGTACTATTTGCAACGGCATGGAAAAACCGTCACAAATGATTAAATCCATTTGTTAAAACAATGCCATTTTAATAAGGGTTTTTTTTGCGACAGAGAATTCCCGTCACAAATGTCCACTATTTGCGACGGTAAATTTCACCCGTCTAAAAAAATATATATTTTTGCGACGGTATACAGTGTCGTCGCGAATACTTCAGCATTTAAGTGACTTTTTATTGTGCTTATTAGTGAGGGGAACTGTCGTCGCAGAAAATATTTATTTGAGACGGCTTCATATGCCGTCGCAAAAGACCACTTTTTGCGACGGTATACACGCCGTCGCAAACAGTTCCGTGTTTTATACCCACTTTTCTTGTAGTGATTCTAATAGTTAGTTGGAGTTATAAGCGAGTCAGGTTAAAATAAGTATTAAGTTATTGAAAATTAGGTTATTTATTTTTGGATAAATTACATTGACACTCTTTGAGGTTTGGTCCAATTACTGCCCACCCTTTGATGTTTTGGAAATTACATTCTCACCCTTGTGGTTAATAGTCTCATTTCACAAACCCCACATACTTATATAAAAGGTAACAACTCCTAGTAGAAAAACAGAGGAAATTGCATTAAAAAAAAAAAGTAAAGAAAGGGAGAAAAAAAAAGAGAACGTAAAGCAAAGAAAAAACAAAAGAGAGTGTGCATGAGTTCAATGTCTTAATTCCGTCTAAATAATTACAATGACTGGGGGCTTAATGTAATTTTCCAAGCGTCAAGAGGTGATATATATTAAACCCAAACCTCAGGGGGTGTAATTTACCCTTTATTTTTTCAGATGATCTTAAATAATTTTTAATCGAGCCAATCATAAGATGAGCTCGAATAATTTGGATTTTTATAGTCATACAACCAAGTTGAGCTAAGTGATAAATTTATTCAAATTTGACTTGAAAACTTAACAAATTTCTAAATATATTTAAATTGAACCGATTACAAACGAATTTTTAACAAACATAAATCGATATCATATAAGTTGAACAACTACTAAGCCGATCAAAAAAAAGTTGAACAACTACTAAGTCAGCCTAGCCCAAAAGAATTGTAACAAGAGAAGCAACACAAAGATAGTTTGAAGAATTACCTTAGAAAATATATACAAGTCTTAGATTGAATTGGAGCAAATGAGCCACTCTTTTATTTATAGGCAACTTAGGCCTTCTCTAGAACATTCTAAAATATACAAGAAATGAATGGTATAAAAGCTTCAAGGAAGCCTTCCACATCCTTACAAGAGGGTTTTAGAATTCTTTCTATAAATATTTATACAAATATCTACCTCATTCTAAGTATGTGCAAGAATCCTTTACTTTTTCCATTTTTCTAGGAGATTCTAGAATCTTCTATTGCTTCAATTCCTCCAATCTTCATTTAAATTCTCTAGAACATGTTCTAGATCCTTCTATATATAGTATAGAATTATGTTCAACATTCTCATATTCTCTCAAGTCTTCCAGAAGCTTTCAGAATCTTTCATTAGCCTTCCTTCCTTGAGTCTTCCTCTTGATAGACAATTTTGTCAAGGTAATTTGATGGGACGTGACAAACTGCTAAAAACATGTGAATGGAACTTCACCATCTAGGGGCGATGGCAGCTAACACTTGATGGGATCCCATCCCCCATCAAGCAAATAAAAGTTATTAAAAAAAAATATTTGTATTAATAATATTTTATTTTATATAGTTTGACTATTTTCAAAATTTAAGAAATCCATCAAATAAGAAAAAAAAATATTCAATACAATTGTGATACCATGTTATTGGTATCACCATCCAATAACATGTTGTCATTTAACTTTTCATGTATATATATGTGACAAGTTAGTTATATTATGTGTGAGGTTCACCATCCACAAGTAGGTTCAGGGACGGAGCCAAAAATTTATTCAAGGAGGGCCAAAGTAAGTGTTGAAAAGAGTCTCTATGCACAAAGCTTTTAATGTCATAGAATTTGGGAAGATCAAATATACACAACCCTTATTCTCACGTGGAGAAACTATTTCTGTGATTTGAACTCATGACGCCTAGGTAGCCTTAGGGACAAGCTAAGTGTTAAAAAAAAATGAGAAAATCAATTTCTTACATAAACAATTTAAAAATAATAATAAAAATTAGCATGTATCAGTCATTTTCTAATAGTTATTTAATTATTTCATACAATTTTTGAGTTATTTAGTTAATATCTTAAATTAGATTGTTATTTTATTGCACCCCATCTTTTGATATATACATTCTCCATCTTTTACTATCTTGTAATTTTCCCTTTGAAATACAAGAGTAGTAAAATTTTTAAAATTAAAAAAAAAATAGAAGGATTATCCCATCCACATTGTAAAATTAATCTTGAATATAGAAGGCCTTTTCATGTACAATATCAAAATAATTTTAGAATTAACAAGTAATAGTGTAATTTTGAAGAACTTTTTTTTGAGGGGAGAGGGCATGGCCACCTTTGGCCATAGCATAGCTCCGTTCTTGTGTAGGTTTATTGTTAGTTGGTAATATCACGTGTCAATGGTAATATGGTATTACCGTCATACTGAACTTTTACTATGTTTGGTAAACATATTTCAAAAATAGTTTTTTAGTTTTTTGTTTTTCTTGTTGTTTGTGTTTGGTAATTTTTTTTTTAATATTTTAGTAGATTTAACTCCGCCGGGGTTGTTAACAACTCCGCTGGTCCCAAGCCCGGGTTAAGGAGGAGGGTTGTGTGTTAGGTAGCCGATAGCCAACACGTAAAAAAGCCGTTCGGATCCCTTATGAAAATGAATCCTATTTTGAATCGTTTAAATGCTAGGTCGTTCCCCTCAAGTGACGCGTTGCACCTACTTCCGGGTGTTTCGAAAAGTAAGCAAGGGGCGCCGTATCGACGTCTGGGTGCGGTGAAAAATGGGCAAAGGTTTCTGCGTTTTTCTGGACGAGCGCGGGTAAAGAAGCTAGTCCAAGACTATAGATTTAGGGTAGCCACTTGGAACATAGGAACCTTAACTGGTAAGACGATGGAATTGGTAGATGTTATGATTAGGAGGAGAGTTAGTATAGCTTGCATACAAGAAACTAAGTGAACGGGAGAGAAAGCTAGGGAAATTGAGGATATTGGTTTTATACTTTATTATAGTGGTAAGGATAGACGCAGGAATGGGGTAGGAATCATAATTGCCAAGGGTCTTGTGGAAAGTGTGGTGACGGTCACTAGGAAAAGAGATAGGATTATGCTAGTTAAACTAGTTATTGGAGGGAATATAGTGAACATTATTAGCGCTTATGCCCCTCAAGTAGGGTTAAATGATCAGACTAAGAGGGATTTTTTGGAGCAAATAGATGAGATCTTACAGGAGATACCCGTAGGAGAGAACCTAGTTATAGGTGGAGATTTTAATGGCCATGTGGGCATAAATAAACTAGGTTATGAAAGGGTGCATGGTGGATACGGTTTTGGTGACAAAAATGAGGCTGGAGAGAGAATCTTAGATTTTGCGTTGGCTTCTGACCTGGTGGTGGCCGATGCTATGTATAAGAAGAGGGAGGAGCATTTGATAACCTTTAAGAGTGGATTAGTTAAGAGCCAAATAGGTTACTTTTTAGTGAGAAAAGTGGATTACCTAAAATGCAATGATTGTAAGGTGATTCTTGGAGAGAGTCTGGTCTCTCAACATAGGATTTTGGTACTAGATTTATGTTTTAGAGGGCAATACCAAGCTAGGAAGGATGGTGGGCATTGTAGGACGAGATTGTGAGACCTAAAAGGGGATAAAATAGAAATATTTAAGAATCAAATGGATAAGGAAGGTACTTGGGACTTAGAAGGTGATGCTAACACTATGTGGAATTCAATGGCCAATTGTATGAGGAGAATCTCAAGGGAAGTTCTTGGAAAGTCGAAAGGAACGGGACCCAGCTCTAGGGAAACTTGGTGGTGGAGGGAAGAGGTTCAAGCCGTAGTTAAGGCAAAAAAAGAGTGCTTTAAAAAGTGGCAGAATGATAGAACTGAGGAAAACCTTAAGAGCTATAGATTGGCTAATAAGGAGGTCAAGAAAGTAGTGAGAGAGACTAAGTTGAAAGCTTATGATGACCTATACACTAAACTAGATAGTAAGGAGGGAGAGAAGAGGGTATACAAACTTGCTAAGATACGAGAGAGGAAAACAAGAGATTTTAATCAAGTAAAGTGCATTAAGAGTGAGGATTCTAAGGTATTGGTGAAGGATGATGAGATTAAGGAAAGATGGAAGAATTATTTTGAGAAACTGTTAAATGAGGAACATGGAAGTATGACAATAGGGGAAGAAATAGCCAGTAATACGATAAACCAAGACTTTAGGTTCTATCGCAGGATTAGGAACTTTGAAATGGAGATTGCACTTACCAACTTGCTAAGATACGGGAGAGGAAAACAAGAGATTTTAATCAAGTAAAGTGCATCAAGAGTGAGGATTCTAAGGTATTGGTGAAGGATGATGAGATTAAGGAAAGATGGAAGAATTATTTTGAGAAACTGTTAAATGAGGAACATGGAAGTATGACAATAGGAGAAGAAATAGCCAGTAATACGATAAACCAAGACTTTAGGTTCTATCGTAGGATTAAGAACTTTGAAGTGGAGATTGCACTTAAGAAGATGAAATCAAATAAAGCTTTAGGACCCGATGATATCCCTATTGAAGCTTGGAAGTGTTTGGGTAAAAAGGGAGTTGCTTGGTTGACTAGGTTGTTTAGCAAAATTTTGTTGACTAGGAGCATGCCAGATGAGTGGAGGAAGAGTATTTTAGTGCCAATCTATAAGAATAAAGGTGATGTCCAGAATTGTAACAACTATAGAGGAATTAAGCTAATGTGTCATATAATGAAAGTGTGGGAGAGGGTGATGAAACGCCGATTGCGAGACATAACAGAGGTGTCAGAGAATCAATTTGGGTTTATGCCTGGTAGGTCAACAATGGAAGCGATCTATCTCTTGAGGAGAGTAATAGAAAAGTATAAAGAAAAGAAAAGAGACATTTATATGGTGTTTATCGACCTTGAGAAAGCATATGACAGAGTGCCCCGAGATCTAATATGGTGGGTGTTAGAGAAGAAATGGGTGACAAAAGGCTACATTGATGTGATTAGGGACATGTATGAAGGGGTGGTGACCACTATTAGATCGCTAGCTAGAGAGACAAATGAATTTCCTATCACTGTAGGGTTACACCAAGGATCTACCTTAAGTCCTTATCTTTTTGCTTTAGTTATAGACAAGTTGACGATAAATATTTAGGATGATGTGCCATGGTGTATGCTTTTTGCTGACGATATTGTGTTAGTGGATGAGACTAGAGAAGGAGTTAACACAAAGTTAGAGATTTGGAGAAAAGCTCTTAAATCTAAAGGATTCCAGATAAGCAGAACTAAGACAGAGTACATGGAGTGTAAATTTAGTAACAGTAACAATGAAAGCAGAGGAGAAGTGAAGATTGAGAACCAAGAACTGCCTAAGAGTGAACATTTTTGTTATTTGGGGTCGATTATCACAACAGCGGGAGAGATTGATGCAGATGTGGCCCATAGGAGTGTAAGTGGAGAAGTGCGTTTGGGGTATTGTGCGATAAACAAATACCCACTAGACTAAAAGGTAAGTTTTATAGAATGGCTATTAGACCAATTATGTTGTATGAGACAGAGTGTTGGGTAACCAAAAAACAACATGTAGATAAGATGAGTGTGGCTGAGATGAGGATACTAAGGTGGATATGTGGTAAGATTAGACAAGACAGGATTAGGAATGAGTGTATTCGGGAATGGGTAGGAGTAGTACCGATAAAAGATAAGTTGAGAGAGAATCGTTTGAGATTGTTTGGTCATATTCAACGGAGACCAACAGAGGCAGTAGTGAAGAGATGCAATGCTGTAACGGTAGATGGAAGTGTTAGGGGACGGGGTAGGCCTAGATTAACGTTGACTAGCGTTTTAAATAGAGATATGAATCTACTTAATTTGACTAATGAAATGGCCTTTGATAGGGTCGCGTGGAGAAGAAGGATTCATGTAGCCGACCCCATTTGATGGGAGTTAAGGCATGGTTTGGTTTGGTTTAGTAGATTTATTTATTTTTAGATACACTTCAAATGTTAAATCTTTGTGAATTTTTTGTTTTCAAAAACAATTTACTAGATATAAAAAATACTAAAATTCAGTACATTTTGTACATATATTATTTTATAGGTGCATTAAAAAATACTAGAATATTTTTTAAAAAATCACTAAAAACAACAAAACACACAAATATATATATAACTCAAAAAATATTTTTAAAAATTCAAAACCAAACATTGTAAATGTCGTTTATTTAAAAAAAATTAATTTTAAAATTTAAGCTTATGAAGTAACCCATCTATAAAAATTTCTAGAATTGCCACTGTGGATAGTATATAATAAAATTATATAAAAATTAATATGAACACTTTCATGTCATTAAACACGAGTATATATAAATAACAAATTTGCAGTTTTATGTATGAAAAAAGTATGCAAACACTAGCAAGCAAAACAGAATTTGATGGATGAGCCCTAGCTGGCAGCCGGACATATGTGATTTTCGTCGGCTTGAAGGTGCCAACCAAGTTTGGGAGGTGCCGACGGAGTGGGGAGCCTGAGTTACTCTGCAAGAAGTGCTGATTGTTTTGTTTTGTTTTATTACTATTATTGTTTTTACCTCAAGTAAAACGATGTCGTTTCAATCAAAATAATGTCGTGTCGAAGGACTGAAGAAAGAGGAACTCTAGATGATCTGAACTCGTACAAAGGCTTGGGCATGATGCTTCATGCTATAACCTTGTATTGTTGTTCTTTATCTTTTGTACTTTTTTATTACGTCAATAAATTATCTCTGTTAATTAATTAATTAATTATTATTATTATTATTATTTGTGCGTGTAGTTTTAAGTGTAATACGGTAGATTATGATTTTGTTTTGTTCTATTCGATGAATAGGATACTCTTCTAATGCAATTTTGGCGGCCAAGATCGTTCAAAAGGGTTCATTTTGGGGCGGTTGTTATCCTCATGATCATGTTAGTGTTTCCAAAAATTTTGGGACATGTAGCATTTTATCCCTTATGATTTGAATATATGTAGATATTTTTTCTATGATTTTAGATTGATGCGCAACTGTTAGCTTTTTTATCTAGATAAACGGTAAGTGTGTTACACACGCCTGCCTCTGTTTACTTTTCCCTCCAAAAATGATTTATCAAAAAGACCAAAATGATTTTACCATTCACTATATAAGAAAATGACATTAAATATAGGTTGTTATTTATAACAAATTAAATTATAAATAAATCTAACTACCTTAATTTATTATCATAAAATTACCTTAACTAATTTTAAATTTTTAACTTAATTTATTATTTAACAACATTTTAAATTATATATACAAAATGTATATATATATATATATAAAATTAAACTGTAAATTAATCTTGACACCTCTATTATCATAAAATCAAGGACACTTGATTCATAAATTCAAATTTTAATTTTGTTTGACTAAAAGTCTAGGCATTCAAATACCCTATCCAAAAGGATAGGCTTAAACAAAATGACCAAAATACCCTTTATCATATACATAGTACCATTTACACTGAGTCTGGATCCTCTATTGTCCTTTCTTGCGGGGCTCCCTACAGTGCCCAAAATGACATCATTTTGGGGCAAAATTCAAAATTCAAAAAAAAGCAACAGAGCATTGAACTCCGTTGTTGCTCTTTCTCTCTCTATCGGTCATCGTCTTCAATAGAGAATTGATCCTCAAGACAAAGAGGATATCAAAATTATGGGCATTTTGGAAACAAAAATAAAAGCTGAAAATGAGAATAAAATCTGTGATCTAAGGTTCAAGACCTGGAAGTTTTTGTCAAATTCATAATCAGATAGTAGTGCTAGGTTATGGGTGTGTTGGGATCCTAATTTTTGTGATATTCACAGGATTAAAATGACAAATCAGTCCATATTTTGCAAACTGACTGTTTTTGAGGGGGATATCAATTTTTTTGCTGTTTTTGTTTTTGCTAAAAATAAACATATTTTGAGGCTACCTTTGTTTGCAGATTTGTTGAATATCTCAAAGTATCATTCTAGTGCCCCATTAATTTGTTTAGGGGATTTCAATGCGATTAGGTACAGTCATGAAAAAGTTGGGGGTAAGGCTAGCTGGGACAATGCAAAAGAGTGTTTTAACAATTGCATTCTTGACTCGGATTTGTTTGATCTTTCTTATTGCTGGTGCAAATTTACCTGGGCCAATAAAAGGGGGGAAGGGGATTTTATTGCCTCGAAAATTGATAGGGTGTTAGTGAATGATAAATGGCTGACCATCAGTCCTAACTCATCTGCTGACTTCTTGCCCTCTGGTATTTCTGACCATTCTCCAGCTGTCATCACCATTGATCCTAACTTGGGGAATTTCAAGAAACCTTTTAAATACTTTGATTTCTAGGGTTCTCATCAGGATTTTATCCCCAAGTGTCTGAGGTGTGGAACAAGTATGTTAAGGGGTCTCCGATGTTTAGAGTGTGCCAAAAATTGAAAACTCTTAAGCCTATTCTGAAAAGCTTAAACAAGAGAGAGTTTAGTGAGATATCGACTAGAGTTTTGGAAACCAAATCTAGGCTGGTTAGTATTTAGATCAAACTTGATAAGAATCCCCTAGATTCTACCCTTCAAGAGGAGGAGAGGTCTCTTTACTCTAAATTTGTAGACCTTTGTAAGGTCGATGAGAGTTTGGCTTACCAGAAGTCGAGAGTTCAGTGGTTAGGGTTGGGTGATAGAAACACTAGATTTTTCTTTCGCACCATTAAGGGAAATGTTAATAGGGGGAGGATTAATTAGGTTGTTTTGAACAATAGGGAGAAGATCACCAAATCTGAGGATGTAATTTATGCCTTTGTTAACACATTCTCGAATAAGTTTGGCAAACCCTTGGAGGACGATTACAAGGGCTATGATAGAATTAGCTCTTTGGTGAAGAATTGTATTACTTCTTCCCAAGCTGAGTCTCTTGCTTGTGATGTGACTGATAAAGAGATTCATGATGTTTTCTGGTCCATGAAAGCTAACAAAGTGCCTGGACCTGATGGGTATTCTGTTGGCTTCTTTAAACAGTCTTGGGGGGTGGTGGGTTGAGAGGTGACCAAAGCTATCAAATCTTTTTCAAATCTAGTGAGCTTCTTCAACAAGTTAACAGCACCACCATTGCTCTCACTCCTAAAATCCCTAATGCGGTGAAATTGGAGGAGTATAGACCTATATCTTGC
The DNA here is from genome assembly GCF_004153795.1 of Camellia sinensis. Lineage (NCBI taxonomy): Eukaryota > Viridiplantae > Streptophyta > Magnoliopsida > Ericales > Theaceae > Camellia > Camellia sinensis. The sequence goes on from NW_021028028.1 coordinate 92,380, forward strand.
TGCAATACTATGTATAAGTGTATATCCAAAATTACTGCAAATAGACTTAAGGTGGTTCTCCCGAACCGTGTTGACCCTGTACAGTCTGCTTTTGTACAAGGAAAAAGAATTTCTGATAATATCTTTCTTTCTCAGGAATTAATGAGAGGTTACCATAGAAAATCCCCCACTCCCAAGTGCACCATGAAAATCAACATCATGAAGGCGTATGATAATGTTAGGTGGGAGTTCATGATTGATGTGTTAAAGGCTATGAAGTTTCCTTCCGTCTTTATTAATTGGATTGTTGCTTGCATGACTAGCCCCTCTTTTTCCATTTGTATTAATGGGAGTCTGCATAGGTATTTTAAAGGGGCTAGAGGGCTTAGACAAGGGGACCCAATTTCTGCTTACCTTTTTGTTCTGGTTATGGAGATATTGTCTAGGATTCTTGCTGAAAAGGCTTCCCTTCCCGAGTTTAAATATCATTGGAGATGTAAGAAAAACAGGATTGTTAATCTTTGTTTTGTTGACGACCTGATGATCTTTTGTAAGGGGTCTGTTCCTATTGTTGTGGCTATTAAAGAGGGTTTACAAGAATTTCAGGCATTGTCTGGTCTCTCTCCTAGCCCTAACAAAAGCCATGTCTTTTTCTCTGGATGTGAGAAGAAACTGAGAGATGAGATTCTTGTTGTGACTAAGTTTGCTGAAAGCCAGCTTCCTGTTAGATATTTGGGGGTTCCCCTTATCTCTACTAAACTCAAAGCTGCTAATTGCCAACAGCTTGTGGAGAGAATCACTAAGAGAATCAAGAGTTAGACTAACAAATGCTTGTCCTATGCTGGTAGAGCCTAGTTGATCCAGTCCGTTCTTTTTTCCATGTAAGTGTATTGGTCATCTCTCGTTATCCTTCCCAAAAAGATTATTACAGATATTGAGAGTTTATTTCGTTCTTTTTTCTGGACTGGTAGTGATCTCAGGAAGCATGGGGCTAAAATTGCTTGGGATAGAATTTGTGCTTCTAAAAATGAAGGGGGTCTGGGCTTTAAATCGGTGGAAGTGTGGAACAAAGCGGCTATGGCTAAAATGAAGGGGGTCTGGGTTTCGTTCTTTTTGGAAGGTGAAGGCTCCCTCTGACCCCTCTTGGGTTTGGAGGAAGATTTTGGCACTTAGACCCATTATTTATCCCCTGATCAAATATGTTATTGGGGATGGTCTGAACACTTTCCTGTGGTATGATAATTAGCACCCCCTTGACTCATTGAGAGATAAATTTGGGAGAGAGAATAACGTATGACACTAATCTCAATAGTGAGTCCAAAGTTAAGGAGATTGCCTATGACCAGGCTTGGAAGTGGCCCATTGCTAATACTTGGGAGGTTAGGGATCTTATTGATAATACCCCTGATACCTTACAACCTGGCCATGGGCCTGATAGAGTTATTTGGACCCCTGATAAGCATGGTTTTTTCTCTATCATTTCAACTTGGAATATTTAGAGGAAAGCTTTTACCATTGTTCCTTGGGCTACTTTGATCTGGGGCCAATGTAATATCCCTAAGACTAGCTTTGTGACTTGGATGGCTGTCCAGGGTAGACTCATAACTGGCGACATGATTATGTTGTTTGGCATTGATCAACCTTCTGTCTGTGTTTTTTGTAATTGGGATTATGAGGATCATTGTCACTTGTTTTCCAATGCCCATTCTTCTGAAAGAGGGTGGATTGACCTGCAGTCTAAGATTGTTGTTTCTTGGCCCAATATGCCTTGGCCTGATCTGGTAACTTTCCTGTCTCAACAAATCAAGGGTAAGTCTTTGAAGGCCATTATCTCTAGACTTGTGTTTACTTGTACTATTTTTCACTTGTGGTTAGCTCGGAATAATAAAATTTTTAACCAAGCCTTAATTCCAGAAAAAGTGGTTATTAAATTGATTGTGGACATGATTAGGTTCCGTATACTTTCTTTTACTAACTTGAAAAGCTGCCCTAGTGACAGATAGTTGTTGAATACCTGGAGTCTCCCTCAGTTGATCTTAAAAGACTATACAAGCATGGAAGGTGGCACTAGAAGAATGAGGGAGTTCAGTAAATGTGGGTTAAGTGAAAGTGAGCAAGAGTGTGTGTGTTCTAATGTTTGTTTCTTCTGTAGCTCAGTGTTTGCTGGAATGAAGATCAAGTACAACCAATGTGGGTTGAGGGTAGGGGTGGGCAACGGTTTATCTGAACCGTTCAAACCGCTCAACCCGCATAAACTCGCATATAAATGGGTGGCTTCGCAAACATAATGCGGGCGGATGCGGTATGAAATATGACAAATTTGCGGGTTGCGGCCGCAACCCACAAAAATCGCCCGCACTTTAATTATAATTATTATTATTTTTTTTAATATACCAACTTTGTAACTTTAACAAGAGCACTATTATGTTCTTTATGACACTAGGATCCTTATTTTTAAGTATTTTTCAACTTTCTTAATGTCGTAGAATTATCAAGTCGTAAACTTAGTTTCTTATATGATTTTCATTGATGACTCATCCACTTTTTCCTAATAAAATTTTCTTTCTGGTGGTCGATGAAGCTTCTAGTTTGATTATTGATTACTGAACTGGCAATTCTAATTGAGTACAACCTTTAATGCATTGATATACATTTTTTTCATGGCAAAAATGCTAGTGTAGGGTCTCTTTGTTTTGGGTACTTTCATTTAATGCATTGATATTCAATTTTTATTTGTAAACTCATCAGAAAATTGTTGTCAAATGATCACAAATATATAAAATGAATCTAATGCCTAAATTCGATGGAAAAAAAAACTTAAAAATTAATTTTTAAAGAGAAAAGTGTAAACCGCAAACTGCCTGTAACTGCCCGCACATCTACAAACCCTATCCGCACAAACCGCAAATCGCACTGTGGGCGGTTGCGGGTTGACTTTTTCCCAAACTGCATAGATGCGGGCGGGTCAAAATCGAACCGCAAACTATACAAACCCGATCCGCGAACACCTCTAGTTGAGGGATGTGAGCACATCTATAATTCTAACCAGTCACTGCCCATACAATTTATTTCTAACATACTACATATATAGCCATACTTTATCTATTTTGCAGGTACAGGAGGCAATGAAGGTATATGTTGCAACCATGGTGTGTGGGTTGAGTGATTGGAGCTTATATATTGTGTGATTGTCTTTTGTTGTTGAGTGTTGTGAGCTTCTAAATAGAGGGTTGAGTGATATGAGTATTTATGTTATCTATGTTGGTGTTTGTGATTTGGAAAAAACTGTATGTAATACATCCTTGTCTAATTGAGGTGTTCTTGCTTCATTTCTTATATTTGACAGGAGTTATTGACAACCTAGTTTATGCCTAGATAGGTCCTTTTTTGGCCTACCCTTGCAGGCTGTGCTAGGGATTGCTCCTGTATTGTGTTTTCTTTGTTTTGGGTGGTTGAGAACGTCATATATATTCATGTTTCAACATACAGTCTGTATGAGGTTCCTGAACATAGTCTAGTCTTTTTTGTGGTGGCTGTTTTTTGTTGTGTTGGTAGTCCTGAACAGGTGGGTTGTTTTGCTTTGTTTTGCTGTGTTTGGCAGTTTTGTATAGGTTTTGTTAGGGCCTGGGGCATGCCCCTTGTATTTGTGTATCCTCTTGTCTTTTATTTATGACTTATTCACCAAAAAAAAAAAGAAAAAGTTCATGACCGACACACCATAACAAAAACCAGACAACAATACATTTATATCGGTGTGTGTATATATCAATGTGTGTGTTCACCTTCAATAAATTATAATATCTCTTTATATATATATATATATCTTTATATCTATATAAATCTATAATACATATAGATATATATTACAAATCACAGGTGAATAGGAATTTCTTTATCAATTTCTTTATGATTTTCGTTGCATTCCTATGATTTCTTTATCAATTACTATGAATGTACACTCAGTTTATCCCCAAAAAATCAAAATCTTAAATTCTCTCTCTCTCAGGTCTTAGGGTTTCGCATGAGCGGCGGCGGTAGGCCTAGGGAGTAGAAGTGGCCAAACCCTAGATCTAGATCGAGATGGTGGCTCGTCATTGGTGGCGAGATTGAGGTCGCGAGAGAGAGAGAGAAGGGGGCTCTTGGCTATGGGGATAGTTGTCAGTGAGTTGGTAGTTTTAGAGAGAGAAAATAGAAGGAAGAAAAAGAAGAAAATAAAGGGAAGATGGGTTGCGGCGGCAATGGTGGGGAGGTGGTGGTACCGTAGGTAAAGGAAGGTCGGAGGTCGCTGGCTATGGGGGTCATGGTGGTGTGGTATGGGCTGCCGCTACTTTCTTTCTTTTTCCTCGTCGCCTCCCTGGTTCTGTTCTCTCTCTTTTTTTTTTCTTTTTCTTTTTTTGAAATTTTGTCCCAAAACGACATCGTTTTGGGGTACTGCAGAAAGCCCCTTAGGAAAGGATGGTAGAGGTTCTGAACTCCATTTACATTCACCCTAACATTTACACACCCCTCATCTCTTTCTTCCCTCTACTATTTCTCGCTTTATTTCTCATCTGCCTCCTACACACAGACCCCTTCGCCTTTGCCGTTGCCATGGAGTATGATGCCTAGAAGTCTACCGTCGAAACCCTAACCCCCAGTTAGTTCTGCACCATTCCTGGCGAGTTCATCGATCTAGCTCTCTTCTTTCTTCTCTTTCCTCTTTATCTTCTCCGATTTGAACCACCATCGCCATCTCCAGCGAAGAACAAGTCTCCATCCTTGAATCGGCGAAGAATGAGTTCGACGTTGCTCCGTGGATCATTGCCTTTGTTTTTCTCTCTTTCTCTCTCTCTCTCTCCATATATATATATATATATACGAATCTTTGTATTTGATTCAATAGGGCTTCGATCATGCAGCTACTTTGGCAAAACAGTCAAATGGTTATACCAAGCCAAAACTAAAGATCTATCAAGATGTCTAACATCGAAGACACCGTTATACTAACTGAGCCATCAGTAGCCAGAGAGATTAGACCAGAGGATCTCTATCTCTCTCTCTCTTAGATGCTATTTTTTTTTTTAGAGCTAGCTTCTTGTTGTATGTATATATCACTTGATGATGATGAGTCTGATTGATCAGCTCTTTGTTTTTGTTCAACCTCTATTTTACACATCTCCTGCTTGTTGTAGGTGTATTTCTTGAAGATTTTTGTACATAGGTTGAGAATTCCATTAGTATAGATAGGTTGGAAATTTACTACATATTCAACCAAATAGTGTGAGAACTTTGTTTGTTACATGCAAAAACATCACAGCTATGTTTCTATCATAACAACTTCAATTAATGCACCAAAAACATTTTGCAAAATCACATTTCACTTCCAGATCCACACATATTTGCTTCGTCTCCTCTGTTTAGCTGCCGAGAAAAGTGCAAAATGTTGAGGAACAATCTCTTTTAGCACTAAAATGGTTGTGGAACATAAACACCACTTGATTCTTCTTTTAAATAGTGGATTTAAATAGATCCATTAAATAGATCTGTTGAATAGTTGTTGACTTTTAACAGATAAAATAAAAGATTAGATCTATTCAGATCTACTTCAATAGAAAAAATTTTTTTGAATAGATAAAAAAAAATTTACAGATAAAAAAATTAGACAGAAAAAATTTGGACAGTTAACAAAATTTAGACACACATTCGAATAGATAAAGGGTGGTAGTGGTGGTCGTGGTGGTGGTGATGGTGGTGATTATGACTATGACGATCAAAATCAAACATATAATTTTTTTGTTTTTGTTTTATTTTTGTGTTGAACAGATAAGGATGAAAGGGAGAAGAAAGATTTGAACAGATAATAAAATATGTTAAAAATTTGAACAGATAAAAAAAATTAAACATATAAAGAATTAAACAGATAAGTGAAAAAATTGCACAGATAATAAAATTTGGACAAGTAAGGGAAAATTTTTTGAACAAATAGGAAAAATTTGAACAGATAGGAAAAAATTTAAACAGATAGGAAAAATTTTGAAGAGATAGGAAAAAATTTAAACAGATAGGAAAAAATTTGAATAGATAGTCAATGAAAGTCAACAGGTAAAAAAAGTCAATAAATAAATTAAGAAATAAAATTAAAAATAAAATGTCCTCCATAACTAACAAAAGATCTCTCATCAAATATTTCACAAAGGGTGAAGATTTGACAACAAAGAAACCCATACAAACGGAAAGTACATAACATAAGCATAAGCTACGGAAAGTGAACATATATCTCTTGCTAATAGAAAAACAACCATTATCAGTGTGTTTGGTATTAGTTTTTTGAAAATTAAGTTTTTTTATTTTTTATATATTTTTATTTTTAGTGAATATTTTTAAAATTTTAAACAATTTTTTTATTTTTTTAGATGCACTTTATTTAGATGTATCTAAATAATAAAATATTTATAAAAAAATATTTTAAAAAATTAATAAATACACAAAAATAAGAAAAATGTACTGAATTTTCATATATTTTTAGTATTTAGTGATTTTTTTTTTTTAAAAAAAATCACAAATATTATAATTTTTGAGTATATTTATGTTAGGTGTGTCTAAAAATTAAAAAAATTACTTAAAATATTTAAAAAAATTAATGAAAAAAAAAACAGAAAATAACAACGTAAAATTTTCCAAAAATTGAATTTTAAAAACTGAAATCAAGCATCGGACCAATATATATTCAAATTTCCCCAGTCGTGTTTTGGAACTCCCAAAGCCTTCCACACGGCACTGGAGCAAGACAAACAATAGACTACTGCTAATGGAGATAAGCTAAAGCCTTTGCTGTATTACCCATAGTGGAGTCACACGCTCGTCAATTACCTTTGCCTTTCCACTTAGTCCATTACCAAAAATGGTAATTTTGTTCAAGCACCTCTTTTTGTTATTGAACCACCCAGTTGACAGTGCCACCACTAGTGTGTCGTCCAAATGGTAATTGTTATCGCATTCAGATGGCCCGCCACCATCTCCACCCTTTTGAAAGTTTTTCAGTGTCAACACTGCCTTTGTAGGATCAGACACTCGTGGCGAACAGCACTGCAAGCTTCTAATTTCTTGCAAAAATACAGAAAAACACAAAAAAGTTTAAATTTGTTAGTGACTTATAATTAAAATTTCTATTTTCTTGTAAAATTTTATCCTAATTAAATTCATACTAGCTTCTCCTTTTCGTTTCTTTTCTTTCACTTTATTTTCTACTATTTAAATTTTCATCAATTATTTATTTCTAATCAAATGGAGCCTATATGTTAGTTTTTTTTTTTTTAATTTAATTTTAAAAAAAGGATAAATTGCACTCACCGCTCCTAAAGTTTGAGAAAAATACAGTTAGCTCTACATTTTTTTCACATAATTAGACTACTCTCCCACTAAGTATGGTTAAAACGACTACAACTAATGCATATGATGGGTAGATATTAAATAAACAAAGATAATATACAATTTAGTTGAAAATAGAACATCTCTAGCGGTTACTCTTTTTTTCATCAAATTTGAATAAAGATTTGGACTAAAAGCTTCATCAAACAACCGGGAGGATGTCTGGACGGTCAACCAGCTTAGTGTAAATTTTCTTCAAATTTTCCCCAATCCGCTCGTCCACCCGGTTGTCCAGCCAGTCATCCATCCGGTACGTCCACCAATGGTCACCTGTGAGATTTGATGAAAGGTTAAACGCTTGATTTGATTAAAAAAAAAAAAATAGGGCTCCCTTCATTTAATACCAATTTGGTGAAACAGTTGAAACATCGTTTTCACCAAATTTTCATGAAATTTAAATTTGACGAAAGATTTGAATCTGAGTTGGAGATGGTATAACAAATTACTGATAAAAAAAGATCTAATTATTATGTGAATTAAAACTTCATGGGAGACCAATGTAATTATATGTCAAAAGTATGAGGTTAATTATATTTTCTCTAAATTTTAGGGGAGGTGATTGCAATTTACCCAAAAAAAATTATACCATTTGTATAAAATATTGTGTTGGTAATACACTCGGGCGAAGTTACAATCTGCACTTTTACCAAATATCACAATGTACGTAATATAATTATAACGTTCCATATCAAATACTACAAGTCATAACTTTTTTCACCAAAATAATTCGTAGCATTTCTCATCATAAATGTTTCGTAATATTTTCACTATATCATTCATAATATAACCACAATAGTTCGTAATTTTTACTCTAGGAGTTCACAATATAAATTCACCATTCATAACTTTTATTACAAATTAACCTAATACACACAACATTTATAATTTTTACCACAAAAATGATAACGTTCTTATGGTATGTTGAGCTCTCTTTTAGGGAAGCATACCATAGATTTCTCCTAGACACTAGGTAATTTTTTTGGGGGGTATCAATTATAAAAAAATATTTACAATATGAAAAGAATTATATTCGACAATCATAGTCCAACCAACATAACAAAGATCACCATAATGGGGAAAAAACAATTTGCCTAACAATCAATCTAAGAAAAAGTCTCATAATGAGGAAGAATTAAACAATACAAAAAATGCCAAATAATAAGAGATGAATTCTCAATCCTTACATTTAACGTAAAGATTGACCTTCTAACCTTTTAAATAGAAGTGTACAAGGGCAGACTGAAGGTGAGATTGATCCCCTACATTAGTAGACGGTGTGATTAGTCCTCCGAATTAGTCAATCTAGTGAGCCGGATACTAAATTATCATGCCAAAACAACTAGCCTTTAAAAAAAAAAGAAGAAGAGCGGACTGAACTAGCCAAGTTGATTAATACACTGATTAGGTAGTTCTGTGGGGTGGCTGTCTAGATTGAATTTCTTTGGGTGTGAATTGTGGGTGTTGGCTCTTGTTATGTCTGTGTTGTCTTGTTGGTTGCTCACCAACCTTGAGATGTCCTAGCAGATGATTTTGCTAGCTCTATGATGCCAACCTAGCTAGTTCGGAGTATAGAGTTAGTTGTGATACTTTTGCACCCTCCCTCCTTTATTGATGTATATCTTTTGATTGTTGTCAATAAAATTTCTTTTGCTTGTTCAAAAAAAAAAAGTTATGTGGGGTGAAAATTATCACAAAAAAACAATAGCTACCACTACAAAAAATTACACTTTCAGCTACCAAATTTTTAGTCACCGAAAGTCAATGGTGACTAAAGTTTTTCGTTGCCCACTTAGTCGCCAAAGCCTTGTCGGTGATAGTCAATGGCGACTAAATTTACATTGGTCGCTGATTATCTTATCTTCGGCTACTAAAATAAAGTTGGTCACCAATGACCACTTTTTGGCGACGAAAAATTTAGTCGCCAAAAGTAATCAAATTAAAATAAAATTCTCTTTTAGTGACTAAAATATTTAGTCTCTAAAATGTTTTAGTCACTAATAATAATACATTTAGTGACTCCACATTTTAGTTGCTATTTTTTGTCACCATTAGCTACCAAATAGTTTGGTCACTGTTATTTTTCACTAAACATTTTAGTTGCCAAAAGACTAGATATTTTCATTTCATTATATTTTGCGACAAAAAATTTTAGTTGCCAAAAGATGTCATGTTTTTTCATGACTAAAATATTTAGTCAGCAATAATTTGTTTCCTCATCTATATTTGTTTTGGCTAGCTACTTAACTATTTGGTTGCCTAAAGTCACTTGTTTTTTTTTTTTTTTTTTTTTTTTTTTTTTTTTTTTTTTTCAAAACCCTTTGCTTGCATTTTTTGGTTACCAAATATTTAGTCGTCAAAAATTTTATAATCTTTTTTTTTAAAAAAAAAAAAAAATTAACTTCTCAACCACCTATATTTCTTCCATTATTAGTGCAACCTGTATCCTGTATACAAACAAAATAATCCATATGTTGATTATATTATCAACCATTCCACAATGTGCACACATTTCACTTTCAACCATTCAAAAAATTCATATTTAACATCAAATTCCAAATGTTATAGAAATTCCATACAAATTAAATATAATCCAACCATACATAACAAAGGATTAAACAAAAACCATGCCCTCTGTATACAAAAAATTAATATTCACAATATCATGCCAAAAGTTAATCTGTACCATACCAAAAACTAATTTGTACCACGGCAAAACGTAATATGTACCATGTCAAAAAAGTAATCTGTAACACGCCGAAAGCTCTGTGGCAGCTGAACCCATGTTAGTTGCTGTTAAATCATTCCAGAAACTAAAATTTGATAATTTGGCCGCGTAGTCTTCAGTAAGATATATAGAAAAAGATTGCAAGTTTCCGTGGGCTATAGGTGGGCTGAGCTGGTGCATATGCTCAAGGCAAGATGCCATGCCCATAGCTATTTGCAGTCGCATTCCCCAACCCAAGTGCTCGGATTCTTTTACTGCTGGGCATCAGAAAAGAACATTAAAAAATAAAAATAAAAAGACAAACCTGAGATTATTAACTCAGCTTTCTAGCTAAAGCTGTATTCAGAATGAAACATAAACTAAACCAGAAAATGAGCCGTAGAGTACTGGTTGCCAAATCAACAAAACAAAGATTGACTACAAATTATTTATTTCTCTGTTCCAGAAAACATGGAAGAATAGAAACATTTTCACATTTGACACACGTCCATGCAGCTTACAGATATGCAACAGGGATGATCTAGCATGCAAAAGGAATAACTAGGTAACTACCTTAAAATTTTATTCTATAATCATTTACCCTTTATGCTTTTAGTAGCTCCAAGAAAATAAATAAAACGAAAAACAACCCTGCAAGCAGCAGTTGGGGGCATGGAAGGTAAAATATTTATTAAACTACATAAAGAGCTTCATATTTTAACATACTTACCAAGAACTAGATCTGCTGTTGCAACTAGCCTTTAAAGCAGCACTAGTGAGCTGGTTCTCATCTACTTGAAATTCAAAAAGCATCTGAAGTTCATAAAGTTCTGGAGATATGTTAAAGTAGTTGTTGTCCAGTAAACTGTGATGATATCCAGAAAATTGAGCTAACACGAGTTTAGGAAGCATAGTTCATGTAAGATCTCAAAACTTGATCGGCTCACAGAATTGACAAGGACATATTATTGCCAAAATTAGATGGAAATGGCCCACTGTTGTTGTATCCTAAATCCAACACCTCCAGCTCCTTTAATTCTCCAATCTCCACAGAAAAGTTTCCCCTAAAAGAGTTGTTGTGTAAAGTACTACAATGAAGTAACATGAAATTTATAATCACAAAAGAATAATGAAATATTTGGGTCCATGAGTTGGGTTATATTCTTACATCAATTTTATGTAAGTCAGCTTGCCCAGCTCAGGTGCCAATGTTCCTTCAAGGCAAAGATCTTTCAAGTTCCTGCATTTTGAATAGGTAAGACTTTCAGGGTGATACAAAAGGTGTCATAATAAACAATAATCGTTAGATAATCAAGCACCAATGCCTAGATTATCATGGCATCATCACTGGTGCCATTACATTGTTTGTAATCTTATCAGTTCAAGGATTATGTCATTGTCATAAGCAACTAGAGTGTCAGATACTATCATTTCACTTAGAATGGTAATATGAAACTCTAGTACAGCTGAACCATTAGATAATCAAGCATCAAATGCCTAGATTATCATGGCATCACCACTCACTCAAGTAAATTGTTTATAATTTTATCCATTCAAGGATAATGTCATCCTCATTCATAATCCTTTGAATGGTAATATGAGACTTCAGTACAGCTGAATCATTTACATAACAACCAAGTATGTAACCAATGAACAGAGCTATGATAGCACAATGTTATCCTAATTATCTATAAGTCATAACCCAAGAATACACATGTCAAGAGTTCATTTTTGTCCCAAGATGCATGGAAAGATATGAGCCTCGCTAATTGATGGGGATAATTACATTTTTTGTCTCTAAAATATGCGTTTTGTGTTATTTTGATAACACTTGCATCAGTTTTGTGTCGATAAACTATTATTTAAATGTAATTTAATAATTCAGCACTTGCGTCAATTTTTTCCTATTATGGTTTTCAATATTCACATCTCAATTAACTCTATTTCTATTGTTACTAAAGTTGCATTCCACATATTGGGTTTAGTTTTAGTAATTTGACACCCTTTCGATTCGAGTGATTCTCTCCAGATTTCTATGAAAGCTATTTGTTAGAATAACTAAATAAAATAGAACAATGCTTTATATGATAGCCACAGAAATGATGCAATATACGATGATGCAGATTGCTTGTATACAGAATGGGAATATGTATGAATTCATCAATTGAGAAGAACGAACACTAAGCAAACACGAAAATACAATTTACAGACAAATACGTATATATATATATAAGTAGCAAAAAACAAAAATCCCTCATCTCTCACACCAAAAATCAGTTCAAAAAACCCTAAATCTGGAACAAAAACCAAAACCCATTTACTCATTTCACAGAAATCAAAATCCTACAGCATCAAAAAAAAAAAAAAAAAACCCCTAAAGCTAGAGTGAAATGTAGAGTGAAATGTGAAATAGAGAGAGAGAGAGAGAGAGAGAGAGAGAGAAACCTGTCGATGGAGGCGACGAGACGGTGAGCGATAGTGGCGATAAGACGGCTAGTGACGGTGAGTGAGGGACGGTGAGAGAGCGAGGGAGAGCAACCGACTCTCTGTTTTTTTCTTTGATTGGTATTTGGTGTACGTATCTGAGCTGAGATATATAGAAATAATATATATATATAAAATAAAATTAAGGGCAAATTACCAATACCCCTCGAGATTTAACTAAAATACAGATTCCTCTGAGATTTGAGAAATTACAAATTTCCTTTGAAAGTTATATTTGCATAACAAATTAGAGGGCAATTTGTTATGCAAATATAAACCTCAGGGAGTAATTTGTTATAAAAATATAAACCTCAGGGAACGAGATGTAATTTCTCAAATCTCAGGAAAAATCTATGTTTTAGTCAAACCTCGAGAATGCGTTGATAATTTACCTAAAATTAAACATAAAATTTAAATTGGGAAGCAATAATTTTTCTTCTCACAATTTTTTTTTTTGAATTTTATTACTGATTAAATACTTTTTAGTATCAAATTAAATGGTTGTCAAAGATTAAAAATAAAGTTAATTTAGAAATTCCTCCCAACTTCTAAGTCCTCCCTCCAATCCTTTAATTACATTTGCCGACTAAATTGTTTTTGTAGCTAAAGATTGTACATATAGAGACCAAATTATTTTCCAGTCGCCCAAAACCCTATTTTCAACGACTAAACACAATTAGTCAACAAAAGTGAAATAAATTGTAACGCCCTCAAAAAAATAACATAAGACCCATCAATAAAGACATGCATTGGTAATAAAGATAGACATTCTTCTATTCATCAGAGTTTCGTTACAAAAAGTATTACATGTTAACGACAAAAGCGAATGCCCTAAAGGCTTACAGATTTCCAAGTTAACACTTGGTTACAACAAAAGAGTACTAACTCATTTACACATTAAGCCCTTGGCTTGAATTTACATGTAATACATCAAAATGAAATGACAAAAGTGTGTCCACCTCTAGCCTCCCAAGCTATGTCCTTGGAGGTGGCATGCTACCTGTACCTGAAAATGATATTCCCACATAGGGTGAGCCAGCCCAGTAGAAATACACTAAACCAAATATGAACAATGACTAAAAGATTAGCAATTGATAGATGGCCAACACAGGTATTTCCTCTTATCACACTTTACAGTTTCATGACATACAAGTCCACATTACATTCCATTTTTCCAATTCCTTTCAATTCTCAATTTACAACCATGGCTCAGAACCTGGCCAAACAACTCATATGAGACAGTAACTCATATCAAACACTTCCCACTTTGTAATAGATAAGCATACTAGCTATATCACACAATAACAGATAAGCATACAAGTTATATCATCAGTTCCATAGATATGCATATGGGCACTATCACACTTCAAATGACAAGCATATGAGCTCTGTCAGCACATTAATAGATAAGCATATGAGCTCTATCTATGGAGTCCATCCCCTATCTCCTCCCAACACATCCGGTTTAGAGGTCCATTCCCTATCTCCCCCTAAACCGTGGAGTACATCCTCTATCTCCTCCAACACAACACAATGCATATAAACAATAATTATACACATCATCACACAATACATAAATTTAATGTATTCTTTCAATCGTCAATCTCAATGACACATTCCAGTGATTAGTTTCAATTTGCCTAATCATCATGCATTGTCTACAACAATCAGGACTATCCTCCACCGATAGCCCAAAACAGTTATTTCTATACAGAAAATAAATGCAACAAATGGATATTCAATCAACATTTCAATTTGGTGAGTGATAAATAATTCAACTACACCCTTTAACCCCATGCATTCCCAACCTCAACAATTCCATTTCATTTCCCCATTTCTCACAATTAATTATCCCAATTAATCAAACAATGTAATTAGGTCATTTTTCATAATTAACATTACAACCCTTAGGTCCCATTTTCATCAATGATTCAACATTTATTCCATTTCTCTATGCCAAACATGCATCTAGGTTTATTATAAATAAAACCCCAACTTTTGTAAAATAACACAAAGCCCCAAACTTTCACAAAATTACCAAACCAACCCCAACATCTCAAAATACTAAAATTTAAAGACAAAATCCATAGAGAAGAGTAGGATATCCCTACCTCAAATCCGGAGCCCCAAGGGAGAAGATGACAAAACCCAACGTGCTCCAAATCCCGAAATTTTCAGATTAAAATGTAACCCTCGACGATCAACAACTTTTTTGTAAAGGCCAAAGATGAGCAAATCACTCCTACTAGATCAAAACCTAGAGAGAAGGTAGAGTTCTAGAGTGAGAGGCTCAACAATGGTGTTTTTGGAAAAGTAAGAGAGAGAAGAGAAAGTGAAAAAGTGATTTGAAAAGTCAAAACTCGGAACTTAAGCCCAGTCGCCCCGCTCAAGCGTCAAACACCCCGCTCGAGCGTCACTCACAGACTCCCGCTCGAGCGCTAACAATCCCGCTCGAGCGGCGGATACACACTCCCAGAACTTTTGCAGAACCAGGTCTCCGCTCGAGCTTCCAACTCCCCGCTCGAGCGGCACTCACACAATCCCGCTCGAGCGGCCAGTTCTATGCTCGAGCGTCCAACACTGCACAGGAAATACTGGATGGGTGAAACTCCCGCTCGAGCGCCAAAACCCCCGCTCGAGCGGACAGGTCAAAATCTGGACAACTAGTTTTGGTTTCTAAACTCAACCAACCTGTAACAAACCTGCCCAACACATCCTATAACTCAAATACGAAGTAAAAAGGATGTAAACAAAATAATAATCAACTACTAACATTCACGGACACATGTCCGGATCACTGTACAACAAGGGTAAACCCGGGATCGTTATATAAATACTGATAAAATTATTTTTTAATAGCTAGAGATTGTATAATTAGGGGCCAAATTATTTTTTTAGTCACCCAAAATCCTATTCTTAGTTACTAAAACATAATTAGTCGCCAAAAGTACAATAAATACTGACTAAGTTATTTTTAGTAGTTAAAGAATGTACGTTTGCCAACCAAATATTTTTTTAGTAGTTATAAGTGTATACATTTGGCAACTAAATTTTTTTTGGTAGCTAATGCATGTACCTTTGGCGATTAAATACACTTTTGTCACTAATTAATTTATCAATCCTTTCAAAAATGGTACTCTTCCCCCCAAAACTTGTAAATTACAATTGACTACTAAATTTTAGTCGCTAAAAGTGAAATAAATATCAACTAAACTATTTTTTGTAGCTAAAAATTATCCATTTAGGGACCAAATTATTTTTTAGTCACCCAAAATCCCATTTTCAACAACTAAACACAATTAGTCGCCAAAATTGAAATAAAAGTTTATAATCAAGGACCAAATTATTTCTTAGTTGCCCAAAATCCTATTTTCAACGACTAAACACAATTAGTCGCAAAAAGTGAAATAAAAGATTTACAATCAGGGACCAAATTATTTTTTTAGTTGCCCAAAATCCTATTTTTAACTACCAAAACGTAACTAGTTGCCAAAAGTACAATAAATACCAACCAAATATTTTTCAGTAGCTAAAGTGTATACCTTTGCCGACTAAATTTTTTTAGTAGCTAATGGCAGTACCTATGGCAACTACATTTTTTTTAGTTGGCATTTTTAATTGTCAAAAGTGTAATTTCTTGTAGTGTGGTGGTCCAAGTGAATGTGACAGCAAGTACCACTTTGATGACTGGCCTATCGTGGCACCATCAAGTGGATGGGACAAAGGAGGCAGTCATTGCTTAAACAATATCACTATTAGTGTTAACGGGTGAAGTGTGGTGGCCATGGTGGTTGATAAGTATGACTCAACTATAGGATGTGATCAAGATCATGATTATCAACGTCCATGTCCTAATAGCATTGTTGATGCTTCGAAAGCTGTGTGGAAAGCCTTGGGAATCTCTAAAGTTAATTGGGGCGAGTTGGATATAACTTGGTCAGATTTTAGTTTCAAATGTTACAATATGCTCAATGTTTTGATGTTTTAATTGTTCCTATTTCTCAATTATGAAATGTTGATAGTTGGAAATCTTTAGTTTGGAAAAAAAAAATTTAAATGAAAGTCTTGATAAAATAATTTTTTGGTAACGACTAATGGTGATGAACTTTTGCATTGTTTCTTTTATTTTCAAGGAAAATGCAAGGGGTGATTCTTTCCATAGTGTTTTCTACTTTTTCAATCCTAGGGTTTTAAGGAATCAACAAGACTTTTGACTCTTTTGTTCTTGGTGTTTCTTTGTGTGGAAATCATTATGAATAAAGAAAAGTTATTTTTTATTTATTTATTTGAACTCATGGAAAGATATTGTTCATCCATCTATTTCAACGAGGGTTGCTATTAGCATGCACTTAATTTCTTTAGACCCCTCAATTCCTACTTTTTTTTTTCATTACAATTATACTTTGAAGTAAAATTACATTAAATGACAACCTTTAATGGAACACCTACTCACCAAATAAAGACAATTAGAATGAAACTTTATAATATTGTAAACCCACCTCCACCTAAATGTATTTCTCACCAACCTAAATCCTAAACGTATTCCTCTTCATGACCATCAACCCTAAACTTATTCCTCTTCATCACTATTTTTGTAACAAAGCAGTAATCACTATTTTTATATCCAAATCAATTAACATTTCAAACAACCCTATTACAGACTCTGAGTTTCTCCAATTAAGGGGTGGTTTGGGGTGTTTTAAGTAAGTGCACTTTTTGACTTTTTATGAAATATGGGTTGGGTATGGATTGGGTTTGAAGTGATGTCGTAGAGAAGTGATGTGACTTAAATAAGATGATGTGACTTAAATAGGATAGTGACTTTTTGACTTTTTTAGTATTTGCCAAACAAGGCCTAAATTTCCATTTACATCTATGGTCATGTTCACCATTCGTTGATACTTATAAAGCAATAGAGGACAATGACAACAACTCTAATTAGGTTAGTGTTGCATTGGTAAGTTCATCTATCTTCCATTAACGATTCTTGGCCGTTTTCGATAGTTGCTGTTTGTTAAAGCGTGTTCGTTATTGTTTTGCCGACTGTTAAGGTTTTATTCGGTAATACTGTGTTGAACAGAAACATTTAGTTCGATAGATGGGTTCCAAACAGTAACATTTTGTTCGGCACTAGTATGCCGAACGATTCCATTTTATAGGATTTTCCCCCTAGTTTTGTTTTGCTAATGATTCTTCCCTCTAAAACCCCTTGTATAGAGGGTTTAGCCCGAAATAAATCAAAAAAATAAAATGTGATGGGGAGTTGGAGGTTACCTGAGGAAGGAGAAAGAGATCGTCGAAAAGATTTCCAATGAGATTTTTGAAGAGATTTCCAACTAAGAGATTTCAGACTGACAGGAGAAAGAGAAGAGGGACTGTCGTTCACTGAGAGAAGGAGAAAGAGACAGTCGATTTATCCTTCTTCAACATAAGAGGGTGCGCAAAATTAGATGGATGTGGATTTGGGTGTGATGATATTATGAATAGGGGTAAAATTGGTATTAAGCGGGTGCTCAAAGAAATCTTATTGAAATTTAGAGTTTAGGATAGAGGTTCACAGAAATGGAGGGTCTAAAGAAATTAAATAAGTGCTAATAACAGCTCTCATTTCAACACACTACCTTGCATCAAAGTGAGCTTACATGATTTGCCCTATGCCATATAGGTGGATCCTATCATACGAGAAGGAATGATATGGATCCGACAAAATATGAGTGTAGAATGCAATTCATTGATGAAATTTCTTAATTTTTTTTTTTTAGAATTTTATATTGAATATAGGTCTTATTTGATAGATCTCTTGGAATAAATTTTACAAACATAAACGTTACTAAATAAAAAGTTTAAAAAATAATATATATATAAAATAATTAGAGACTTTTAAAAATAAATAAACAAATAACCATTTGACACGTCATTCAAGTAGTATATGAACAACACATACACAAACTTTTGTGAGCCTTACTATTATGACATGTGGAAAATTCTCATTTTAATAATTCTATTGATTAAGTTGGACATATTAAGCTAATTATATTATCAAAATGTTAGAAAAATTGTAAGGTCCTTGTAAATAACGTAAGGTAACAAAAGGCAAAGACACAATTCCTCCATATAAGCATTTTTTGTTTAGAATTTTATTCAGAAAAATAACATATAGATTAACTTTCTTATGGTGAAATTTATACATAAAACGAATTTAAACTACATTCTCCTCCCATAAGATTTGAAAAAAAAAAAAAATACGACAAGTCTCATAATTTTGGCTTAATTACGTTGGGTTTCTGTTTGTACTAAAAATTATTTCCTCTATCGACAAGCATGTCCAAGCATGGAGGGATGATCCAGTATGTGGTAGGAGCAAGGGCCACAAGATTGGTGATACGTTGTGGGTTCCAATATGCAAAACAAGTGACATGGTTGAAGGAATTAAAAAAGTAGTTTCATATACATTGATGGCAGAGATAGTTTCTTCTGTCGATATGTCTGAAAAAGTGATGGAACACGGCCAAACGTGGCCCAGGAGTGGAGACATGATTTTTAAGACGTGTTGATGAAGGACAAGTGGTGTATTTACACGGACTAAAGAGAAAAGAAGGCTACGACAAATGGAGGCAGTTACAGGAAATTGTAAAGATCATGGGTTGTTATTTAGGAAGTGGAAGTAACCTGCTTCATGGTAGAACACGTAGCAGCATATGGACAACATGACCAGTGGCATAAAAGCTGGAAATTCAGGGGGGAAAAGGAATCAATTCACAACTTGAGATGTCTAGGAGTGATCTAGTCTGTTTAGGAGTAGTAGTACCAGTAATTAGGGGTAACAGTAGTAGTAGCAGTTAGTGTTTATTCAAAGTTCTGTCGATTGTAATACTAAAAGACTTGGAATTTGATTCTTGTGGTTAAAGTGACAAGTTTTGTTGTTTTTAGTCAATTTCCAGTTATATTTACTTTGTTTTTTCAAGAAATAAACCTCCAAAGAAGTACTTGAACCTGTCAAGCCATTAAGACACTCAACCACATTGCTTGATCCTGTTGTTTGTGAAAATTGGTTTGTTTGTTGTTTGTCAATATCACACCTAAACTAGATTTTTGCTAACAATTTCCTTAAAATTGTAATTCACATAGTACTTGATCTCATTTTCATCAATAATTTGTTAGTCATATGATGAAAAAATGACGTTATCATCTTTTTTACACAAAGGTTTTTTTTTCTTCTTCTTATGTTTTCATACTATTGGCATTAATTTCGGTTTGCCTTGCTAACAAGGAAATCAATATAATTATGTTAAAATTGTATGACTACTTATCACTACAGAAAAATAAGGTTTTAGAGACTAAAATTTAGGAACAAAATTATTTTTTAGGAACCAAATATTTTTGTTGTGAAAAGTGCCGTTATTATATTTTTAGCAACAAAAATTAGACATTAGTGATGAATTATTATCTTTTTAGGACCAAATTTTTTGTCTCAAAAAATAAACCATTTTGAGACCAAATTATTTTATCCCTAAAAGTCTATTTATTAGTGACATTTTTAAAATTTTGTTGCTAAAAGCCTTGTTTTAGACTTTTCGGGATGACTTTTTAACGAATATTCTCATGACGATAAAAATTGGTCCCGAAATATCTTTTGTAACAAAATTTTCATTTTTAAAGACCAAAACATTTAATCTCTAAAACGCACTACAACAAAAACATATTTTAGTGGCACTATACTAGTGGCATATTTTTAGAAAATGCCACAAAAAATGACATTTAGTGGCACGTTTTTTAAAAATGCCACAAAACGACAAACATAAAAGGCTCTAGTGACATTTCAATGAACAAGTGTCACAAAACTACAATAAAAACATATTTTAGTGGCACTACACTAGTGGCATATTTTTAGAAAATGCCACAAAAATGATATTTAGTGGCACGTTTTTGAAAAATGCCACAAAACGACAAACATAAAAGGCTCTAGTGACATTTCAATGAACAAGTGTCACAAAACTATAACAAAAACACACTTTAGTGACACTATACTAGTGGCATATTTTTAGAAAATGCCACAAAAATAATATTCGTGACATTTACCAACAGATGCCACTAAACTTTAGCAGCAATGGCATTTTTTTTAAAATGTCAGGATACTAGGTAGGTGCAAATTACTTTTTATGGCACTTAGGTGAAAAGTTTCATAAACAAATATTTTATAGCATTTTGAGAAATGCCACTAATTCAAAAACTTTTCAAGTTTATAATGGCATTTTTGAAAAATAAAAAATGCCAATATATTTTTAAAATTTTTACAATGCAGTAAATGATTAAAAATAAATAAATTAAACTCAATATACACTACAGGAAAAAGCATATTCGGCTACTAAATTTCCTGACCAAAAAAACTTATAAGTGTCACTAACTGTTTTTTTAATGGCGCTTGATAGTGCCACAAATAATATCTACCATGACATTAAAATGTCATTGAAAGTTTTTAGCCATGATGGTGTAATGACACTTGCAAGTATCTACCGTGGCACTAGTATCTACCGTGACATGGATATAAATGGCACTTGTTCAAAATGCCACAAGACTAAAAAATGCCATTAAATCAATAATTTTGTGACACTTTCAAATGTCACTAAACTAAAAAAATGTTGTAGTGTCTAATCTAGGAACATCACTCGACAATAATATAATCATATGGTGCTATAGAGGTGTAGTGGGAAGAGTGTGGTGTATAAGGTTTATGGTGCGGGAGGTTGGCGGTTCGAGTCTCTGCACGAGCGGATCAAATTGTTCTACAACGAATTATCGTCACGAATGGCACTTGATAGCGTCACGAATAGTGCCTACCATGACATTAAAGTGGCACTGAAAGGTTTTAGTCTTGATGGTGTAATGACACTTATAAGTGTCACTAACTCTTTTTTTAATGGCGCTTGATAGTGCCACAAATAATATTTTGAGACCAAATTATTTTATCCCTAAAAGTCTATTTATTAGTGACATTTTTAAAATTTTGTTGCTAAAAGCCTTGTTTTAGACTTTTCGGGATGACTTTTTAACGACTATCCTCATGACGATAAAAATTGGTCCCTAAATATCTTTTGTAACAAAATTTTCATTTTTAAAGACCAAAACATTTAATCTCTAAAACGCTTATTTGTTGTAGTGTATATTTTATCCAAATTTCAGAAAATATCAATATAATTTACCAAAATCTTAATTTGTTGTAGCGAGTCCTCTCCCAATATTTTATACATTCTTGAATACTAGAAACTGAGACTGAGTTTGTTATGACCCTTTTTTTGTTGTTACATAAATTACGAATTATTAGCCTTCAAATGGTCTCAACGTACACATCAAGCAAAATAGTTGGCCGTGTCAACTACGTTGATAGATATTTTAAGTTGATCACAGCCGTTCAAAATCCCATCATTGACATTCACGTGCCTTGGCTTGTTCTTAGTAAATCCAACAAGCAATTCAACCCTAAACTTTTTCCTAAATTAATGGAATGCCCGCTTGGAACCATATAATTACATCAGCAAAGATGGCTAGTATTATTGTAAATATAGATTAGAATGTGGGTACATTTTTAAGAAAATTGCTATTTATACCCTGTTGAAACACTTGATTTCCATCAACCCTTCAATTCAAAACAAGTAGGAAGAGAGAGAAGAACAAGAATAGAGAAAAATGGAGAGTTTTTTCTCAAAAACATCTACTGTCCTACTAGTATGTCTCTTGTTTACTGCTTGTTTGGATGCTGAGGGTCAAGGTTGTAGCCCAAGTGGTAAAATAATGGGAAAGAAACCACCTCCAGGCCAATGCAATCAGGAGAATCACTCAGATTGCTGTGTCCAAGGCAAAATGTATAAAACGTACAAGTGTTCTCCAGCAGTTTCTGGCCAAACCAAGGCAACACTTACTATTAACAGTTTTCAGAAAGGCGGAGATGGTGGCGGTCCAAGTGAATGTGATGGTAAATATCACTCCAATGACTTGCCAGTTGTGGCATTATCGACTGGATGGTACAAAGGAGGAAGTCGGTGTCACAACAACATCACCATTAGTGCTAATGGGCGAAGTGTGGTGGCCATGGTGGTTGATGAGTGTGACTCAACTATGGGATGCGATGAAGTCCATGATTATCAGCCCCCATGTCCTAACAACATCGTTGATGCTTCGAAAGCTGTGTGGAAAGCCTTGGGTATTCCTCAAGATAACTGGGGTGGCTTGGATATAACTTGGTCCGATGCTTAGTTTCAAACATTGGCTTGTGACATAATGAGTATTTATGTGTAATATTATCCTCTTTGTATTAGTAGTTGTTTTTTTGTTGTTTGTTTTCCTAGTACTATGAATGAAGTCTAAGAGTTGTGTCTTGTATGATATGTATTACAAATATTAATATAAAAAGTTTCTCTAGCAAAGTTTATACTCTGTGGAATGTGGGAACATTTCACCAAAAAACGTAGTAAAGAAAAAATAAAAAATAAAAAGTACTAATAATGTATCAAATCTTTGAATTAGAAATTGAATTTAGCTTTCTGGATTGTATGCTTCGATGATGACTATCTTGTAAGTGAGCATCATAAAGAATGAGATAATATAATGGTGATGTTAATTTTGCACTTTCATTTATTTATTTTGTAAAAAGTGGGGAAATAATATATTGAAGTGCATTGGACCAAACTAGGCTATTGAGTTGAGCCTGTGAGACCAAGTTGTTCGAGCTTGTGGAGAGAACTTAACCGAGTTGAATGGTCAGCAATGGTCACGAACTTTACTGACATTACTCTTATCTTCTTGCTCTTCCTCTCTTTCTCTGCTCTAATCACTAAGTTAAGCATTAATTGGAGAGTAGTATTGACAAGTGTAGCCAAGCAAGGTGTCTTGAAGGCTCTAACGAGAATCAAAGCTCTGATTCATTTCGTGCTGATTTCATTCCTCCATATATATCTCGAGAAGAAATTATCACAACGTTTATATCATTAATGTGATTCGGATATTATGTCTTGTAATAAATCTTTTCAATTTCTAGCTATTTCTAAGGTTAATCATTCTGTAATTAAGCTAGCTCATGATCTGGCCAGACATGTTGATGGTTTTATTGTATAATAGTTATATTTGATTATGGGTCTTGTACGGGGAGCAAATACTCCGGCAAGCCCGTACTCCTTTCTTCCGAGCTCCGTTTCTGTCCGATCACCTGCGAGCATAACGGCGGTGAGTTACCCGGCGGTGTGTGGCCAGAAAAACCCTCTGACGATCAGTTAGCGCACACCTTAGGATAGAGAGAGAGAGAGAGAGGAGTGTTTGAGTGTAAGAATTTCCTTACAAAGTGTTCCTGTCCTGCGTATGGGGGGCGCAGACATGCTTATATACCCTTCTGCGCCCCAAATCTACTCTCATTGGTCTCTCGACACGTGGTTCTGTTATCCCATCTGTCAGCACAAACCTTGCTATACATCACCTAACCCAACTGCCAGCCCACTCTGCTGGGAGCACGGCAGCCGGGCAACATTATCTCGGCCATCAACGGCCATACTGAACATGCCCAAGTGCAGTTGATGTCGTAGTTTCCTACTACCGGGCTTAATTCCAGCCGTGCTCAACTGTATTCCGGCGAAGCTGAGCTGGAGATTGGTGACGCCGGCCAGCCAAAGACCTTCTCGGCCAAGCTCCAAGCACAGGCCTTCCTACCGGGTTAAGGTGCGTGCATTACAACCTTGCAACGCGTGAGCCGGGGAGCCTCATCTAGGCTGTTCCTCCATCTGTCCGGCCTTCGCGGAACCGAGATCAGATAACTCGGTTCCACGTGGGCTTTGCCATTACCAAGCAATATCACAACTTGATCTTGGAGCCCAATACCTCGGCCCAAATCTGTCCGGCTAACGTCACGGCCCAATCTCAGATCATAAATCTCCCTCTCAATTGCTCCTTAATTCCATCCACAAAAGCATGACTGGGATTACTTATTTCGACCGGGATAACACTTCCTCAGTCCTTAGAATGCGAAATGGCGACCGGGCTAGTTGACATTCCTGTTTGCAAACTTGCCCGGTTATACTCCTCGGTTGACGTCCTCTTCTTCAAAAGTAGCCCGGTTGACTCAACTCTTCAACCTGTCTCTTCAGTTCTGACGTCGTCATAAATGGGGACACGTGGCGGGCTGCCATTGGCTCTCGAGCAGCCAACCCGCCGTCTTGCCATAATTTGAATTTGGGCGGTCTTGTCTCCTCTAGAAACACCTCCCTCTCATCTTCCTTGAGCTCTTACTGACTCATTGCCATTCCAAGCAACCCAGAGCTCTTGCCTCTCCTCTGCCATTCCTGAACTCGCGCTCGAAGAAGAAGCAGCCACTGCTCCAAATTGGTAAGCCCTCCAACCCTTGTTATTGTTATTTTCCTTGATATTTCACACAATAGGGCAATAAAACGTAGTTCTTAGGACATAGGCCACAGAAATCGTCCCAAACCTCCCACTGTTAGGCTTAACCATAGCAAGAACCGGGATAACAAAGGTCTTGGCCGCTCAACCGGGCTAAAATCTGGTCTGCTTGGGCGGCCGAGCTCCTTGGTTAGCCTCTACGACCGAGGTGGTTTGGTACTCTAGACGACCGAGCTAAAGTCAAGCTCGCTTTGCGCGACCGCGCTCCCTCTTACACTTGCCTTCCTTTTCCTGCAGAGTCCAAGGGGACCACAGACCATTCCTGAGGCTCTCAAAGACCGAGCAGCCACAAATCACCTGACAGTGCCAAACCACAGCCGAGCTAATTTAGCCGGTCGTAAATGGGGAAATTCCGCTTCTTCGTAGATACTCCGGCTGCCTTGGCCGTGTTCAGGGAGGATTACGGCATCCCGGCCGACGTCCACCTTGAGCTTGCAGAAGAGCAAACAACGCCTTGGGGCAGATCAGAACAATGCCCCTTCACCGTGCTATCTATCATCGAAGGAGGCCTCCGCTTCCCACTCAACCCACTTATCACCGAGTTCCTCCGCCGCACCGGGCTGGCACCCACACAAGTGTCCACCAACACTTACCGAATTATCAACGACGTCCATGAACTGAACAACCGGCTAGGCACCAACTTAGGTTTAGCCGAGATATTAAGGCAATACACGATGGGTCACACCGGTGACGACCTAGCCTATTATTTGAAAATCAGACCGGGCAAGGAGAAAATTGTAACCGGCACCCCGGATAAAGACTTGCACGACGACGATTTTTTCTGGGTGTCGGGCAATTACGAAACAGCCGACGTACCGGGCTGGTTTATAAGCAAGAACTTCGGTTCCTCATGTAAGCCGCTCAAACTTGCTCGGTCAGCCTACCTCCTTTATTCTGTAATTAACCAGTTTTCTTGTTTCTTTTGCAACAATCCAAGCCTTGCAAGCCAACTACCAATTTCCCAACGTAGAGGCAATTCGGGCCGTGCTCCGCTATCGCCACCGAGATTGCAACGAGCTGCTCGGTTACACTCCAACCTACAGATACTCAACTCCACGTCAGAGTAAAGTTACAGACTTTCTCCGCACTCCAACTCCTCCTCCAGACCCAAATCTGCCAGACGTTCCGCTAATCCGGCTGACCGAGGAACAAGAGATGGCTAAAAGAAGCCGCATCAAGAATCTCCTCACAGCCACATTCGCCGAAGTACCAAGCATTTCTCCCCCGTCTCATGCTGCTGGTCAATCCAGCAGCCCTGTGGTTGTCCTGGCATCTCCAGCTGCCGGGCAATCCAGCCAACCCCGCCAGGCAGGCAAAAGACCTCGCGCAGATCCAACTGTCGAGCTGGTTGCCGAGCTAACAACCGAGCAACCCACCAACACTGTTGATCCCATTCCACCATGGCGGCCGCAGCTCAAGCACCGGGGCCAAGATATCCCAGCAAATGCTTCTGTCAAGGGCGATAAGGAGCACTTGTTGGCCTTTGACCTCTCGAAAGCTCTCTTGCTGCCAAGTGACGTGGTTGGCAGCGATCACGTCCTTGACACCCAGTTGGTGAAATCAACAGTGAAATCCATGACCAGGGTAAGGATCCAACTTCCACTGAAATTTTACAAGTGTTTTCCCGGTTCCTTCACTAATCAAATTCGTTTCTTGCAGGCTATCCAAAAGCAGCACCTGGTAATGGAACGCATCCACAGACCTCGGCAAAAGGCAAATGACATAGCCAACCAAGTCCAGAGCCTCCAAGCAGAGCTTGGCCGGGCAAAAGCATCTCTCCAAATCGCTAATGCTGACAACAACAGGTTGCACGGTTAGCTTGACGAGGCCGAGAAGAAGCGCGATGAGCTCCAGGCCGAGCTGGACGCTCTGAAAAAGTCAAGGAAGAAGGACTGCCGAGATGCAAACAACGCCGGCTTCCTAGAAGCCGAGGAAAGCTACAAGAAGCAGGTCTTCGCTACCCAAGACATCTACTTCAAAGCGGGTTGGAAGTCTACCTGCGAGCATCTCGGTCAGGGTCCTGATACTGACGTATTTGCCACCCCGCCGCCTGCTTCCCTGCCGGCCTACCTCGTGCCATATGCCAATGACGTCTTCAGTGCATTGCAAGCTGAGACCGAGAAAGGGCTTGAAGAGGAAAAGGCCGGGAAAGATACTGATGGAGAGGAGCAACCAGAACAGGAGCAACCCGGCCGAACTGAGCCCGGTGTTAAAGACCGATCTCCAGCAGTGAACTTGGAGACAACTCTGGATGATGAATTCACCAATCTCTCCCCCTTAGCTTAGTTTTTTTTTTTTTTTTCTATTGCTTTTTTTGCTTTGCACATGTAACCGGGCTCTCTACCCCTCCTTTTGTATTAACTTTCTATCAATGAAAAGCTTTAATTTCATCAAGTATTTGCAAGGTTTTCTCGAACTCTATCTTCAGCAAAACATCTCGGTTTAAATCACTAAGTTGCACAAATCACCAACTAGCTTGACCGGAGTTAACATCTCGGTAAATTTAGCAAAATTGAGTAACTTCTTCAACCGGAATAAACATCTCGGTGGGAACAACAAAGTTGAACAAATCACTAATTCTTTCAACCGGACTAAACCATCATGGTTGAGCATGCCTGAACTGAACAAAACATCAACTTCTTCAACCGGAATAGACATCTCGGTTGGGAATCCTAAGTTGAACAAGTCGTCAACTCTTCCAACCGGAGTAAATCATCTCGGTTGGGAATCCTAAGTTGAACAAGTCACCAACTCTTCCAACCGGAGTAAATCATCTCGGTTGGGAATCCTAAGTTGAACAAGTCACCAACTCTTCCAACCGAAGTAAATCATCTCGGTTGAAATCTCTGAGTTGAACAAACCATCAACTCCTTCAACCGGAGTAACTCATCTCGGTTGGAATCTCTGAGTCGAACAAACCATCAACTCCTTCAACCGGAATAAATCATCTCGGTTGGAATCTTTGAGTTGAACAAACCATCAACTCCTTCAATCGGAGTAACTCATCTCGGTTGGAATCTCTGAGTCGAACAAACCATCAACTCCTTCAACCGGAATAAATCATCTCGGTTGGAATCTCTGAGTTGAACAAACCATCAACTCCTTCAACCGGAGTAACTCATCTCGGTTGGAATCTCTGAGTCGAACAAACCATCAACTCCTTCAACCGGAATAAATAATCTTGGTTGAGAATCTCAAGTATTCAAAGCAATCAATCAAAATGCTAGGGCAAAGAAGACACTTCTATATATTGACAAAAAGAATTACATTCTGAAGTGTAAGGCAAAAAATTCCTTTACACAAAAAGAAAACAAAAGCTAGAAATAGTACAGTTTGAGGTTGGCCGCATTCCATGGCCAGGGTATTCCTCTACCATCGAGATCCTCCAAGTGGTATGCCCCCTTGCCCGCTAGACCGGTTATCTTGTAGGGTCCTTTCCAATTTGCCCATAGTTTGCCTTCACCTGGCACCAGGGTGTTGCCCATAACTTTCCTCAAAACCCAATCACCCACTTTGAACGGTTTGGGGTGCACCGTTTTATTGTACTTCCTTGAGAGCTCTTGTTGGTAGGCAGCGATGTGGATGAGAGCCTTTTCCCGGCGCTCTTCTACTATATCCAATTCCAGAGCAATGGCCTCGGCATTTAGCTCGGGTTCAAAACTTTCACTTCTGAGAGTGGGCATGCCTACTTCCAAAGGTATGACCGCCTCCATGCCATAAGCCAAAGCGAATGGAGTTTCCCCTGTAGAACGCTGCGGGGTAGTTCGGTATGCCCAAAAGACGCTGGGAAGTTCCTCGGCCCACTTTCCCTTGGCCTTCTCAAGTCTCTTCTTCAGTCCGTCAAGAATAGTCTTGTTTGACGCCTCAGCTTGACCGTTGGACTGTGGGTAAGCCGGAGTGGAGTTGTAGAATTCAATCTTCAAATCTCCACAAAACCCTCTAAATAGGCGACCGTCAAACTGGGTGCCGTTATCAGAGATCAAAATTTTAGGGACGCCGAACCGTGTTACCACATTCTGCCAGACAAACCGTTTCACGTCTTTCTCCTTGATTGTTGCCAAAGGCTTGGCCTCAACCCACTTGGTGAAGTAGTCTGTTGTCGCGATGAAGAACTTCCGGTTACCTGGTGCTGCTGGGAGCGGCCCCACTATGTCTAATCCCCACATTGCAAAAGGCCAAGGGCTGGTTAGGGGAAGAAGTTCTCTGGCCGGCTGATGGATCTGGTGTGCAAACTTCTGGCACTTCTCGCACTTGCGAACATATTTCTGTGCGTCGGCTTGCATGCACGGCCGCTAATAGCCTTGTGAAATAGCGCGGTAGGCCAAAGACCTGCCCCCTATGTGACTGCCACAGATGCCTTCGTGAATTTCGTACAAGAAGGCCTCCACGCTACTCGGGTGCACGCACTTCAGATAAGGACCGGTGAAGGACTTTTTATACAACGCTACAGATGGAGAGAGCCAAAACTGCTCTGATTTCAGCCGGACTTTGTGCGCTTCTTTCTTGTCGGCTGGCAGAATTCGATCTCTGAGAAACAGGGCTATAGGGTCCATCCAGGAAGGACCTAACGCGGCGCAGAATACATCCGTCTGCCCGGCTTCCTCTATGCTCGGCCGTGGAAGGAATTCAATTAACAGGGGGTTAGGAGATGTACAATCAACCATTGAAGCGAGGCCGGCCAGCTCATTAGCTCGGTTGTTCTCTTCTCGGCCAATCTGTTAAACTCTAATTGCTTGAAATTGCTTGATGTGTTCCCTGACCAAAGCTTGGTACTTTGCCATTCTGTCGTCCTTTGCTTCATAAATCCCAGCGACTTGGTTAACCACAAGCTGGGAATCACTGTACACCATGAGCTCGGAAGCCTTCATCTGAAGGGCGCTCTTGAGTCCGGCCAAAAGTGCCTCGTACTCAGCCTCGTTGTTGGATGCTGGGAAGCCAAGGGTGATAGAATGTTTAATAGTTAGGCCATCCGGCGAGATAAGAACGATACCTAGCCCGACACCGTGGCGGTTCGACGCTCCATCAACGAAAAGTTTCCACATCTCCCCCACAAAGAGCTTCCAACATTGTGAAGGGTCCTGAGAGGCTTGAAGGTTGATGGGGTCACAACTGCTCGGTTGTTCGGTTTCAAGTTCTGTGTTGATTGGTTCCAATTCAATCACCTTTGATGATTCGGCACCGGACTCAGCAAGTTGATTTGCAATGCTCAAGTCCGTAGGTGAATCACCAGGTTGCGGTATTATACCGGTCGCAGGTTTTGAGCTGTGTGGTTCCATTTCTTCCCCCCTTGGTGATGCGGGACCGGACAAAGCAGGTTGGTCGGTGATACTCAACTCCGTCATCGCATTACCGGGTGGTAAAACCGTACAAACTGAGGGTGCTTCAGTGGTGCGCGCAAACTCCGCGTCGCTACCTCCACCAACTGGTTGTACCTCGGATGGGCTTGCATGCATCTCATCATCTGCCACGGTAATATCAACCGGGCACACCGGATGAGTTCTAGGTGAGAATTCCGCAACAAAATCGGCCAAGGTCTGGGCTTTTATAG
>NW_021028028.1:124630-220704 GCF_004153795.1 Camellia sinensis
AGGGCCACTCTGGTTGTGAGTTGAAACCAACCAGTGGCGAAGTTGCCGGAGCCAAGTCTGTCTCCCGGAGCTTGAGCTGCTTGAACGCGTCGTAGTACATGATCTCGACCGAGCTTCCCTGATCGATCAAGATCGGTTTAACATCAAATTCTTTGACGCGGAGTGTAACTACTAAGGCGTCATTGTGCGGTGTCTGAATACGCTCCAAGTCCCTTGAGGAGAAACTGATCACATCTTTCGCTTCCGTCTTCCCCTTCTTGAGCGCAGGCTGAACTGACAAAACTTCCCTCATGTGCTCTGCCTTCTTGATCATACCACGGAGCTCGCAAACACGCGCCGGTTCCACTATGCCGTGGATAACATTCACAACCCCTTGAAGAGGTGCATCTCGGTCATCTGGTCCCCGCGGATCAACCGGAACCTGATTTGCCTTAATGCCCCCATCAATGTAAAGATCCAGGTGCCCGGCCGCGACTAGCTCTTCCAGGTGTTGCCTCAATGGAAAACAATCCTCAGTCTGGTGGCCTCGCTCTCGATGAAACGTGCAACAATACCGCGGATTGTAGCCCTTTTGTCCATCGCCCAACTTAGCAAGAAACCGGACATACTCCTCATCTCGGATTTCACTAAGTATGTGATAGATCGGAATCTTGAAGACCGTGGTTATGCCAGTCCTTGCATTCAACCTTCTGTTTTCCTCCGCTACGTCATCTCGGGGGTAGTCATCCCGGTCATTCCGGCGTCCTCTACCCCGATTTTTGCGATTCGAGCCACGACCCGATTCCTCTGCTCGGTCACTTGAGCGGCTGGACTCTTGCCCAACTGCGTGCACTTTGCCTGCTGTCTTCTTGTCTGTTGCTACCGGAGTTTCCTTCACGGTAGATGCTAATGCATCATCCTCGACTCGGATGTGCTCATTGATGCGCTGCATGAGCTGGCCCATGGACGTCAGTTGGTGCATGGTAAGCGAGTCCCGCAGTCTATGTCCGACCAGAAGACCACGCTTGTATTGAGTGATTGCAAGGTTGACCGGGCAATCCAAGATCTCGTTAAAGGTCTCTTAATACCTGAAGTTGTATGCCTTCAGTGTGTCGCTCGGTTCCATCTTGACACTTAGTAAGTGATCGACTTCCTTTGGTGTTTTTGTGTTGGTTTTGAAGCGCGTCACAAAGGCTTCGGCCAACTGATGCCACCTTTGTATGCTCCTTTCCGGCAACCTTTCAAACCACTTCAAGCCCAGTTCGTCCAAACTTGACGGAAAGATGAGGCACATAAGAGCATCATTCCGCCTATGTCCGGCCATGACCTGTCAGAAATGACTTACATGCATGTAGGGATCGGTTTTTCCATCGTAAAGCGTGAACTTTGGCTGGTGAAAGCCTGCCGGAAGCGGTGTTGTTTCTATTTCCAGGGAGAAATGGGTGGCACTTAACCTTGCCAAATCGGAATCCACTAGGAGTGGCGCTGCCTGGCGGGGTGGAGGCATTCTGACCTCCTCGCTGGCGTGAACCCCGTAGGATAACCGCTAGAACGTCGGTATCCTCTGAGCTTCGCGCCGGCGAGCTCGCTCCTTTAAGACCGCCCACAAATCCTCCGAATGAGCAGAGTAAGAGTACCTCGACGTCGTCACCGGACGATAGGGCCGGTAAGTGCTATCTTGCGCGCTAGACTTCTCTACATGCACGTCGGAATCACCAACCTGGTAATGTCTGGTAATAGAAATGGACGGAGTGCGTCGCTGACTCTGACCGCCTGAACAGCGGGATGGGGTGTGCTCACTATGGTCACCCACTCCAGCTACATCCTTCCCTTTGACATGCCGTTTGAGCTCCTCCATCTCTGCCGCCATTCGCCGGATGACAGCGTCTTGGTCCCTCAACTTGTGTTCCAGACGTCGGGCATGTGATTCTCTCTGCCGCCGATGACCGTCTGGACTTTGTGAATGACCATAACTTCTTTCGCGCTTATCCCCCGCGTCTCCTGACTGTCCTCCGGTGGGTGTCTCCAAGTCCGCCATTGGAAGGATGGCGGGATGTCCCTCTCTCCTTCAGGTGAACTCCGGGGTGGCTCCGTCTATGGCAGACAACGAAAACTCGTCGTTGTTCGCCATGGACGGCGATCAGACGAGCCTGGAAGACAAGGTTTTGTCTGTCAAAATTCCCACAGACGGCGCCAATTGTACGGGGAGCAAATATTCCGGCAAGCCTGTACTCCTTTCTTCCAAACTCCGTTTCTATCCGATCACCTGCGAGCACAACGGCGGTGAGCTACCCAGCGGTGTGTGGCCGGAAAAACCCTCCGACGATCAAGTTAGCGCACACCTTAGGATAGAGAGAGAGAGAGGAGTGTTTGAGTGTAAGAATTTCCTTACAAAGTGTTCATGTCCTGCGTATGGGGAGCGCAGACATGCTTATATACCCTTCTGCGCCCCAAATCTACTTCCATTGGTCTCTCGACACGTGGCTTTGTTATCCTATCTGTCAGCACAAATCTTGCTATACATCACCTAACCCAACTGCCAGCCCACTCTGCTGGGAGCACGGCAGCCGGGTAACATTGTCTCGGCTATCAACGGCCATACTGAACATGCCCAAGTGCAGTTGATGTCGTAGTTTCCTACTATCGGGCTTAATTCCAGCCGTGCTCAACTGTATTCCGGCGAAGCTGAGCTGGAGATTGGTGACGCCGGTCAGCCAAAGACCTTCTCGGCCAAGCTCCAAGCACAGGCCTTCCTACCGGGTTAAGGTGCGTGCATTACAACCTTGCAACGCGTGAGCCGGGGAGCCTCATCTAGGCTGTTCCTCCATCTGTCCAGCCTTCGCGGAACCGAGATCAAATAACTCGGTTCCACGTGGGCTTTGCCATTACCGAGCAATATCACGGCCTGATCTTGGAGCCCAATACCTCGGCCCAAATCTGTCTGGCTAACGTCACGGCCCAATCTCAGATCATAAATCTCCCTCTCAAGTCTTAAAAAAAAATGTGATTCGGATATCATGTATCATATTTCAAATCAAAGCTGGGATTTTTGTCTAGGGGAAAAGTTTATCGAGAACCATACCCGGAATATTTTGCTAACTGGATAGACAGGGAAAACAAAATCGAGGGTTAAAACTAAAAGACAATAAAAATAAAGATATTTTAAAAATTATAATGATAATGTGGGTACATTTTAGTAATTTTGAAACTCTACCTTACTTATTCATGTGTCTACCCACCATTTATACTAATTCTGGTCAATTTAACCGTACTAAAAAATAAATCAATATAATTATACTAAACTTATAAGCTTATTGTATTTTTTAAAAATCACAAGGGTGATCATTATAATTTACCTATTATTTTTTTTCTTGAATATCCTAACCCAATGAAATGATTTACTAAGGCTTAATGTACCATAATCCAACAAATCAGGGAGCACATGAACACCATAAATTTTAATTGAATAATGTGGTATGCACTAATTAATGTATCAATTGATGATGTGACATAATTTAAGATATTTTTAGTATTTGTAATTTGTATAATGAGTGGAATCAATAATAATGTTATAACTAGTGTTTGTACACTAATTAGTACATTAATTGGTGCATGTAGTATCACCGATTTTAATTAATAGGGATAACCTTGTGAGAAGGACCTCACTCCCAATGTCCCAATACATATGTATATATATATAGTTATAAATTTTAAACCTAAAAAAAATATCAAACTCAAAAATTTGAAAATATCATGATAGATAATGCGAAGGGTCTTGAAATCTCTTTATGTGAGACTTGCAAAGATTTATATGGAAATCAATTTGTTGGGATAGAAATGCATTGAAAAAATCTGTGAAGTAGAAGACCTATAGTTTAGCCCCTTTCGAGTAAAATTTCAATTTCGCTCGTATTAACAGTTCACTAATTTTACTTCAAAATGTGTCGTTTATGATTTTGATGGCTGCACCAAATACTATATTGTCCCAATCGCAAAAAAGATTAACTACACCATACGAAGAACACCATGTGAATAATAATTAGTCTCTATATGAACCTTACATGATTCCATCTTGTGTGTGTGTGTGTGGTCCATAGATTATAGCAAGATATGGGGGATATATTTATACCATATGATCTTCAATCTTGATTTTGCTAAGCTAGGTGTTATGTAACGGCCCAAAACACATGTCACAATTATTCTTAATTAATTATGCGATGATATGGATTATTGGGGAATATCTATTTGAATTGGAAAAATATATGTCAGGACTACAACTTCGGGACTGAAATTGACGACCATAATGGGTTCGGAAAACGAAATTGAACACGCCTATGTGTTACTGGAAATTTTTAGAGCCATTTGGGAAATTTAATTGAGAACTGATTTTCGTCTGATTCGCTAAGCCATGTTTGGCTCAACTTTTTGGCACAAATATATATATAACTAAAGATAAGGCTAAGGACCCTTGTTTGACTCAAAACAAAAGAAGAAAATATCTGAGAAAGGGAGAGAGAGTTCGAAAGAAAGGGAACCAAGGTGAAGAAGAAGATAGAAAGGGGAAACTAAGCTAAACCTTCTCCAATTAACCATCTAAGGTAAGATTTGTTATGAAATTAGGTTGTTTGATCCTTGACATCTAGCAAGTTAACTCAAGATCTTAGCATGAGTGCATGAAATTCTTATGCATATGTATTTACTTTGCACTTAGTTCTTTAATTGTGAGCAACCTCCATGAATTTTGAGTTTATGAGCATGTTTTATGAAATTCCATCTCAAGTCAAGGTTTGATCCTTTATATAATGCATTTGGATTTTATTTGGAAGTTATGATGTTTAATTTAAGTTGTTTTCAAGTGTTTGGGCCTTGAGTTTTATGATTTTGAGGTTGATTTTATAGCGATCCCGGTTTCCCTTTTGTTTAATTGTTGTATCCGGACTTAGGTTCCGTGGAGTTAGTTGTTGTGTGTGTGTTGTTTACATCCTCTACTCCTTGTGTTCGAATCTTGGGTTGTGTTGGGCAAGTTTGAAATAGGTTGGTTGAACTTGGAAACCAAGAGTAGTTGCCCAGATTTTGGCCTTCACGCTCGAGCTGGGATTTTGACGCTCGAGCGGGCCCTTCGTTGTTGTCTGTCCGCTCGAGCGGAGTTTTCGACGCTCGAGCGTAGTTTTCCATCTTCCAGTATCTCCTCTGCAGTGTTGTATGCTCGAGCGGGAGTTTTGACGCTCGAGCGGGATGTTGTGTGTGACGCTCGAGCGGGAGAGTTGACGCTCGAACGGAGACCTAGTTCTGTAAAAGTTCTGGGAGTGTGTATCCGCCGCTTGAACGGGATTGTTGACGCTCGAGCGGGAGTCTGTAAGTGACGCTTGAGCGGGGCGTTTGACGCTCGAGCGGGGCGACTGGGTTAAAGCTCCGTGTTTTGACTTTTCAAATCACTTTTTTCACTTCTCTTCCCTCTCTTACTTTTCCAAAAACACCATTGTTGAGCTTCTCACTCTAGAGCTCTACCTTCTCTCTAGGTATTGATCTAGTAGGAGTGATTTCCTCACCTTTGGCCTTTACAAAAAAGTTGTTGATCGTCGAGGGCTATCTTTTGATCCGAAAAGTTCGTGGTTTGGAGCATTTTCGTTTTCTTCACCATCTTGGTTGGGAGTCATCTTTTGAGGTAGGGATAACCTACTCCTCACTATGGGTTTTGTCTTTAAATTTTAGTATTTTGAGATGTT
Source organism: Camellia sinensis (assembly GCF_004153795.1). Classification (NCBI taxonomy): domain Eukaryota; kingdom Viridiplantae; phylum Streptophyta; class Magnoliopsida; order Ericales; family Theaceae; genus Camellia; species Camellia sinensis. The sequence continues at coordinate 130,336 of NW_021028028.1, forward strand.
GGGGTTGGTTTGGTAATTTCGTGAAAGTTTGGGGCCTTTGTGTAAATTTACAAAAGTTGGGGCTTTAGCTATATAAAGCCTAGATGCATGTTTGGCATGGAAAAAGTGAAATAAATGTTACGACATTAATGAAAATGGAACCTAAGGGTTGAAATGTAGATTATGGAAAATGCCCTAATTACATTGTTTGATTAATTGGGTTAATTAATCGTGAGAAATGAGGTTATGAAATAGGAATGTTGAGATTGGGAATGTATGGGGTTAAAGGCTGTAGTTGAATTATTTATCACTCACCTAGTTGAAATGTTGATTTAATATCCATTTGTGCATTTATTTTCTGTTTAGAAATAACTGCTTTGGGCTATCGGTGGAGGATAGTCTTGATTGTTGTAGACAATGCATGATGATTAGGCAAACTAAAACTAATCGATTGAATGTGTCATATAGTATGACGGTGGATTGAATACATTAATTTTATGTATTGATTGATTGTGTATAGAACCTTTGTGTTTATATGCATTGTGTATAGAGGAGGAGATGGGGGATGTACTCCACGGTTTAGGGTAAGATGGGGGATGTACCTCTAAACTGGATAGGATTGGAGGAGATGGGGGATGAACTCCGTAGATACAGCTCATATGCTTGTTTAGAGAAGTGAAGGTACAGCTCAGGAGATGGGGGATGAACTCCGTAGATACAGCTCATATGCTTGTCTAGAGAAGTGAAGATACAGCTCATAGGCTTATCTTTGAGAAGTGTTGATACAGTTCATATGCTTGTCTAGTGAAGTGTGGATATAGCTTATATGCTTATCTGTTGATGCGTGATATGTTTATCTATTGATATGTTGATATAGCTAATATGCTTATCTACTAAATAAAGGTGGAGAATGAAAAGCAACATAGACTTGTATGTTATGAAACTGTGATGAGATATATGTGGATGTATCGGTATTGGCCATCTATCAATTGCTAATCTTTTAGTCATCGTTCATAGTTGGTTTAGCATATCTCTGCTGGGTTGTGGCTCACCCTTTATGGGAATATCATTTTCAGGTACAGGTTACATGCCACCTCCAAGGACGTAGCTTGGGAGGCTAGAGGCAGGCGGACTTTTGTCGTTTTATTTCTTTGATGTATTACATATATATTCAAGCCAAGGGCTTAATGTGTAAATGAGTTAGCACTCTTTTGTTGTAACCAAGTGTTAACTTGGAAAGCTGTAAGCCCGTAGGGCATTTGCTTTTGTTGTTAACATGTAATACTTTTGTAAGAAACTACTCTGATGAATAGAAGAATGTTTATCTTTATTACCAATTTATGTCTATATTGATGGGTTTAATGTTATTTTTTGAGGGCGTTACAGATTTGGCAAAAAGAAAGACCCACGGTTTAACAGAAATTCGGACTGATTTTTCACCCAGACCGCTTGAGCGGCCTGGGCCACCGCTCGAGCGGCCAAACAGTGTTTTGGCTACTGCAGTTCCACCGCTCGTGCGGCCTAGGCCACCGCACGAGCGGCCAAGCCACCGCACGTGCGGCCAAATAGTGTAATTTTCCAATTTTGTTTTTGTCTCATTTTCTGACTTCCGAGCCTTCATTTACTTGATTTTCACATGTCATTTGCATCCATTAGCATCTCATAAGCATGAAACAAAGTAAAGAAAGAATAGAATGGAATTAACTAATTGATTCGGTGGCAAAATGTGTTAAGGAATTGTGTTATAATGTTGGTATTTGTAGGTCAAAACTTGAAAACCACGCAATCGGTTTTGGAAACCCACGGTGAGTAACATTTCTATAAAGTCATGTTGAAATAACTTATGTTTTCACTGGTATTGATACGCTATGTTTCGCAAAGTGTTATCTGGCTGTGTGAACGAATATCCTATTTGTGAATCTACTATGGCATTTACGGATAGTCCCAAGTCATGGGGGACGGCACATTAGTGCGGGTCCATGACATACACATGATACGAGATCTCGTTAGCCACTTCATTGTGGTGATATGTGTTAATCGGTAACCGGAACCGATTCTCTAGTCGGAAGACGATATATGTTATATTCTGTGAGATGTACCATTATGTTATGTTCTGATATGAATGATTATGAATGATTTATTTTATGAATATCTTATATGTGGAATTCGTTCACTACCCCTTTACTTTAATGTTATTCACTGGGCTTTAGCTCACTGTTTGTATATATATGTATTATAGGTGAGCATTCTGGGAGTCAAGCCTAGGCGGAGTCTTGAACCGAGCCGCCGTTTTGGAAACCTACCAGGTGTTTTGTGTGCCTCCGAGCTGGGGCTGGGCCTGGAAGGCTGTCAGCAAGCTTTGTTTTTGTTGTACACTTGTGGCATGTGCCTATGTTTTGTGTTTGTTATTTCGTTATATGTTATGTAATGTAAGTGGGTAAATTAACATTTTTGGCATGTAAATATTTGTTCATATATATGCACAGCTCTTTGGACTTATGGTATTTTGTCTTTGCTTCCGCTAGCCCCGATTATTTACGTTTTGTACAGGAAGGCCTGTGGTAATCTTGGATTACTGGCCGGTTACGATGCCAAACTTTTAGGGCCGGGTTTGGGTCGCGACATGTTATGTGATTAAACATCATTTGTGTCCCCCTCTTACCACAATTCTCCATAACACTCCTAGGACTAATAAAATAAGGAAAAAGTTTTAATTTTGAACTTTCTTTTGTTCCTAAAAGTTTTTTTTTAAAATAGTGTTGATTTTGAAGCCGGACTCTTATATAATGCAATTTCTCTATTGATTATTAACTTTTTATTGATTATATGAAGAAAAAAAAATTGCAATTTAAAGTAGTTTTATTCACATTCAATCTAATTTCATTGATTTCATTTAGCTTTCTATGCCAAATTGTATTTGAAAAATATAATCTATTGTGATACCTTGAACTTGTTAGGGTTGTAAATAAGTCTAGTAGTAAACTATTCAAGTTTTCAAATTTAACTTAAAAACTTAACGAATTTCAAATTATTTTCAAACTTAGCTCGTTTATTTTATGAGTTAATCTCAAATAAATTTTAATTTTGTCAAGTTCAAGTAATTTGATTTTTCATAAAATATATAACCAAGTTCAGCCAAGTAGTAGGTTGTAAAGTTTGGTTTGAAAAACTAACAAGTTTCAAAATATGTTTAAGCATAACTTTCATTTATATAAAAATAATAAACTAATTTCAAACGAACTTTTAACAAATCGAATTTGAATAATTTGATTTGTTTTACAATTTGAAGGCTTTTAGCAATAAGTTAGGGCAGTTTGAATCCCATTTATTAAAGCCACTTCACCTTCCTATATAAGGACATTCTCACTTCTTTTAAGTCACTATAATTTAGGTGTTTTTACTATAACCTATACACAATATGAAACAAAAGCAAGCATGTTCATGTTTGTGACAAGAGGAATACAATAAATAAGTACTTTGTTGAAGAACTACTTATGGTTGGGTCTTCATGGACCACTGCATAATAATATTTACAACATTCTCAACCCACATGGTCTTCTTATCTCAGCATGCCATTCTCTCTAGTCCCATCCCATCTTTATTTTTGTGGGTGGAAGTTAATAATGTTGGGTCACAATCTATAAAAAAATAATAAAAAAAAAAAATGAATCACATAATAAATTACAGAATAATCATATATTTGCACATGAATTTATTTTGGGATTCATCATTTTTTTTTTTTTTGATTGGCAAAGAAAACTTTATTGATGAAACAATCCGAAATACATCAATAAAGAGGAGGTTGGAGCGAGAAGAAGCTCCAACCTCCAAGTTAGTGAGAAACCAACGAAAGAAGCAAACCAGAGACAAGAAGAACATCAGAACAACAAACAACACTGTGTAACTCAGACCAACAAAACAACTGTGTGGCAACACCTCTGTCAGAGACAAAACACCCAGAATTGTTCCAATACTGTGTGGCAGATTCTACTGAAAGCTGAGTAGACCAATCAATAGCAGACATTAGACAGTAGCAGCAATCTAAGCTAAGCTAACATTAGACACAGACCAAAATACTGTGTGGTAGCACCCAGAATTGTTCCAATTCTACTGAAAGCTGAGAAGACCAATCAGTAGCAAACATTAGACAGCAGCAGCAAGCTAAGACACAGACATCAGCACAAAAACACCCAAACCACACCAGATTCCAACACAGACATTAAACCACACCCAACAAGCATAACTAACATTAGATTCAGACCAAAACAGAGCCAGAGCAGAACCAAAACCAACAAAAGATGCAGACCAATCAAAGCAAACAACAGCTGGCATACTAATTCAGCAGCATAGAAGATCAAATTGTGCCCCTGATCTATTTCCACTTGAAGACTAGATCATCCACTGCGTAGGGGAAATCCTTGACTGATGCTTTGAGCCAAAGGGCAATTCTAATTTTGATGAGATCAAGCAGTCCAGAAAAATTGGGCTGAGCCTTGGAAAATACACAATCATTCTTATGCCTCCAAAGAGACCAAAGAATAACTAAGGGGAGGGCTCTCCAAATTAATCTGACATACTTTTGAAATTTCTCGCCCATCCACCAATGAAGTAAACCAGCTACTGAATTTGGAATGCACCATTGAAGCCCCCATTCTTGAATCGTTGAGACCAAATCAGCCAAGAGAAAGGGAAATGAAGTAAGACATGAATATTAGATTCAGATTCAGAATTATAGAATGGACAGAGAGTCGAAGTACTGCTATCAAGTATGCCAATCTTATGCAAGAATTCTGAGGATTTCACTCTATTTTTCCTGGCCAGCTAATAAAAGAATGAGACTTTGGGGGCCAACAAAGTGCTCCAAACATGTTTGCAGATTCTTAGATTAAGGCCAAGAAGGGTTGTACTGTGAGAATATTGTAATGAACCCGACCTCTGATTAATGTTAATTTGCACTTAATTATGCCTGGTAGTAGATTAGGAAGGATTTGGGATTTATTTGCATGTATATTGCATTATTTATGTGTTTCTATTTGTTTGCCATAAAATGACATGTTCACGTTTCAACTTTGAATTGCGAATTGAAAGCCCTATCGGCAACCAATTCAGAAATTGAGTAGTGTTTTATACTAGTAAGAATATATGTGATTTTAGGGAAGGTTTAATTAAAATTTGATTTGGTACGATTAAACTCGATTAAATAATGTTGAATTATAGTAGTTGCTTTAATTACTAACTTGTCATTGAGTGGCCATTTCCATACACTTGTTAGGGACTCAATTAGCACATTCTTTACATTATTTCCTCAGCCATTTTTGAGACCAAAAACATAGGAGAGAGAGAGAGAGTGAGGTAAGAATTGGTTTCAACAAGGGATTAACTTGGAGAATTAGAAGGAAGTGAAGGATTTTGCAAAATTAAGCTTGTAGACTTTGAATTCTAGACCCAATGTAGGAAAATCACCTTCTTGTTTGTGCATTTAAGTTATACCTTGCATGATCCATGGTAAAATTGAAGATTAAAGTCAAGAATTGGTTTAAATGTTGAATTGAGTAGTAATTCATGCATGCATGCATAAATTTTCATGTTTTGAGTTTGAATTCTAAGATTTCTTCCATGCATGTATTAATTTGACTCATATTGTGATCATTCATCCTGTTGTCCATCAAATTGTCAAGTTTGATCATGTTTTGGAGGGTTTGGTTTCAATGAGATTCTTGCATGTTACATTTAAGTTATGTTCTTGAAGTTTTATTTGTAATTGTGTTTAATTGACTCACCTTTGGGCTTTGATTTTACAAATTGATCTTTGAAACATCTTATACTATGAGTTTACAAGTGTTTTTCAGAAAATGGGCCCAAGAGGTCGAGTTTTGAGGTGTTGAATGGTTGGTTTGAGCTTGGGAGGCAAATCTGGAAATTCCAGAATTTGGCTTCCTCACTCGAGCGAAGGATTCCACGCTCGAGCGACCATCGTTTGTTCAGAGCTACGCTCGAGCGAAGGAATGGTGGCTCGAGCGTAAATTGCAAGCTCTCAGGTGTTTGGTGCACGCAGACGCACGAGCGAGCATCGAGCAGGCATTAAGCGTAAAATTTCAACAACCAGTACTTTTGCATTTTTACAGACCGCTCGAGCGAAGGAGTCTACACTCGAGCGACCCCTCTGTTTTGACAAGCTCGCTCGAGCGAAGAAAGCCACGCTCGAGCGAGACTCCTGTTTTCAGTAAGTTTTGAAAAATGTTTTCCAAGGCATCTTTGCATCCTCATTCCATCCTAGGCATTCCTAGGCCATGTTTTAGACCCGTGAGGGTAAGAGATTGGAAACACACTAAGAGCCAATGAAATAAGTTTTGTACAATTAGAACGTGTGTTTCATGTGTGCGACTGTTATGTGTCGTGTATGTCACGTGCTACGTCCTGTCTGATCGATCTGCTCTGTCTGTCTGTCTCCAAGCCCACTGTGAGTAATAACTCTATAAAGTTATGTTCAACTTAAGTATTTTCTGACTGGTATTGTATGATCTATTTTCTGAAATCCTATCTTACGAATTATGAATGAATGTCCAATTTTCTGAAAAGTAATTGTGGCACCCTTAGTTCATGTGGCCCTTGCCCGGGGGTAATAATACCGTGGCCAATCTGCACGTGGCCCTCGCCCGGGGGTAACAATACCGCGGCCAATCTGCATGTGGCCCTTGCTTGGGGGTAACAATACCATGGCTACTTGCGCGCAAGATATGGACTTTTATGGTCGTTGGTACCAACTATGTATGTGGGTCTCTGGACCGATCTGATCTGATAGCTAATGGGTGTACCACGTATGATCTTATGAAAAATCTGAATATAAACATGGGTGTGTATCTGAATCTATTTCTGTTTTGAAATCTGAATATGTTCTAACTTAAATACTGGATTCTAACTTGTGATGGACATCATTCATTAAACCCTTTTACCCTGTTATTATTCACTGGGCTTTCGCTCACAGTTTATATTATATATGTAGGTGAGCCGGCACATGACCAGGGCTAGAGTTGACGGCCTTCTGTACTATTTTGTCAGCCAACCGTTGTGCCTCCCGAGGAGGTTCTGATCGAAGTCTAATACCGTGGCTGTTTTTGTTTCCATGCTAGTCTCTGTGTGTGTTTTGTAAAGACAGGTCTTGGGATGTAAATACTTTGTAAATATTGGTGTCCTTTGACTGGCATGCTTATGTATATAGATAAGTTTTGAAATGTTCTGTCCTATGTACGTTATCACAGCTCATTGGACCTTGTCTATTTTGTATTATTGCTTCCGCAGCCCCTTATTATTTGCTAATCTGTTCAGAGGCCTTTGGTAATCCACGGATTACTGGCCGGTTACGGTGCTAAACCTATAGGGGCGGGTTTGGGTCGTGACAGAGTGGTATCAGAGCACGTGTTCTACCGCACACACAGGTCCGTATGAGCTTAGGGTGTCCTAGTAAGAGTTAGGGGCATTCCATCTGCATGTGTGAGTGTGTGGTAATGCAACTGAATATGAAAACTGAATGTACATTTAAATCAAATGAATTGAAGGAAACGAATAAGATTATGCCTGTGTTTAATATCATTTGATGTCTGTATAGTAAGATGGAGAATGTAAGGGGAAGTGGTGAAAGTGAATCTTCAGAGGCTCGCATGGGCCGAATGGAGCAGATGTTAGCAGCATTGACTGAAACCTTAACACAACAACAAAGACAACAACCTTTACCCCCTCCGCCTCCACCGGCACAAACTGAGGCAGATAATAATGACATCATCAATCTAACACAGAAATTCATGAAAAATGAAACCACCAACGTTCTATGGTGGAATTGAGCCTTCGAAAGCTGAGACGTGGTTGCTCGAAATGGAGAAACTGTATGAGGTGTTTCCTTGTTCTGAAACCCAGAAAGTCCTCCTAGCCACCTACACTCTGAAAGATGAAGCCCGCAGGTGGTGGTTACTGATCCGAAATGGCAATTGGAATATGACATGGGCACAGTTTAATGCTATCTTCTACGACAGGTACTTTCCCCAATGTTTCAGGGAACGGAAAGTGTCGAAATTCCAAGAACTTAAACAGGGAAGAATGGCTGTAGCAGAGTATGAAGCTAAATTCCCCGAACTGACGCGGTTTGCTCCACATATGGTGGATACTGATTACAAGAAAGCACGAAATTTTGAGGGAGGGCTGGACCTGGAAATATTTGACCGAGTGGGTGTCCTAAAATTACCTACTTATGTGGAGATACTTGATAGGGCATTGATGGCAGAAGCCACAATAACAGCTAAGAAACAAACTACAACACCAACAACAGAATGGAGAGGAAAGAGGACTGGATTCAGTTTCAAGAAAGGCCGGTCATTTTCAAAAAGGCAATATACAGGATCCTCCAGCAGCTCTAGCCAAAGTAGCGAATCTACTCCAAACTGCCCCGACTGCGGAAAGAAGCACAGGGGTGCCTGTTATTGAGCATCAGGTGCGTGTTTTCGCTGTGACAAAACTGGCGACATGGTGAGGGATTACCCGATGAGATCCAATGAGGTTAACCGTCCTATTACAAGTTCCACTAGATCTGTTTCCTCAACAAGACCAAATGCAAGGGCCGATGTGAGAGGGAATGCAAATAATGAAACATTAAGGTAAGGGAGAGTGTTCGCCTTAGTGCCTGGTGACGTACCCAACACCTATACTGTGGTGTCAGGTACACTCTCTGTATGTTCCCAAAATGCATGTGTACTGATAGATTCTGGTTTTACACATTCCTTTGTATCGTATGCTTTCTCTCAAAAATTGACTAGACCACTAGAACAAATGACATATGTGTTATCCGTATCCACACCGTCTGGGGATTCTATGATGTGTACTCATGTCTATCCGGCATGTGATATTATGATTGGTGATATGGTGTTATATGTGATTTATTACCCTTGGATATTAGTCATTTTGATTGTATTTTAGGGATGGACTGGTTAACTAAATACTGTGCTACCATTGACTGTGCAAACAAAACCGTTGTGTTTAGACCACCGGGAATGCTTGAATTTATTTTTATTGGGAATGGGGTAGTTCTTCCCCCGTATTTGATTTCGGCTATAAAAGTTGAAAAACTCCTTAGGAAGGGATGCAGGGGTTACTTGTGTTGTATATTGACTGCACCATCTGACAGTACTACTGTAGAAACAATCCCTGTTTCTTGTGACTTTCCTGATGTGTTTTCGACTAACTTACCTGGGGACTTAGTTGATAGAGAAATTGAATTCACTGTTGAAGTTTTTCGGGTACACAATCTATTTCCAAGACTCCCTATAGAATGTCTACCTCTGAATGAAAGAATTGAAAACTCAATCTTCTGGAATCTGTTATGATAAGAAATTTATCTGTCCGAGTACGTCACTGTGCTTCCAGTTTTGTTTGTCAAAAAGAATGATGGGTCTTTGAGATTGTGTATAGACTATCGAGAACTGAACAAAGTGACTTCAAGAAATAAATACCCTCTGCCCCCAAATAGATGACTTGTTTGATCAACTTCAGGGTGCCCAAGTGTTTTCCAAAATTGACCTCAGGTCCGGGTATCATCAACTAAAGGTTAGAGCTGAGGACATAGAGAAAACTGCATTCCGAACTAGATATGGACATTATAAATTTTTAGTAATGCCGTTTCGGATGACCAATGCACCTGCAGCTTTCATAGATCTTATGAATAGGGTGTTTAAATCATATCTGGATGATTTCATTGTTGTATTAATTGATGACATTTTGATTTATTCTAAAGACAGGGAAGAACATGAGAACCATCTGAGAACCAACTTGCAAATTTTGAGAGAAAAGAAATTGTATGCTAAATTGTCCAAGTGTGAATTCTGGCTTGACAGTGTGGCATTTTTGGGACATGTAATCAACAGGGATGGAGTTTTTGTCGATCCTCAAAAAATTGAAGCCGTCGTGGATTGGCCTAGACCGAAAAATGTGACAGAAGTCTGAAGTTTTCTAGGACTTGCAGGTTACTACAGGAGGTTTGTGAAAGACTTTTCCAAGCTTGCCCTACCATTGACTCAATTAACTCAGAAAAATGTGCCCTTTGACTGGAGTGAACAAAGAGAGGCAGCTTTCCAAGAGTTGAAAACCAGGTTAGTGACTGCACCAATCTTAACTTTGCCTAATGGTACTGATGGATTTCAAGTGTACAGTGATGCTTCCTATAAAGGCTTGGGGTGTGTACTAATGCAAAACGGAAGGGTGATTGCCTACGCCTCTAGACAACTTCGACCTCATGAAAAGAATTACCCAACACATGATCTTGAGTTAGCAGCTGTGGTGTTCGCTTTGAAAATCTGGCGTCACTATTTGTATAGGGTAACTTGCGAGGTGTATACAGACCATAAAAGTTTGAAATATTTCTTCACCCAAAAGGAATTGAATATGAGACAGAGGCGATGGTTAGAGTTAATCAAGGATTATGATCTGCAAATCTTGTATCATCCAGGAAAGGCTAATACCGTAGCAGATGCCTTGAGCCGAAAATCAATAGGAAGCTTGTCATGCCTGTTATCCAACCGAAAGGAATTGTTGACGGACTTAGAACAAGATAGGTTGTTATCTGCTATTTCTACTCAACCTGCTATTCTTGATGAGATCAAACAAAAACAATGTGAAGATGAATACTTGAAAAAGATCATAGAGGAATTTGATTCGAAGCCAAGGCCAAGATTTATGTTTGAGAATAGTGTGCTGAAATTTCAAAACCGTCTTTGTGCACCCGATTGTGGTGATTTGAGAAAACGTATTATGACCGAAGCTCACAGTAGTAAGTTTGCTATGCATCTAGGGAATACGAAGATGTATCATAATTTGAAACAGAATTTTTGGTGGCCAGGAATGAAAAAGAGCATCGCTGACTTTGTGGCTAGATGTTTACATTGCCAACAGGTTAAAGCTGAGCATCAACGACCCGCTGGTTTGTTACAACCACTCCCAATACCGGAATGGAAATGGGAGCACATTACCATGGACTTCATTGTGGGATTGCCTCGTTCTTCTCGAGGTATGGACTCTATCTAGGTTATAGTTGACCATTTAACTAAGTCTGCCCATTTTCTACCTGTCAAAACTATTTATAATGCTGATAAATTGGCCAATATCTATATGACTGAAATTGTGAGATTACATGGAGTGCCAGTATCTATTGTGTCTGACAAGGACTCAAAGTTTGTATCGAGATTTTAGCAGAGTTTGTAACAGGCTTTGGGGACTGAATTGAGACTGAGCAGTGCCTATCACCCATAGACAGATGGCCAAACTGAACGAACGAACCAAACTCTGGAGGATATGCTCAGAATGTGTGTGTTAGACTTCCAAGGGAATTGGGAGACCTACTTGCCATTAGCCGAATTTGTGTACAACAACAGTCACCATTCAAGTATTGGAATGGCTCCTTACGAAGCTTTGTATGGAAGAAAGTGTCGTTCTCTGATATGCTGGGCTGAAGTAGGTGATAGACCTTTGTTAGGACCAGAACTTGTGCAAGAAATAACCGAGAAAGTGAAACTGATTCAGTAACGCCTGAAAATTGCACAGAGTCGGCAGAAAAGCTATGCTGATGTCCGAAGAAAAGATAGGGAATATGAAGTTGGGGACCATGTGCTTATAAAGGTGACCCCGATGAAAGGTCGAACTCGATTTGGTGTTAAGGGAAAATTGGCGCCAAGATATATTGGACCTTATGAAGTTCTCAAAAAGATCAATCTAGTATCGTACCGGGTAGCTTTACTACCGGTAATGGAGCATATACATAATGTATTTCATGTATCGATGCTACGAGAATATCTGAGGGATCCACTTCACGTCATCGAACCGACACATGTACTTTTGAAAGATAACTACACTTATGAGGAAAGACCTATCCAGATTATGAATCGCCGGATCAAACTGTTGAGAAATAAAGAAATACCATTGGTAAAAGTTGATTGGCAAAACCACGGAGGAAGCTATGCAACTTGGGAAACCGAGGAAGACATGATGAAGAGATATCCGGATTTGTTCCCATTGGACCCAATGTTGATTCAGAATGAAGGTAATTCGAGTTTGGAGGACCAAACTCTTTTAAGAGGGGAAGATTGTAATGACCCCGACCTCTAATTAATGTTAATTCGCACTTAATTATGCCTGGTAGTAGATTAGGAAGGATTTGGGATTTATTTGCATGTGTATTGCATTATTTATGTATTTTTATCTGTTTTCCATAAAATGACATGTTCACGTTTCGACTTTAAATTGCGAATTGAAAGTCCTATCGGCGACCGATTCAGAAATTGAGTAGTGTTTTATACTAGTAAGAATATATGTGATTTTATGGAAGGTTTAATTAAAATTTGATTTAGTACGATTAAACTCGATTAAATAATGTTGAATTATAGTAGTTGCTTGAATTACTAACTTGCCATTGAGTGGCCATTCCCATACATTTGTTAGGGACTCAATTAGCACATTCTTTACATTATTTCCTTAGCCATTTTTTAGACCAAAAATGTAGGAGAAAGAGAGTGAGGTAAGAATTGGTTTCAACAAGGGATTAACTTGGAGAATTAGAAGGAAATGAAGGATTTTGCAAAATTGAGCTTGTAGACTTTGAATTCTAGACCCAAGGTAGGAAAATCACCTTCTTGTTTGTGCATTTAAATTATACCTTGCATGATCCATGGTAAAATTGAAGATTAAAGTCAAGAATTGGTTTAAATGTTGAATTGAGTAGTAATTCATGCATGCATGCATAAATTTCCATGTTTTGAGTTTGAATTCTAAGATTTCTTCCATGCATGTATTAATTTCACTCACATTGTGGTCATTCATCCTGTTGTCCATCAAATTATCAAGTTTGATCATGTTTTGGAGGGTTTGGTTTCAATGAGATTCTTGCATGTTACATTTAAGTTATGTTCTTGAAGTTTTATTTGTAATTGTGTTTAATTGACTCACCTTTGGGCTTTGATTTTACAAATTGATCTTTGAAACATCTTATACTATGAGTTTACAAGTGTTTTCCAGAAAATGGGCCCAAGAGGTCGAGTTTTGAGGTGTTGAATGGTTGGTTTGAGCTTGGGAGGCAAATCTGGAAATTCCAGAATTTGGCTTCCTCGCTCGAGCAAAGGATTCCACGCTCGAGCGACCATCGTTTGTTCAGAGCTACGCTCGAGCGAAGGAATGGTGGTTGGAGCGTAAATTGCAAGCTCTCAGGTTTTTGGTGCACGCAGACGCACGCTCGAGCAGCGAGACCTACGCTCGAGCAAAGAGCTGTGTCTCACGCTCGAGCGAGCATCGAGCGGGCATCGACTTTTAAAATTTGATAAACAAAATTCAGGGCAAGTTAATCTAGACAATATTGTTTCGGCCCGCAGGGTTTATCACGAGTTTTACTTCAATGATTCAAATTAGTAGATAATATGACTAAAATAAATCCAAAATAGATGTAATAACCCTGACCTCTGACTAACGCTAATCCATGATTAGTTATGCCTAACAGTAATTTAGAAGGGAATCCAGAATTAATTTGTATATGTGTTGCATTATCTTTGCGTTTCTATCTGTTTGCCATAAAATGATCTGTTCATGTTTAAACTCTGAATTACGAATTGAAAGCCTTATCGGCGCCCGATTTCGAAATTGATTAGTGTTTCATACTAGTTAGAATATGGGTGATTTTATGATGGATTTAATTAAAATTTGATTTGGTATGATTAAATTGGATTAAATGAGCTAAATTACATTAGTTTAAGTTAATTACATCATTGCCCTTGAGTGGGCCACTTTCTCATACATTGTTTAGAGTTGATTCATACACCATTTTCATCCATACTCCTTGCCAAAACCGTGAAAGAGAGGGAGTGAGGGAGGAGATTGAATTCATCTAGAGAATTGGCTTGGAACTTAGGAGAATTGAAGAGACTTTGTAAATTTGAGCTCCTAGACTTGGAATTCAAGGTTTAAGGTAGGAGATTCCCCTTTCAATTGTGAATTTAAGGTTAATTCTTGCATGGTTCTTGGAAGGTTAGAGACTAAAGTCAAGAATTGGTTTAAATGTTGAATTGAGTAGTAATTCATGCATGCATGCATAAATTTCCATGTTTTGAGTTTGAATTCTAAGATTTCTTCCATACATGTATTAATTTCACTCACATTGTGGCCATTTATCTTGTTGTCCATCAAATTATCAAGTTTGATCATGTTTTGGAGGGTTTGGTTTCAATGAGATTCTTGCATGTTACATTTAAGTTATGTTCTTGAAGTTTTATTTGTAATTGTGTTTAATTGACTCACCTTTGGGCTTTGATTTTACAAATTGATCTTTGAAACATCTTATACTATGAGTTTACAAGTGTTTTTCAGAAAATGGGCCCAAGAGGTCGAGTTTTGAGGTGTTGAATGGTTGGTTTGAGCTTGGGAGGCAAATCTGGAAATTCCAGAATTTGGCTTCCTCGCTCGAGCAAAGGATTCCACGCTCGAGCGACCATCGTTTGTTCAGAGCAACGCTCGAGCGAAGGAATGGTGGTTGGAGCGTAAATTGCAAGCTCTCAGGTTTTTGGTGCACGCAGACGCACGCTCGAGCAGCGAGACCTACGCTCGAGCGAAGAGCTGTGTCTCACGCTCAAGCGAGCATCGAGCGGGCATCGAGCGTAAAATTTCAACAACCAGTACTTTTGCATTTTTACAGACCGCTCGAGCGAAGGAGTCTACGCTCGAGCGACCCCTCTGTTTTGACAAGCTCGCTTGAGCAAAGAAAGCCACGCTCGAGTGAGACCCCTGTTTTCAGCAAGTTTTGAAAAATGTTTTCCAAGGCATCTTTGCATCCTCATTCCATCCTAGGCATTCCTAGGCCATGTTTTAGACCCAATAATGAGGATAAGAGATTAGAAACACACTTAGAGCCACCGAAATAAGTTTTGAATAAGTTTTGTACAATTAGAACGTGTGTTTCAAGTGTATATCTGTTATGTGTCGTGTAGCTCATGTGCCACGTCCTGTCTGATCGATCTGCTCTGTCTGTCTGTCTCCAAGCCCACTGTGAGTAATAACTCTGTAAAGTTATGTTCAACTTAAGTATTTTCTGACTGGTATTGTATGATCTGTTTTCTGAAATGCTATCTTACAAATTATGAATGAATGTCTAATTTTCTGAAAAGTAATTATGGCACCCTTAGTTCATGTGTCCCTCGTCCGGGGGTAATAATACCGCGGCCAATCTGCACGTGGCCCTCGCCCGGGGGTAACAATACCGCGGCCAATCTGCACGTGGCCCTTGCTTGGGGGTAACAATACCATGGCTACTTGCGCGCAAGATATGGACCTTTATGGTCGTTGGTACCAACTATGTACGTGGGTCTCTGGACCGATCTGATCTGATAGCTAATGGGTGTACCACGTATGATCTTATGCAAAATCTGAATATGAACATGAGTGTGTATCTGAATCTATTTATGTTTTGAAATCTGAATAAGTTCTAACTTAAATACTGGATTCTAACTTGTGATGGACATCATTCATTAAACCCTTTTACTCTGTTATTATTCACTGGGCTTTCGCTCACAGTTTATATTATGTATGTTGGTGAGCCGGCACATGACCAGGGCCAGAGTTGACGGCCTTCTGTACTGTTTTGTCAGCCAACCGTTGTACTTCCCGAGGAGGTTCCGATTGAAGTCTAATGCCGTGGCTGTTTTTGTTTCCATGCCAGTCTCTGTATATGTTTTGTAAAGACAGGTCTTGGAATGTAAATACTTTGTAAATATTGGTGTCCTTTGACTGGCATACTTATGTATATAGATAAGTTTTGAAATGTTCTGTCCCATGTACGTTATCACAGCTCATTGGACCTTGTCTATTTTGTATTATTGCTTTCGCAGCCCCTTATTATTTGCTAATTTGTTCAGAGGCCTTTGGTAATCCACGGATTACTGGCCGGTTACGGTGCTAAACCTATAGGGGCGGGTTTAGGTCGTGACAAATATAGGCCCGACACAGAGAACTAAGTATGGCCTACAGCATCATTTGACCATATCAGGCAGTCTGCATTTTCATTACACAAAGGAGGAGCTGAGGATAAGGCCGTAATCAGACTAGCTTCTTCAGTCAATTCCCAATCATACAACTCTCTTCTATGAGGAAAGTTCCAAACACTTGAGCTGGTTTTCCTAGCAAAGAATTGGTGGAGAGAGCCTTCTTTATCAGTTAAGAGATTAAAAAGAATTGGAAAATCAGATTTCAGGCAAATACCACCACACCATCTATCAGTCCAAAATTTAATTCTATTCTCATTCCCTATTTTAATTAGACAATTGGCCAAGAAGAAATTAAAAATAGAGTTGCTGGAGGCCCCAATGGATAAGATGTCACTCCATATTCTAGAGTGCTTGTAAGAGGGCCTTACAGGAGGATGCCAACAATCCTCGATAATCTTGTATTTGCTGCAGATTACTCTCCTCGAAAGAGCATTGATTTGGTTCCCAAATTTCCACCACCATTTAAGTAGTAAACAAGTATTTACATCTCTGATTCTTCTAATGCCCAAACCCCCTTGGTTAATACTCTTTGTAGCCTCCACCCACTTCACCAAATGTACTTTCCTTTTCAGATTATTACCACCCCACAAGAATGCAGCCTCAATCTTTTCAAGTTCTCTAGCCACACCTTCAGGCATTTTAAATAAAGAAGGAAATAGATAGGTAAGCTTGAAAGAGTAGACTTCATCAAAGTTAGTCTGCCTACAAAGGATAACAACTTTCTCTTCCACCCTGATAGTTTAGATTTGATTTTGTCAAGAATAGGCTTCCATGTAGATTTCCTATCAGGGTTGGCTCCTAATGGTAGCCCCAAGAATTTTAAAGGAAAGCCCTGTACCTTACAGTTGAGAAGATTAGCAAAGGAAAGCATAAGATCATCAGTTACACTAATACCACACACAACACTCTTATGATAATTGATTTTGAGACCAGATAGAACTTCAAAACATCTAAGAATTCTTTTGACTAACACCAACTGATCCCAATGTGCTTCGCAAAAAAGAATTGAATCATCAGCAAATTGTAAATGTGAAATACGAATATTATTGGCTCCAACTAGCACACCTTTAAGAATGCCAAGGTTGAGTGCTCTAGCTAAGAGAATGTTAAACCCTTCAACCACTACGTTAAACAGAAAAGGGGAGAGTGGGTCACCCTGCCTAAGACCTCGTTGGGGTGAGAATTCCTTAGTAGGTGATCCATTTACTAGAACGGAGATTCTTGCTGTAGTCACACAAGCTTTCATCCAAGAGACCCATTGAACCCCAAAGCCAAAGCTAATCATCATGGAGAATAAGAATTCCCAATTTACAGAATCAAGTGCTTTCTCGAAATCCAGCTTAAGGATCAACTCTTGCTTCTTGGTCTTCTTCCACCCATCAACTACTTCATTAGCAATTAACACCCCATCGAGGATATATCGCCCTCCTATGAAGGCTGTCTGGGTTTCACCGATGATGAAGGGGAGCACTGACTTCAATCTGTGTGCTAAAACTTTGGCTAAGATTTTGTAAATAGAACCAACAAGACTAATGGGTCTATAGTCTGTTAAGCCAATAGGATTTTCTAGCTTGGGGATAAGAGTGATGAAGGTGCTGTTAATGCCATAAATGAGTTTGCTGTTGGAGTGAAATTCCTTAAAAAATTGCACAAGCTTCTGCTTCATAACCATCCAAAACTTCTGAAAGCATAGCAAGTTAAGCCCATCAGGGCCTGGAGCTTTGTTGTTGTTGCATTCTTTGATTGCTGCCAAAATCTCTGCAGCACTGAACTTAGATACAAGATGGTGAGAGACATGATCTACCGCAATAGTTTTAAACACCCCCCCTAGAGTAGGTCTCTTAACCCATGATTCAGTGAATTGAGTCTTGAAATGATGAAGTACCTCATGCTTGACCCTGCTAGGATCCTCAAGAATCACACCATTAACTGTAATAGAGTTGATAAGATTTCGACTCTGCCTGGTACTAGCAACAACATGGAAGAATCTAGTATTTCTATCTCCATGAAGAGTCCAGTTCAATCTGGACTTTTGATGCCATGACCACTCTAGTATTCTATAAAGCTTTCATATTTCACCTCTAACCACGTTTCTTCTTGTCTTTTCAAAATCCTGCAAAGCCCTTTCCTCTACTACAATGTCCATTGCATGTAGCTCTTCCTCAAAGGTCTTGAGTTTGGAAGAAATGTTGCCAAACACCTTAGTATTCCAGGCTTTAAGAGTCAACTTAAGGTGTTTGAGTTCTTGAACAAGTATAAACCCAGACCAACCAGAAAAAGAAGTGTTTGTCCAGGAGGTAAAAAAAAGCTGAGGGAAAGTAGAATGAAGAGTCCAAGCATTTAAGAACCTGAAAGGTTTGCGGCCCCAATCTCTGTCATCCTCTTTCATCAATAGAGGGCAGTGTCAATAGAGGGCAGTGATCTGAAATTAACCTGGGCAACCCCCATAATTTCATTGAAAAGTTGATCAATCACTCAGGGCTGAGCAAGATTCTATCTATTCTGCTCCATTTCTCTGATTCTTAAGCATTGCACCAAGTGAATTTCCTACCATGGAGAGGTAAATCAGTGAGTTCACTTTTTTCAATAAACTCATTTAGATGTCGCATTCCCTTATCTCTCCTGGAGCACCCTAGCCGTTCACCCATATGTCTGATTTCATTGAAGTCACCACCCAAGCACCAAGGATTAGGGAAAGGAACTTTGAGCTTTAGGAGATTGTCCCAAAAAATGAATCTGCTGCTGACTTCATTAGGTGCATAAATGTTGAGCAACACACAATTAAAAGAATTATATAAAGAACCAGAGAGCAAGATGTACCTCGTACTGCAGCAGCAACCAGAGAGTTGGAATACGTCAGGGTCCCAAATACATAATAACCCCCAGCTGTTCCTTCAGGATCTACAGACATATATTCCATATTTCTACTACCCCAGAGCCCTCTAGCAGCAATTTCAGAAACCACTGCCTTCTTGGTCTCTTGAAAAAAGACAACATCTATGTGTCTATCTTTTAGTAGTTTTTTTATTCTACCTTGCTTTTCAGCCTTATCCAACCCCCTAATATTCCAAGATAGAAGCTTCATGAGGAAACAAATGTTGCACTCAAAATCACCCATTTGCAGCAGCTTACTGCTATGCCTTCCCAACCTTGTTAATTCTCTCCTTATCCTTTAGTTCTAGATCAACAATCTTGCTGAGGACAACATCTTCTTCCCCATTGTAATTGATACAAAGAGTTTTCCCCAATTGTAGAGTGGCTTTAGCTTCTGTGAGTAGATAGTTGTTCAAAGGTGTAACTCCTTCAGATAGGTCTGATTGTGCAAAGGTAGTTGCTGTTGGCCTGAAGATGGCAGATTTAGAATGCTTGTTGGCTGCAGCTGTTGTGAAGGCATGAAACCTAGCAAAGCTAGTAAACCCCTCTAGTTGAGACTTCAACTTTCCTTTTTTCTTCTCTTTTCGCAGCAAAAGATTAGAGGAGGAGGCATATGGTGAATATTGGCTAGAACAATTCTAGGTCAAAATACTCTTCCCATAAAGGCCTTTTTTGATCATAGGCCCTGAAGAATGCAGATCAGTATTACATAGGGCTAAAATACCCTTACTTCCCAGGCTGATATCAGTATGCTTAGTGGGCTTAGTAGGAAGATCAGTAATTGGGTTCTTATTGGGTAGCTGGGCCAAGACCACTTCCAAATTGATGCTAGGCCCAAAACCTTCACCAGATCCATTAAGACTACGAATGAAACCAGATGAGAAAACTTGCTCTGCACCCCTTAGGCTGTCATCATTGTTTTTCTCACTATACACTGACTTTTCCATCAGAGGCTCCTTGACGCATGCTTCTTCTCTGCTGGAATCAGCTTCAAAAGTTGTCTCCTCAACAACTGTGTCCACCTCCTCACCTAATTGACAGTCAATACGCTCCTTTCTCTGTGTTTTCTCCTTGGTACAAGCAAGCTCAGCACCAAACGAGGCACTATCCTCTACCACCTCATCACCATCTTCCTTTCCCCTACCTTCCATCTCTGGTTTGTTTCATTCCTCTGCATTGCAGCAGGTTTCAATGAAGCTGTAGTCATCCATGCCATTATGTTTCAGACTATTAGAATCAGGTACATGATCTTCACACACAAGAATGGAATGTGTTTTGCCCTTACATTCCAAGGTCAAAGTTTTATTAATGAACTCCATCGATGAGGTCGCTACTCTGATTCTGGTATGAGAGAAGGATTTAGGTTGACACACATCACCATCAAGGTTAAGCACTGAGCCCCAAACGCTACCAATGTTGTTAAGAGTGTTTCTATTCCAGATGTTCAAAGGTATGCCATAGCATCTCAACCACACACATCTTTCTGGTTCCAAATGGAATCCAGGCTTCCATTCCACCACAAATTGGCTCCAACCTTTGAACCACTCTTTGATGTGCCCAATGTGTGAGTGCAGCTCCTTCTGAGAGTTGAAAGTTAATATTACATCACGACCTCCCCCTTTTTCTGACCATGATCTGCTCCAACCATTTCTCCTTCAGAGCTTTGATAATGCTGTGAGTGGAATATTCAGCTTTAAAACGAATTATGGCACTATCGTAAAGCCAACCATGACCCTCTTCATTAACTTTTATGGTGGTGATGGCTTTCCCAGCCTCCAAGGGGGGAACGCCTTTTAATATGTCAGCGAAGGATCTATGGCCACCAGGTAGAACTTGACCTCTGGATCTGATGGTATCAAAAGCTCTATTGATAAACTGAGGCTTTCTGATGAACTGAGGCTTGCTCCAGCTATGCTCCTCTCTGTTTCTTCTATCATAAGTGGCATTTTTGACTTCTAGTATCTTGTCTTCCACCAGGAGGCCATTTGCTTTTTGTATGGCTACATCTGCTGCTACATGACAGTTGAATCGCATGAATTCGAATCTGGAATTTGACACTTTTCTCCTTTTGAAGGGGATGAAAACATCTTTCACTATGCCAAACTTTGTGAAAAGTTTGTAGAGTGATTTAGCATCCATACTTGACGGAATGTAATCCACAAAGACCGTAAAAAGGCCATGCACTGATTCCTTTCCTTGCCCTCAACCACCTTTCCATTGACTGACAACCGGAATCCAACCTCCGTTTCTTTCCCTCCTATCGCTCTCCATTTTTTTACAAATGGGACTTTTTTGTGGGATTCATCATGCATGTATGATATTGTATGATTCTTTCTGTGTTCTTAGCAAAATTTAATTAAAAAATATTATTTGCACTGTTTTATACACACTAATTTGATGAATGCGTATCAAATTCATTTTGGTTGCAAGATGAATATAATTCACACATTTACTGTGTAAAAAAATTGTGTAAGTAATTCCAGTAATTTTAAGTTATAACTAAAAAGGCATTCTCAATTCACAAAATTTCTATCACTATGAGATCTAAGAAAATTCGATGTACATACTTGTTATTGAACTCGTAATGTTTAAATCGCAATGAAAATTAAAAATTAAAATACATGGACTTGTATGTTGTCTAATTATTATGCAAGATGGGCAAGAATTTGTGGCCTATTCAATGACCACAAACCCTAGACACCATTGGCCAAGCCTTTCTCTATAGTATGTGCATACTAACATCATCTCCCCATGAATTGCCACAAGCATTCATTTACAGATTATTTAAGATAGACAACTACACGAGCATGACATTAATGCACACCCTCATCATAAAATCATCTTTTTATTCACGTCTAGAAAGCATGGTCCATGATTGAGGCCCTTCATGGTTGCCCTGTGAAACATGCAACATGGGAAATTGAACAAATCAGATAATACCTTCTTGTGGGCTTGAAAGAATTTTGTCTTTGCCTTGACGTAATATCTTATATAATAGATATACTATGGTAATGTACTTCTTTATCCTATATGTGAAAAAATAAAAATAAATAAAAAATAAAAAAAAATACATTACAGGGGATACAACACACTACTGTTGACTAGTCTAGGTTCTAATCTGGATAAATCACCAAATCTGTTTTGGATTAAATCCATTCATTTTTATAAAACCAACAAGTAATCGACTACCTGTTCAAACCAGTAGTTGGTTGATTCTTTCTTGTACATACATATCATGCTTCTTATATGTATGCTTGTGCGAAAAAGAGAACAGTACACTGATAATTTCAATGCTTACCACAAATTTTTCTTAACCAAATCATAATTTCAATGCTCCGATAGCTAGGCGATACACTAGGCATTATGGGTTGTTTTGAAAAGTTGATTAAAAGTTGATTTTTCAACTTTTTTTGAAAAAATGTGTAAAAAAATAGAGAGATGATATAATCTAAAATAAATTAAAAACTGACTTTCTGACTTTTAATTATCTTTTCAAAAGAGGCCTATGATTCATCTACAAGGGTGCTAAGCTCTACAACTCATTCTCTGTGCCTACGTGGCTAACTGTAAAGAGCCTTGTTAAAATATACATTGATCAAAATAATTAAGTAAAATAAATAATGTATCATCTTATGTATTTTTTTGTAGATAAAATGTCTGATCGTGTTGAAGTTTCTCTATGAGCTAAGGAAGAGTTGAGGCATAAGTTGTATGATAAGTTTAGTAATCATAGTGGGCTGCACATTGAGGCCAGATAGGCCTAACTCTTTTGGTGAAGAATTTCAATGGAGACCCAAATTAGCCTGCATTAATGGCCCATTAGCAATGGGTTTCAATCGGACAACTAGGCATTTGAAAGTACACAATTTATATACATATATATATATATATATATATATATACAGTAATGATAGAGACCCTACAAAATATAACCCCCACGACAACCTCCAAAATAATCTAAACTATTCATGTCACTGTTAGACACACCTTAAAAAAAAAAAATTCAAACACATCAATGGTCCATACATCAGTAGGGGTTATATTTTCCATATATATAAAGTTCTTTGCATTTGTTAATCATGAGTGGTAGAAAGTATTAAAAAAAAGTTAAATTTCTTGTATTACTCATATCAATATAATAACTCAACTTCAACTTCTATAAAAAATAAAATACAAGAAAATTCTTACTTTCCAATTTTCTCACAAAAACTTCTTCTCATCCAAATACATACAACAAAATAAATTTTCAAAACAAAAAAACAAGTAATAAGCAGCCTTATAAACTGCATTGGGTGATTTTCAATTTGTTTAGCCATGTCCTTGTGCCTGTTTCATCGTAATATATATATATATATATATTCCTTATTTTGTCCTTTTATTTTGAATAATTTACTAATGATAGCCTATATGTTGAGTGAAGTTTTTTTCGTAATTACGCAAACATTCTTGATCAATTATGAAACATAAATCTTTTAATTTTTTTTTTTATCAAATTACAAATACATCCATAGGGTTTGTTTAAAATATAAATTGATCCTATAATACTAGAAATTACAACTATCGTTTATTATAAATTTTAATGTAACACAATAATCAGGAAGAAAAAAAAAACTATTCTCCTATGCAATAATAAATTATCAAAATTATTTTTGAAAAACATTTCTCATATCATTAAAAACTATTAATTGACTTAATACTTTATTTATTAACAAAATACTTAACTAAAAAATATTTTTTATATCATTAAAAATTGTTAATTTACTTAATAATTTACTTATTAATAAAATTAATCATTAATTTATTGTGCGAGTATGATTTATTTATTAACAAAATTGATCATTTGTATATATATATTTTTTTGTTTCTTTATTAGTTCAATGAATTATCTTAATAGTTTTTTTTAGATGGGGAAATTATATTAACAAAATGAATTAACCCAAAAAATATTTATTTAAAATAAAAGATTATTGAATAATTAGTTCGGTGACTATTTGAAGCTGATATGTATTTAGACAATAGCACAAGTAGTCATGAACAAACACCTGAGTGTTAAAAATATATTAACTTATACAAATTTGGTATAATTATATTGGACTCCTTTAAAACTTTAATTTATATAACACTTAGCTTTATTTTTATTAATAATTCGTTAGTCATATAGATGTAAAATATTTATTTTTTTTACCACTTTTATACTAAAACGTATATTTTATTTTGCTTATCTTTGTGTCTTCACATCCTCTGCAATAATTTCGACCATTTTAATCTTACTGAAAAAGAAAAGAATGTAATTATGTTAAAATGATAGGATATTTTTTCTAATTGCTGTTATTTATAAGACAATTTATATAATTTTGTCATATATCTAATTATTTATTCTATTCAATTTCATAGAAATACTATTTTTATTTTAAAAAAATTATCAAAATACAAAACTTAAATATATGTAATAATAACCCGTACCTTACACAGACTTTTTAAAACTAGTATATATATTTTCTCTTTTGGTATTAGAAGCTTATTATTTTTAATAATAATAATAATAATTGCATATACACTACAAAAGATGCCTAAAATTGTTCATTTCTATGTGCTCATTTATTGATGGAATTTCTATGTTTGTTTGGCATGGAAGAAGACAAGTTGAGCGGGAAATTCCCTTTTTGTACATTGCCGGAGAAAACAAAAAATCTTCAATCCCATGCTAAGGGGCTTTTTATTTTCTCCAATTTCCAGGGGCATATTTGTTTTATTAGGACAAAAATGAAGACTTGTCAACACACTTGCACAATCAAGTTGGAAACACCCAAGTCAAGTTTGGTACACAGGTTCCATAATAAATATCCAGATAAATGTAAACAACTAATGATCTCTTTCACATGGTGGTGTTTTCAATCTAGTTTCCTCCTAAATTGTCGTAATCTCAAGGCTCAAGAAAATAAAATAAAAAAACACACACACAAGGATTATGATCTTGACAACTTTTGCATTTTAATTTACATTTTATTCAAAAAAATTATTTAATAGCCTTAAAATCACCAATATAATGTACGCGGGTTGTACTCCTCGATCAATGGATAAATGGGATCAACTACCAATCTGATAACTACTGCTCTTATTAATTTGAGAGTACCATGTCAACTTGTTGAGTTAGTGCTCAAAAAATACTAAACAATTACTTGCATCAAACACTATAGAACTAAAAGCATTAGGGGCAATCTATCATATACATTAACATATATACTATACTATAGAAGCATTATCGAAAAACTAACTTTTGTGAACATGGTACTCCTTACTAATAGGGTCATACAAAAAGATTAGATATTATCAATTTTGTCTCTCACCTAGCCAACTGAAGTAGATTAAGTTAGTTCCACTTATTGTGACTGCAATTTTTATTAGTCTAAGAACACTATATCAATGTGCTAAAATAATACTTTGAGAGTATTGAATAATTATCCGTATTAAAAACTAATAAAGCTAGAAGCATTGTGGCGATCATAAATACCTTCCTTAAATCAACTTGGTAGCCATATGGGCCTTCATCCATTGTCACATAACCAATCCACACAACAAAGGAATCCAAAGGACTTACTATCCAAAAAATCATAAATACCTTCCTTAAATCAACTTGGTAGCCATATAGGCCTTCATCCATGGTCACATAACCAACCCACACAACAAAGGAACCAAAGGACTTACTATCCAAGAAGTCACAGATTCCAATCTTATGAATGCCAAACATCCCAAACCTTAGGGCTACTGGAAGTTTGCTTGGTCATAGCTTTAGGAACTCGGAATTAGTCAAGGTGAGTGTAAGTTAGACTGGACAGAAAAAAAAAAAAAAAAAAAACCAATGTCTTTGACAAATGCAAACCCATTCAAACCAATCTATTGTATATTAGGCTACCTAAAGCTTAAGATCACTCCCTGTTCAAACAATACCTAAAGCTTCATCTAGAACAAGCAAATTACATTAGAAACATTAGTTCATTGATTGAATGAGATTAAAGAATGGGGTCTTCAAAAGAATGGCCTATGCCATTTAGTATTCTTGTTTTGTCATGTTTCCATCTTAGATTTGTTATTGAAAAAAGAAAAGAGAATGAAAAGAAATAGTAAAAAAGAAACAAGAAAAAAAAAAACTACTTTATTTACTTCTTTTTTTTTTTTTCTTTTCCAATTCACAAATTCCTCTCTAAATCTAAGATTCAAACGCAGTTGCGAGGTGATAAGCTCACAGATTTGGTCCCACATGGAATGTCTGCTAGTATCCATTTTAGTAATTTTGAAACTCTACCTTACTTATTCATGTGTCTACCCAGGGAGCTTCTATTTACACACACAATATACACTTTCTACACATCTCCCTCACTATACTTTTTACACACTTCCTTCATTAAGTGTGTGTATAAAGAGGGTTTAGTGTGTGTAAATAGAAGCTCCCGTCTACCCACCATTTATACTAATCTGGTCAATTTAACCTTACTAAAAAATAGATCAATATAATTATACTAAACTTATAAGCTTATTGTATTTTTTTAAAATCACAAGGGTGATCACTATAATTTACCTATTATTTTTTTTCTTGAATATCCTAACCCAATGAAAAGGCTTAATGTACCATAATCCAACAAATCAGGGAGCACATGAACACCATAAATTTTAATTGGTAGGGATAACCTTGTGAGCAGGACCTCACTCCCACTGTCCCAATACATATGTGTGTGTGTATATATATATGTAGTTATAAATTTTAAACCTAAAAAAAATATCAAACTCAAAAATATGAAAATATAATGATAGGTAATTTGAAGGGTCTTGAAATCTCTTTATGTGAGACTTGCAAAGATTCATATGGAAATCAATTTGTTGAGACAGAAATGTGTTGAAAAAATCTGTGAAGTAGAAGACCTATAGTTTAGCCCCTTTCGAGTAAAATTCCAATTTTGCTCGTATTAACAGTTTACTAATTTTACTTCAAAATGTGCCGTTTATGATTTTGATGGCTGCACCAAATACTGTATTGTCCCAATCGTAAAAAATTTTAACTACGCCATTAGCTAAGAACACCATGTGAATAATAATTAGTCTGTATGAACTTTACATGATTTCATCTTATACGGGGGCGTTTGTTTGAACGAACTAGATGAAATGATATGTATTTGACTATTAATCAAAATTTTATTTTTATAACCAAATAATGGACTAGTAAATAAATTAAGGCCTCGTTTGATAACAGACTTTTTTAGTAACTTTTTAACTTTTTAGCTAAAATATGATGTAAACAAAACTAGTATTTTTGAGATAACTTTTTGATTTTTTACGAAAAGATGTGCAAAAAATAGAGAGAAAATGAAATCTTTGATATTTTGGTATAAGTTGTTGACTTTTTGATTTTTTTAATAACTTTTGAATTTTTAAGCTAAAATTATCAAACGAGGCCTAAATATAGAGTCAAATCACATGCCTCATGAAACAAACGCCCCCTGCTTGTATTATGTCCACTATCTTCATGTTGAAGACAAATTTGTAACATACTTGTCTTTTAATCAAAAGATGTTGAAATCAAGCCTATGACCCTTCTTTTCTCTTTTTGCTCTTTTGCTACATAATTAGACTGCAAATTAAAGCTAATATTCATCAAGCCTTGTCATTTATGTTAGTTTATTAGTGTCATTTGAAACCATCAATCACGTTTACAGTTTGATATGCCTTTTCTTGTTCTTTCTTGGCAAATCCCAATAGCCAATCACCCCAAAACTTTTTCCTAAATTAATGGAATACCCTTATTGGAACCATATCACCACAACACAAGTCACCAGTATTTTCGTAAATATAGATCAGAATATGGGTTCATTCCCTAAGGAAATTGCTATTTATACCCTCTTGAAACACATTATCTACATCAAGACTTCAAAGTTCAAAACAAGAACAGAGAGAAAAATGAAGAGTTTTTCCTCAAAAACATCTACTATCCTACTAGTATGTCTCTTATTTAGAGCTTGTCTGGATGTTGAGGGTCAGGGTTGTAGCCCAAGTGGGAAAATAATGGGAAAGAAACCACCTCCAGGCCAATGCAACAAAGAGAATGACTCGGATTGTTGTGTCCAAGGCAAAATGTACACAACATACAAGTGTTCTCCAGCAATTTCTAGTCAAACCAAGGCAACACTCACTATTAATAGCTTTGAGAAAGATGGAGATGGTGGTGGTCCAAGTGAATGTGATGGCAAATATCACTCCGATGACTTGCCAGTTGTGGCATTATCAACTGGATGGTACAAAGGAGGTAGTCGGTGCCACAACAACATTACCATTAGCGCTAACGGACGAAGTGTGGTGGCCATGGTAGTCGACGAGTGCGACTCAACTATGGGATGTGATCAAGACCATGATTACCAACCTCCGTGTCCTAACAACATCGTTGATGCTTCGAAAGCTGTGTGGAAAGCCTTGGGTATCCCTCAAGATAACTGGGGTGACTTGGATATAACTTGGTCCGATGCTTAATTTCAAATTGTGATATGAGTATTTATATGTAATATTATCCTCTTTGTATTAGTAGTTGTCTGTGTGATTTGTTTTCCTAATACTATGAATGAAGTCTAAGAGTTGTGTTTTGTATGATATGTATTACAAATACTATTTAATATAAAAAAAAAGTTTCTCTAGCAAGTTTAGACTATATGGAATGTAGAAACAATTTACCAAAAAAATGAATATCTAATATACATTAATAATGTATCAAATTTTTGAATTAGAAATTGAATTTAGCTTTCTGGATCATAAACTTTGGTGATGACCATCTTGTAAGTAGAACATCATAAGGAATGAGATAAATATAATGGTGATTGAAAAATCTAGAAATCCCCTAGATGTTGATTTGTGATTATGTATCAATTTTAAGCAGAATATAACAATCCCAATCAAACAATCAAACAATCAAGACAAAGAGACACAACGATTTTAACGTGGAAAAAACCACAATTGGACACCTCCAACTGTGATAAAAAAACCACGGGCAACAGCCACAAAACAATCCACTAAGAAGATTTAAAGGAATTACACAGGTATACTCTCAATTACCTAGCGAATCCACAACGCCTAATTGAACCAACCTTTATGTGCCTCTTCCAACCCCATCTTCACCACGGAATTGTCTTTCTGATGAGCCACTCTGGATTCCACCAAAGCTTCAGGCTCGAATTCTTCAGAATCCACAACTGAAGAATAACTCTCTCTTTTGTGTATAACAAACAAACCTTTGATGTACTCTCTTTAAATCATGAGTTGAAGACTCAATAAAAACATCAAAGAAAATAAACAAAATATCCCCAGACATAAACCTTAAGAACCAAAAAGAAGATCTGGAGGACTTCAATCAATCCCTTAGTTTTGGGAGAAAACCAAGTATTTATAAAGAACCAAAAGTAATCCTAGATTGGGAAGAAAACAAACTCCTTGAGAAATCCGGATTCTGAGGCTCGCTCGAGCGAAGCTTTAATTTTAATCATGTAACTTTTAACTCCCTTATTAGTGTTGTAAATTTGGACGATATAGCAATTCTGATTTAGATCCGACCTATTTGATATTCTGGACTCAGGTTTCATGATTTCGTATTGTTGGTCATCTTGTTTTCCTTATACCTCCTTGAGTTTGACTATCAGGATGTGTTGGTTGTGTTTGGAACAAGTTAGTATATTATTTTTCAAAAACCTTGTTGCCCATAATTTGCTCTTATGCTCGAGCGTCACTTCTTGCGACATGCAATTTTGAATGCAATTTTGCATTTTGCTTCGGCCGCGAGCTGACCGGGCAGCTCGACCCCCGTAATAATCAACGAAGTGGCAATCTTGAAAGTATTAACATCACAAACTTCTCTGCATGGTTCGATTCGGGTTTGGATTCGCATCTAATAAACTCATAGCCTCACTGAAATAAAAGTGCGAAAATAAATACATCTGAAAGGAGTTTTGTCAAACGGGGCTGCCAAGAATAAAAACCTAACAGATGTTAACTTTTGCACTTTCATTTATTTTTGTAAAAAGTGAGGAAATAATATATTGAAGTGGATTCAACCAAACTGGGCTATTGGGCCTGTGGGACAAAGTTGTTCGAGCTTGTGCAGACCACCCGACCGAGTTGAACCCAACAATTGTCACTAACTTTACTGACATTACTCTTATATTCTTCTTCCTCCTCTCTTTCTCTACTCTAATCACGTAGAGCAACTCTGACGTTTCTATTTATTTTTGATTAATTAAAGTACAAAGAAGGAATGTTCTTTATTTTATCTAACTACTTTTTCAACTATGTGCTCTAATGTTTGTATTTATTTTATTTGTCTATTCATACAAACTGCTTAAAAAGTCTTTGGAGAGCCTCCAAATATAGCTAGCTTGGAAAATAATTGTAATTGTTAAAATAACTAGTGTAGTAATTAAACCGTTTTTTGTTTTTTTATCAGCAAAAGAAACTTTATTAATGAAGAAAACAAGATACATGCGAAAACTTACATCAATAAAGAAGGGAAGTGCAAAGAGTATCATAACTAACCTTACGAATCCCAACTAGGTCGGGACCGATAAGGAAGCACAATTCTTTGCTAGCACTTAACCCAAGATTGGTGAGAAACCAATCAAAAGAACCAAAAAGAAAGGAAGGAGAAAACAACAGAGAATTACAGAATTATAGCAGCACACTTAGTAATTAACCCGTTAGAGGAAATAAAATAGCGAGATGCTCTTAGTTAAGCATTAATTAGAGAGAGACCAAGCTACGGCCAGGCAGTATTGACCATGTTCTAAGTGTGTCGGCAAATAGGGTTCTTTGAAGACTCCAACAAGTGTCAAAGCTCTAATTCATTTTGAGATGGTTTCATCCTTGTACATATATCCAGATAAGAAATTATCACAACCTTAATATCATTAATGTTATTAGGATATCCAGTATATCATAGTTCATTGGATCATGTGAGATTGCTTGGTAGAGGTAAGGGGAGTTAGGATTTTTGTCCAAGACAAAAGTTTATTGAGAACCATACACGAAATATTTTACTAATTGGCAAAATAGATAAAGAGGGGAAATAAAAGCAAGGTTCAAAACTAAAGGATAATAAAAATAGAGATAATTTAAAATTAAAAATGATAAATTACAGGTACATTTTAGTAATTTTGAAACTCTCACTAAAATTTTTATTTTATTTATCCATATGTCTACCCACTATTTTGACTAATTTTGGTCATTTTAGCTTTACTAAAGGAAAAATCAATGTAATTACAACAAACTTTTAAATTTTATTATATTTTTTCTAAATTTCAAGCTTGATCACGAAATTTACCTATTATTTTTTCTTTAATCATGTCAACAAATCAGGAGCACATGAACAACATAATTTTAATTAGTAGGAATATTATATTGTTTAACTAATTTTACTCCAAAATGTTTATGATGTTGATGGCTGCACCAAATATTACATTGTCTCACTCATAAACAAAAATTTTACTACGCTATTAACTAATACTATCATGTGAATAATAATTAGTCCGTCTGAGCACCTTACATCTGATGAAAAAATGAGCACCTTACTTGATTTCACCTAGTATTGATGTTGAAGACAAATTTGTAGCATACTTGTCTTTAAACAAAATATTTTGAACTCAAGACTATGACCCTTCTTTTCTCTTTTTTCTCTACTACAAAATAAGATATTCATCAATCCGTGTCAGTTTTATTAGTTTATTAGTGTCATTTGAAACCATCAAGCACGTTTACATTTGATATGACTTTTCTTGTTCTTTCTTAGCTAATCCCACTAGCTAATCACCCCAAAACTTTTTCGCAAATTAATGAAATACCCTTCTTGGAACCATATCACCACAACACAAGTGGCCAGTACTTTCGTAAATACAGATCAGAATATGGGTTAATTCCCCAAGGAAATTGCTATTAATACCCTCTTGAAACACATTATCTACACCAAGCCTTCAAAGTTCAAAACAAGAATAGAGAGAAAAAAAATGAAGAGTTTTTCCTCAAAAACATCTGCTCTCCTACTAGTATGTCTCTTATTTACAGCTTGTTTGGATGTTGAGGGTCAGGGTTGTAGCCCAAGTGGGAAAATAATGGGAAAGAAACCACCTCCGGGCCAATGCAACAAAGAGAATGACTCGGATTGTTGTGTTCAAGGAAAAATGTACACAACATACAAGTGTTCTCCAGCAGTTTCTAGCCAAACCAAGGCAACCCTCACTATTAACAGCTTTCAAAAAGGTGGAGATGGTGGAGGTCCGAGTGAATGTGATGGTAACTATCACTCTGATGACTTGCCAGTTGTGGCATTATCAACTGGATGGTACAAAGGAGGCAGCCGGTGCCACAACAACATCACCATCAGTGCTAACGGGCGGAGTGTGGTGGCCATGGTGGTCGATGAGTGTGACTCAACTATGGGATGTGATCAAGACCATGATTACCAACCTCCGTGTCCTAACAACATCGTTGATGCTTCAAAAGCTGTGTGGAAAGCCTTAGGTGTCCCTCAAGATAACTGGGGCGATTTGGGTATAACTTGGTCCGATGCTTAATTTCAAATGTTTACTTGTAATATAAGTATGCCTAATATCATCTATATGTTAGTTCTTGTATTTCTATGTTTCTGTTTTCCAACTACACCATGCAATGTAATCTAAGAGTTGTATGTACTGTATTATTGATATAAAAACTACAAGAATTGCCTATAAGTTTAGTCCAAATGTGAAATCTTAGAGTGTAACAATGTTCTTCAATATCAACTATCACAAATCATTGAAATTTCAAAGCAAATATTCAACTGTCTTAATATTCAGCTCTCAATGTAGTAACCAAAAAGTTATGAACAAGAAAACAAATTCCAAATTTACATTTTACCATTATTATTAATTAATAATAAGAGAGAAGAAAAAATTTTATTAGCAAACAAGACTACAAATTCACAATTTACATTTTACCATTAATAATATAAGAGAAGAAAAACTTTGATATTAGTAGACAACTAAAAACTAAAAAAATTTTAGGGTAAATTACACTGACACCCCTTGAGATTTGGATTTAATACAGATTTCTCCTTCACCTTTTCAAAATTACACTGCACCCCTTGTCAATGTTTGCCATTTAACTAAGTTAATAGAAAATATAAAATTACCTTATTACCCTTACCTAATTATCCTCTGTGACTACACCCCCTAATACTTGACCCTTCTTCCCAAAGCTACAAACTCACCACCAACTATTTCTCTCGTCGCTCAAACAGTCCACCATAACCCACCAAAACTCTACCACTTTTGCCTCATTGCCACCAAACACCTCAACCCCCAAATCTCTACCACTAACACCATGTCCACCTCTATCACAACTACTAAACCCATCACCACCAAATCAGTACCCAATCTCCATCCCACAGCCATCACCAAACTCATCAACACCCATGATCATCAGTTTTCATATCTACAACAATTTCAATTCACTTTTACATCAACTAGTGAATACAGTAACCATCATGCCGTTGATTTGAGTTATCTCCTTTCTAAGAAAGCCAACAAATGTAAGCTCGAATTGAACACTTAAAAATATCAACATCCTACTTTTAAATTTGTCGGCCTTCGTTGGATAATTTTTTCGGAAGACGGAGCAAGGTGGTTGGAACCCAGTGATCCACAGGAGAATGTTGGGATAGCAAAGAGGATTTCGGAAGGAGGTAGGGCTGGTGTAGACACCCCATTTTTTACCGTCCTCAAGACTTGGACGTCACCGTTTGAACACTCGGTGATCATCCATGTTTGTGTTCGTCTTGAGTTCCCGGAGGTCTCGGCTTGCGCGCCTTGCCTCAGGATCTCTCGACTTGACTGTTTAGTGTCTGGTTTTGCACCAAACACTTGTGTTTTGCCTTGGAGGGGCAGGGAATGACTTGTGAGGTATCCCCACACATCACCGGCCATGGCCATAGGCCACCGGCTGGTGTTTTGTTGCCATCGGCAATGTATATTGCCGGTCGGCATTCTTTGTTGCCGGTCGGCAGTCCATTTGTCAAAATGGCAATTTTGAGCAGCCGACTACTGTTCATCTACTTTTAGTAGATATTTTGTGCCAGCTGTGATAGCTGGCACCCACTCTGTTCCCCTCCATACACGTGTATGGAGGGATTTCCCTCTAAGCAAGCTTGTTTGGTAAGCTTTGCAAGGGGGACTTCTATAAGAGGAGGGCTGTCCTCCTTCTTTTTGGTTGGCAATTTTGAAAGAAAAACTAGAGCTTATACATATACATACACACTCTCTCTCTACATATTTCCCTCTCTCTCCTCCCTTGTGTGTGTTTTGTGGCCTAAAAGTGCATTTTTACCTTAGTTTTGCACTAACACACACACTACCACACCTTACTTCGACTTTGAGGGACTTTAAGGGTTGTTTGTTGAGGTTTTGGACTAGTTTTGGTCAATAGAGGGTGGCTGGACCAACTGTTCTTCAAAGGTTTTCAAGGGTAATAACTTTACTTCAGTTTCCCCGATCTTGCATTGGCTTTTGACCTATCTTTCTTTCTGTTTTAGGCTTTGTGTATAACTGAAAAAAGCTTTGTATTTTCATGCTTAAGACATCTCATTGAGGTCGTTTTGGCATTGGGGGTCGAACTCCCCTTCTTAGGCCTCTTTTGGCCTCTTTTGGTGCCTTTTCTTTAAGCCTTGTTGACCTTTGTCGTGTTGGTCTTCTCACCACTGAAATCCAGTGGATTTTCAGTGGTGATGGACTGATTTTGAAGTCTTGTAAAGGGGAGGGACACCCCTCTCCCCTTTGTCCTTCTTTTACCTTTGTTTTGGCTTAAAAGGGCAACATGCATGCTTGATTATTTTTGGCCCCATTTCAGAAGTTTTTTGGGTGTTTTGGGTCATATTATATCTCTGTCCAATGGTGGTTTGTTGGCCCTTAGCATGCATTTTATACTTGCTTTGTAATTCTCCATCTTGCCTAGAAGTGTGCTATATGTTTAGCCTAGCATATCCTCTTGTTTTGACTTAACTTTGTGAAGTATTTGGCCATATTTTGTCATGCTTAAAGTCTGTTGGCTACTGATTTTGTCATGTTTGGCATGCTTGATATAGTTGCTTTGCATTTCGGCTTGTAAGCCTTGGTTGTATGGGTCACCAACATGCTTAGCATAAGCTTGTTATCATCATTTGACATCATGGTAGATCATATTTCAATCCCTAATCCATGCTTGTATGTTTGTCTTCATTATCTCTTTCATGCTTTGAAGGGTTGTCCTTTTATGCCTTGGAAATGGTCATTGTGCATGCCCATGTGTTTAGATATTAGGCTGCCATATCAGTGGGTTTTGAGGGCCATTTTTGCATACTAGAACTCTGTTTTGTATTGAAAAATTCATGCCATGTTTGCTTGGGATAAGTATTGAGTGATGCTCCCTTTTGGTGGCCTTGTATGCCCTTGTTTTGGACTCATTCCTTGGCATGTTTTGACCATGATCTATGCATGCTTTAGTCTTGTTTTGGAGTCCCTTGGGACTGCTTTGGGTCATTTTGGTCCTTTAAGGTTTGGTTGACATAGCTTTGGTTTGACCCCCTTTATTGGCTTCAAGTAGTAGTCATTGTTGCATGCCTTACTTGCATGATTTGTTCGATTTGGCATCATCCTCTATTCATTTTCAGAGCCTAGCATGTTGGTTTAATGCCCTTTTATATCGCCTCTAAGTATGCTTAGAGTTGTCCCCTTTCATGCTTAGGTGGTGGACCTTGATGTGTGCATGCTTGCATGCATCATTTGTGCTTTTGTACATCATTTTGGCCACTGTTTATGGCAAGGTTGAGGTCTGCCATTTATAGTTTAAGTCCACCATTGCATGCTTATCATATGCTTGTTGCTTATTTGGTTCATCATATGTTGTCCCATGCTAGCCTTATGGCATATTGGTCCATGTTTGCATCACATTTGCATCTCATAGGACTAGCATTTTGCATACTTAACATGATAGATTGCATCACATTTGGCATGTTTTGCATTTTAGTATCATGTTACATTTTGAGCCATGTGTGCATAACATGTATTGCATTGCTTGGTTTGGGGTGTCAAACCAAGTGTGAGGGATGAGGGGCGTTTGTACTTCGAGTGACAAAACACACCTCAACCCTCGGTCACCGAGGCCCTTGACTTTGGCATGATAGGCTCTTGGTCCTCATTTGTGTGTTGCATGCATTTATACATCAAATTGCAACCTTGGCTCCTTAGGCTATCATGCATCAAATGCACAATTGATAGCCCGAGGGTTAAAGGCCGTACTCCC
This sequence comes from Camellia sinensis, assembly GCF_004153795.1. NCBI lineage: Eukaryota > Viridiplantae > Streptophyta > Magnoliopsida > Ericales > Theaceae > Camellia > Camellia sinensis. Next base: position 166,575 of record NW_021028028.1, read on the forward strand.
TTGAGTCCGTTACATGATTGGGAGAGTAGCCATGCATACACTTGTTTGAAATTTCATGCCATACACTGTCTGTCCTTGTTGCTGTCAAAAACCAGATTCTGCAGGAACTTTCTGCCGACCAGCAGTGTCCAGTGCCGATTGGCAATCCTTCCTGGGCCGATAGCTTCATAAACAGCCGATGGATATTTTCAATGACCGGTGGACATCTCCTCCAGCCGATGATGTTCCACAGTGTTTAGGGGACCTATCCCAGAACTTTGACAATTTTCAGAGAAGCAGGGCAGTGTAAACAGAGGCAGCAGTGGCATGGTACAGACTTTCCGGGCGAGACGGGTTCGAGCATGCATCATTCGCGCATCCCGAGGCGGGGGCTGTGGCCACCTGTCTTCTTTTTTGCACTTATTCTGTTAAGTAATTAGAAATTTTGTAATAATTTATGTGTTTATTATTCGGACTGTAATATTTATTTGGACCCTCCGAGTGAGGGCAATTGTGTAATAAGTGTGTGTATGTCTTCCAACCCCACGTCTTTCTTCTCTTTTATTTACCCGCTTATGATGGTAGACTAGGGCATATTTAAATTAGCATACCCTATGCTTAGCATGCGTGCATTCATACATTTGCCTTGCATGCACCAGGCTCGGTACATCATGCTAACTGCATTTGTACTTCAATTCCAAATTGAATACGTGCATCAATTGATCGCATTTCACATGCCATGCTTAGGTTAGCCGAGCCTACTCTAATTGCATCTTGTATGCGTTGCATTAGTCAATTTGACATGAACTAGGACCATGCATGTTGGCTAACTAGTTTATTGTTTTGGCTCGGAGTACTCGGTAAGCATTTATGCTTTAGCATATCGCATGCGTGTGAATGCTATCATGACAGCATGCTTACCATGTGGCTAGATGCTTATGTGATAAACTGTTTGGTTGCCTGTGGGTGAAGGTTGGATTGTCTGAGTTGGAAAAACTCGTTGAAATCCGTATTTTAGCCTACTTGCGAGTAGCAAATTCCAAAGTGTTTTTCAAGACAAACGGATATGCAATGCTTATTTCCAAATTAGGCAATCTAGTCTATACTTGTGTGCTGTGCGCATAACATAGTAATTGTAGGCTAATAAATGGAATAAAAACACATAGCGTTTTCAAAAACGGATATCACGGTTAGTAGAGGCCGGTCTTCGGACCGGGCGAGAGGGGGTGCTCATAGCTGACCTTCTCCGATCGTACCCAAGTTCCCGAGCCAAGGCAACTTTGGTGATGACGGACACGTGGCCTTTGGCACCGAGTCAGGGTTTCCTAAATTCCCCCATTTTAAAATATTTAGGTGGCGACTCTGTATCTGGCAAAGCAGTCCATGTTTGGCACTTCTTTTCAAAAATCTGTTTCTCAAAACGATTTGCCGGATTTGGACTCTTTGGTTCAGATTAAGAACTGTGACACAAAATCGAGTCCGAACTGTAGCGAGGGCCCCCCACGCGGGCGCGTCTACAGCTGGTTACCATTTTTGTGGATAACATTCCAGATTTCGTGGATCCTAAGGGGTTGTTCAATCTCTTTAGCAAGTTCGGCATAGTCAAGGATGTGTTTATTCCAGGGAAGCGAAGGCAAGCAACAAGATCTAGATTCGAATTTGTGAGATATGATTGTGAAGTCGCTGCAGCTATGGCGATTCAGAAGGCAGATGGACTGTGGTACGATAACAAGGCATTGATGGTGAAAAGAGTTGAGTATCAAAAATCTCACAGATCTGGCCCAATGGAACATAAGGGGCTATGAAGAGATGAGGATGAGAAGAGAACAAATCAAAGATTTTATTTGCAACAGAGGCAGAGCCATGGAGATAAGAAGTCATATGTAGAGGCATTAGTGAATGGTGGATCTAGTGCTAGTGAAAAAGTGGTGACCAAGGCTTACGAGGAAGGTAATGGATGGCGCTATGAAAGCTTAGTTGTGAGACTGAGCAGTTTTTTAGCTGTTAAGGAATTTCGAGCTGAGATAAGTAGAAGGGGGATGAATGATGTGATTGTTAGGGAGTGTGGAAGTAGAATAGGGCTGCTATCTTTCAGCTCAGTCCAGTATATAAAGAAATGGAAGGTGCAGCTACAAAACTGGGATCATAAGTGGTGTGACTCAGTTGAAGAATGGGAGAATGGCCAGTTTGTAGAGCAAGAGAGATGTGTATGGTTATATTGTTTCGGTATTCCAATCAATCTATGAAGTGTAACAACTTTTCAAAGTATAGCAAGTCATTGGGGGTTGGCAGTTCAATCTGAGGATGATATTAATGACCCTCAAACCTTTCAGCAAGGTAGAGTTCGAATTCTCACTAGGAACATGGAGATGATTAATTCCACTGTTTATTTGGAGTGCAGAGGTAAGATCATTCCAATAAGAGTCTGTAAGGAGTTTCCAAGGTGTTTATGTCCTAGCTCCAGCACCAGTAATGGTAAGGGCTGTAGTCATATTCAATCTAGAGACAAAGTAGAGGTGGATCAGCTTTCTGGCAATGAAGGTTTTCGAAGGTGTGTGCAGCAAGCTACTTCAGCAAGAGAGGAGGAGATGAGAGGAGGCTCTGATGATGGAGTTAGCAAGGTTTTGGAGACAGGGCTAGTCAGATCAGAGGTGCTGGGAAGGGGTAATGATGGGAATAATGCACCAGCTGGAGTTGTTATACAAGGTTGCATGGGGAATGGCAGTATAGATGCATGTTCCAAGGAGGATGGCCCATTTCAGGCAGTCAACTCACAAAAGACAATGATTAATGAAATTCAAACTCTGAATAGGGATGTAGGCAGTTTAGGGCTTTTAAGGGAGTTAAGTAGCACAGAGGGTGAAAGACCCAATCTCAACCTAAAAGTTCTACTCGATGGGGTGCAAGTTAGGCCTGAGCCTAGTGGATCAATTAATAGGGCGGGCTTGAACTTGGGCGACAATATAGCCCAGTCTACACTCAAGCCTAATCTGATACAAACTATCCATAAGAATCTGGGGAGGAGGGCTGATGTAAGCAGTAGAGGTAAGGAAATAGCAGTTCAAAAAGTCCACCAAACCTAGAAAAAAAGGCTCTGTTTCAAAGAAGAGCCGTAGGTTAGTAGGAGGCTAGAGCAAACAAAAAGGTGTAGTTGGCAGCCTTGGATTCCAAAGAGGAGCCATTTTTAAAGCTGCACCAGCATCAGTAGCTTCTTCCTTGTCATCTTCTCAGAGTCAATCAAGAAGTAGAAGAAGAAATCTACTAGAAGAAGCACAAACAACACTAAAGGTGAAAATAATTATGGGTCTGCAGTTTCATGGAAAAGAATAATAGGTAGTGAGTAATATAGTGGAACTATAAAAGAATGATTTGGCAAGGCTTGCAGATGCAGAGGGGGCAAGCAGACCTTAAATGCTTGTTATCAGGAGTACTGGAGTTTTATTTCAGTTTATTTATGAAGATTTTATCTTGGAATGCCCGAGGGCTAAGGAGGCCAGAAAAGAGGGAGAAGATAAAGCATCTGGTGAAGGACAGGAGAGTGGATGTCTTATTATTACAAGAAACAAAAAGAAGTTCTATGGATGAAGGCTTTGTGAGGTCTATCTGGCCTTATGAAGAGATGGATTTCTTGGGAGTAGATTCAGAAGGCAATGTAGGTGGACTCCTGTGCATATGGAAGCCAAATGTTTTCATGCTTAAAGATTGTTGTTGTGGTAGGAATTTCATTCTACTATCAGGTTCCTCATGCTCTTCTTTTGAATGTGTCATTGTCAATATTTATGCACCTAATGAGGTTCTGAAAAGGAGTCAGTTGTGGGAAACTCTGGTCACTGTTTATCATCACTATCATAACCCTTGGTGCATGGGTGGGGATTTCAATGAAATTAGGCTCATGCGTGAGAGGAAAGGATGCTCAAGAAAAGAGAGGGGTATGAAGTACTTTAATGAGTTTATTGATAAGTTGGGGTTGTTTGATTTGCCTATGTTAGGTAGGCAGTTTACCTGTTGTAGTGTAGTAGATGGGGATAGATGGAGTAGGATAGATAGATTTCTATTGGATTCAAGGTGGCTGGCAAAATTTTCTTTCAAACTATGGGGTTTATCTGGAACTATATCTGATCACTGCCTAATTTTATTGAAAGAAGATGAAAGGGATTGGGGCCCTAAACCTTTTAAGTTCTTAAATCCTTGGCTTTCACACCCTACCTTCATATCTGAAGTTAAACTTATTTGCGAAAATACACAAGTATAAGGATCGGCAGGGTATAGACTATGGAGAAAATTAAAAGTCTTAAGAAATCATCTAAGGGTGTGGAACAAGGAGGTGTTTGGTAATATTGATTCTCTCCTAAAATCAGCTGAAGAGGACATGCATGAGTGGGATTTGAAAGCAGAATCTAGGCCTCTAGATGATATGGAACTTGAAAGGAGAAAGGAAGCTACAAGTCTGGTGTGGAAAATAAGTAGAGATAAGGTGAGGTTGTGGCATCAAAAGTCTAGAATGCTATGGGCTTGTAATGGTGATAAAAACACTAGATTCTTCCATATCATGGCTAGTAGGAGGCAGAGAAAAATATATTAGATTCAGTTCTTGTGGAGGGGGTGAGCCTTGAAGATCCTAATCAGGTTAAACAAGCTGTGGTTAGTCATTTTAGGCAGCAGTTCTCAGAGAATTGGACTATTAGGCCTATGATTTCAGGTCCCTTTAATGTCATTAGCTCAGAGGCAGCAATGAATCTGGAAGTAATGTTTACTAAAGATGAGATTTGGTCAGCTATTCAAGATTGCGATGGGAACAAAGCCCTAAGACCAGATGGTTTTAATCTTGCCTGTATCAAGAAGTGTTGGTCAGTAATGAAAGGTGAGATAGTACAAATGATTCATGAATTCTATGCAAATACGAAACTATCCAGTGGGGTAAATAGTGCTTTCATTGTGCTTGTACCCAAGAAGGATAATCCTTTAAGCTTGGGTGATTATAGGCCAATTAGCTTGGTTAGCTCCATCTATAAGATCTTGGCCAAGGTATTATCTAGAAGGTTGAAGCAGGTGCTTCCAAAGGTGATCAGTGAGGTGCAATCAACATTTGTCAGTGGTAGGAACATCCTAGATAGTGTGTTGATAGCCAATGAAGTTGTACATGGGTGGCACAGTGCTAAGAAGAAAGGTATAATTTTGAAATTGGATTTTGAGAAAGCCTATGATTCATTAAACTAGGAGTTTTTGCTATCAATGTTGGATAAGTTTGGTTTTGGGGCAAGATGGGCTAGGTGGATGAAGTCTTGTATTACTACAGCTAAGGTGTCTATTTTGGTCAATGGTGCTCCAACTGAAGAGTTTCAACCACAAAAGGGGTTAAGGCAGGGGGACCCCTTATCTCCTTTTTTGTTTATTATTGCAGCTAAAGGTCTAAATCTGTTATTGAATAGGGCCATAGAGAAGGGTTTGATTAAAGGTGCCACTGTAGGCTCGGATCACTTGGGAATTTCACATCTTCAATTCGCAGATGACACTATCATTTTTTGTGAAGGGGCTAAGGAGGAAGTTCTGAACATCAAGAGAGTATTGAGGTGCTTTGAGGTGATGTCTGGATTAAAGATCAACTTCCACAAAAGCTTTGTCTGTGGGGTTGGGTATAATGAAGACCAAACCAAGGACTTGGCTAAGGTTTTGAATTGTCTGTCAAAGAAGTTGCCTTTTAATTTTTTAGGCTTGCCTTTAGGGGTTAATCCCAAAAGGAAGAGTACATGGCTACCAGTTGTGGTCAAGGTAAAGAAGAAGCTCTCTTCTTGGAAGATAAAGTTGTTGTCTTTTGCTGGAAGATTGTCACTAATCAAATCAGCCTTGGGCAATTTACCAATCTATTTTCTTTCTATTTTTAAGATGCCAAAAGGGATTATTAAGATTATAACTAAGCTTCAGTCCAACTTTCTGTGGGGAGGGAATGAAATTAATAGGAAAGTGCTTCTGGTCAAATGGAAGGAGGTCACAAAAAGCAAGAGCCAAGATGGTTTGGGTGTGAGGAACTTAGGTGAGGTTAATGCATGTTTGTCATTAAAGTGGCGGTGGAGGTTTTGCAGTGAGGATAAGGCTCTTTGGAAATCAGTGGTGTGTTCTAAGTATGGCAAAATTTGAGGGGCTTGGATCCCTTCAGTGAATTAGTTAGCAGGGCTTCCATGGTTTGGAAGGATATTATACAGATAACTGAGAATAATCAGCAACTGGGTGAGTTTTTTGGAGGCCAAATAAAAATCATTGTTGGCAATGGGAGGAGAATCTGGTTCTGGCATGATGCCTGGTTGAGTTCTAGAGGCTTGAAAACTGAATTTCCTAGATTATTCAGCCTATCCATAGAGAATGAGGAGACTTTTCACCAAATCAGTATAAAGAAAAGTCTATTAGGGGGGTGGCAACTCCAATTTAGAAGGAATCTATTAGCTTGGGAAGAGGAGAAGCTGCAGAGGCTGAGTGGACTACTAGTGGTATCCCCAATCCTTAGAGTTAGGCTTGAGGACTCTTGTTCTTGGGCAGCAGAGAGGTCAGGGCAATTCACAGTCTCATTTGTGAGAAGGTGGTGGGATGCAGCTACAGGGCAAGGTATGGCAGTACTACCAGGGGTGTGGGTGAACTTAGCTCCTCCAAAAATGCAGTTTTTTTGTTGGTTGGCTTGGCGAGGTAGGGTCAAAACCTCAACCTTCCTCCAAAGGATTGGGGTCCTTGATGTGAGTGTTAATAAATTGTGCGTGTTCTGTCATACTGTGGAGGAGTCTGTTGATCATGTGCTCCTGCACTGTCCTCTGGTTTGGAAGTGTTGGTCTCACATGGTATATTGGTGGGGTCAGGTCTGGGTTATACTAGGTTTAGTTGCAGGTTTACTGCATTGGTGGTTTGTCATGGATTGGTAAAGTCTGGCAGATTATCCCCTCTGTAGTTTTTTGGTCTGTATGGAAGTTGCGGAATGAATGTTTGTTTAAGGGAGCTCACCCTAATATTCAAGTTTTATGCAAAAAGATTAAAGTGCAGATTGCTTTGTGGTCCAAATGGCACTTGAAAGTAGATTATTCAGTGCACGACATTGTATCCAATCTCCACCAGATAAGGATAGCTGTCTGATTTTCTGTTGTGCAGGCGTGGTTTGGTTGTGTGTTTCTTTGGCTTTTGGTCTTTTCCATGGTTGGTTTCTTGCCAACTGTCGGGGTGTTTGTTAGCTTCAGTTTTGAGTCCTCTCTTGTTGCTCACTGAGTAAGAATCAAGTTGCTAACTCTGTGCTGTTGTTAGCTCTGTCATTTCCCTTTTATTGATGTATCCACATACTTTGTATGCTACATTTCATCAATAAAGTTATCTTTGCTTATCCCAAAAAAAAAAAAAAAAAAAAAAATTTCAATTTCCACTATTTGATGACAAATAGGAAAGAAGAGGAGACGAATGGCATTATTTAACAACGGTGAGAGAGAGCTGTTGATGATGATTCACTAGCCATGGTGACTCATGGTGCCCAACTAACAATTGATTTGATTAAGGAGGGAGCATGAGAGATTTAGGAACCGGGTGTGGAGCTCCTTCGACTTCCAGAGACAATGTCACAAAAGGGTGTAATCGTGGTCACAACAACGACGGCGACGACGACGGTGAAGGCGAAGGACGAAGGATGGCAAAGGGAGGAGATGGCGACGGCGAAGGACGGAGGATGGCGGAGGGACGCGACGCGATGACAAGGCGAGATTGCGAGACGTTCATTTCATCATTTTAGATTTTTCTTGCTGATATATCATTTCATCTTCCTCTGATATGTTATGCGTATAACTAGATTTTTCTTCCTAATTTTTGTATCAGAAATTTTTGAAATGACTGTAAGCTATATTACTTCATATATTACTTCATATCGGAAATAATAACCAGATATTACTTCATATCCCTCTCTCGGAAATTTTTGTATCTGCTTTTAAATTTCTGTAAGTTGTATTTGTGGTTTAGTATGGTTTCATTTATGGTTTAAATTGATTTCAACTAGAGTTTCCATATCCTCTCTCTATTTCTCCATTTCTGCATTTTTCCATTTTATTTAATGATTTTAGTTAATTTGTGCAATTATGGTTTCTGGTTTTTGTTAATTTGTGAAATTTTGGTTGTTGGGTTATCTGACTCATGATAGAAGGATGAAATTCATCTCAACTAGAGTTTTTTAATCTGTTTTTTTATTTTATTTTTTTATGTTTGGTTTGATACTAGAATTTGAATCTATTTATATTCCTTGTTTATGTGTTCTTTTCTTTTTGTTTATGAAGATTGGATGGGTTTGCTTATATTCCTTACTTATATTCCTTGATTTGTTGAGGCAATCTGAATGGAATAATTTGTTGAGGTTTGCTAAAGTGAGTATATATATATATATATATATACATTTTATCATCTAATGGAATGATTTGGCTGAAGTGAGTAGTATAGAGAAGGACTGATCATTAGTATGTTTAGTAGTCTGGTTTGAAAAACAATTAAAGAAAAAAAATTAAAGGTGAGTCTGGACGAGATGACACCCAAAACTGGTAGAAATATTGACAATTTCTTCAAGACAAAAACCTCTATTCTATGTTTATTCAATTGTTGTTTATGTGATTTTTATTTTTTTATTATTATTTGTATGGTACTAAATTGTAGGTAATGGAAGAAAATAATGTTGTTGATGAGTTGGCTAGCTGTGGTTAGAAGCCGAAATTGGGCATGTCATTTGACTCTAAACAAGCTGCGTATGACTTTTACAATAACTATAGCGAAAAGGTTGGCTTTAGTATTAGGAAGGCGTATGCACACAAGAACAAACAAACTAAGGAAATAATTTCATGGACTTTCATATGATACAAAGAGGGAACTCGGGGTATTAACAATTCAGATCCACTAATAAAATTTCTAAGACAAGAGGTAAGATATGGTTGTGGTGCCTGATTGAGTATTAAGTTAGATACAAATTTAGGAAAATATGTTGCAATTGATTTTGTTAAATATCATAATCATGACCTTATGCGTCAAGAGTGCATTCATATGTTGCCATCCCAAAGCAAAATATCTACCGCCCAAGCAATTGAAGTAGAATTGGCTTCAGAATCTGGAATTCCTCTTAGGTCTGCTGATGAGCTATTTGGTAGGGAATCTGGTGGAAGAGCAGCACTTGGCTTCATGAAATTGGACCAAAAAAATTACTTGAGGTCGAAGAGATAAAAAGATTTAGAATATGGAGAAACGGGTAATGTGTTGCAGTACTTTCGTAAGAAAACTGTGGGAAATCCATGTTTTTATTATGCAGTCCAATTAGATTGTGAAGAACAGATAAGTAATATATTTTGGGCCGATGGTCAAATGATAATGAACTATGCTTAATTTGGTGATGTAATAACCTTTGACACTACTTACAAATTAAATAACGAGCATAGACCTTTTGGAACATTTGTTGGATTTAATCATCATCGAGAAACAGTTATGTTCAGTGCAGCGTTGATGTATGATGAGACTGCTGAATCATTCACATGGTTGTTTCAGATTTTTTTGGAGGCAATGTCAAACAAAGCTCCGAAAACTATTTTTACAGATCAAGATGCACACTACAACAAGTTAGGTCTTGAATGACGATTTTGTTTTTTCTCCAAAGAGCTAATTTCGTCACTATAGATATTTGTGAGGAAATATTTTCATCGCTGGTTTCGTCATTGAATGTTTGTCACTAAAAACCACCATGACGAAAAATAATTTCATCACCAATGAAATTACTTCAGTGACAAATTTTTTTGTCACCAATAAAACAACATTTTGTTGCCAAAAATTCTCATTTTCATCACCAAATAGTTATTCAGTACCATGTTTATAACTTTAGTTGACAAATAAATTTGTCACACATGTTGATCATTGATGAGGAAATAATTTCGTCATAGTAAGATGTAAAGATGATGAAATTTTTCGTCTCCAAAAGTCATACATGGATAACGAAATATATTTCATCGCAAATATATATACGTGACGAAATATATTTTGTCGCAAATATATATATGTGACGAAATTTTTAGTCACCAAACAACAAAATCAATGAAAATTTTCATATATAAGCTGCAATAAATTTTGTCACAAAAAATGTTTATTAGCGACAAATAATCACTTTGTCATAATAACAAGTACAAATGACGAAACAAATTAGTCACTAAACTTGTTCCATATTTTATATTTTAATTTCAATTATTATTTCACAAATATCCTTGCTCATATCCTAATAGCCTTTTAAGTGTACTAAGAAATCGACTAGCTATTATACATCACTCCACAAAAAAATTCACTAAACAATTTATATTATAAATCAAAATATATCCATCAAACAACTTTAATAATAATCCATTAAGTATAACAAAAAAACCATCAAAGCAAATCCCAAAATGAACTAACGTGGAGTTCACAAAAAAAATCAACACTCAATCTTGATTTGCAACTACAACTAAGTATCAGTTTAGGAAAAAAATTCAACAGTTGATCTTCATTTGCAAGTATGCTTCCAAACGTCATCAAAAACCAATCTGCAAAAAAAAAAAAAAGGAAAACATTAATATATTATCAATTACATCTAAACTCATATATAAATAATTTTATTTTATAAACCAATTTAGTAGAAATACATATAACAATTCAAAACTTCAAAGAGTCGAGGTGATCCTTGACGATAAAGCAACACAGATAACATAAGATGCCAAAAGACTGCAAGAATACCATATATCACTATCACTAATGGCATAATATATATAATAGCTCCAAAATATAACGTAGCATTGAGGTACATTTGACTCATGACAATGGGCCGATGACTTCTTCAATGAGGTAAATTTGATCAATGGAATTCAACACAAGAACCTTATAAGACAACACAAGAACCTTGTAAGACTTTTGGGTTATACCATTGAAGCCCCTCAATGCCTTCTTGTTTATGAATTTGTACCCAACAAAAGCCTTGATCAAATCGTCTTTGGTAAGGAATCATTGTGATTTTTTATTTTTTATTTATAAACATGCTTATGATTTTTTTGGCTCTTTGGTTTTTAATTTTGGCTGCTTTTGGCTAATATTATTTATATATTTCTTTGTATACATTTTAAAGAATAGGAATCTTACACAAATGAGGTGCAAATAAATTTATCTGAGGCAAAATGACAACAGCAAGTTCTGGAAACTAAATTACAAAGTTTAGTTCTTTTCTGATAGAGTGGGTCCTAACAGGGACTTGAATTCTGCACCTCCCTTTCTGTGGGTGTTAGGAGATGCAACCCAAGCTAACACCAGGTAAAAATAAGGTATGTTAAATATTTCTCTTTTGCTTCTTATATAGTCCAATTGAACACAATGAAGACAGTATATGATTGGTTGGCTTACACGAATTGAATGTTTGTGTCAACTAACAAGGACAACACCACTAAAAAGGAGAAGTTGAAGCCTTAAGAACAAGAGAGAGACCAATAGATATGAATGTAAGTTGTGAGAAAGAACATGATATCAAGAAAAGACTTCTTTAGCCAGGACAAATTGGTTGAAATGTGGCTTCACTAAGTTGAGTATAGGGAAAACCTTCAAATGGATCAATCTATTAAAAGTCCTTATTATGCTAAACAATCCTAATGATATATACAAAACAGCAACAATCATAAAGTGATATACAAACCTGACCAACCCACTGCCTGAGACTCAATAAATGTTCCTTCATTTCTTCTACTATGAAAAACTCAATCAAAGACACACCCATTATTAATCACATCACTAACTTAGAGCAACTCCAACACTGCCTAGCAAAAATACACAAAAAAGTAAAAACATAGTTTCGTCTAAGTAAGAATTTTGATAATGAATCTATTTTCATTAAATACATCTTCAAACTTGTTAAATCTCAGTTAATAAATAGTCAAACTGCTATACTTTAACTAGTATATACTTACCAACATGAGAAAAATAAAAAGATAAAACAAGCGAGACTTACCAAAAAGGTGATGTACGAGTTCATGGGATACCTCCTCCTCTAAATTGTCCTTTGAAACCTTGCTTCTTAAGAAACTCCATGATGCTTGATGTCATCTCAAAATGCTCTTTAATCGACCCATTCATCTTCCCTATCTCTTTATTTTGTGCTTGAATTTCATGTTTCTGTGCTGTAATTTCCTCCTTTTGTGACTGAATTTCCTTCTTTTGTTCTTGTATTTCCATCTCTAGACGCCTCACATAGTCACTGTCAGTTGAAGCACTGGTAGTCCTGACAGAGAAGGAACGCCTCAACCCAAGTCCTTTAACATATCCCGACCTTGGCTTGAGCACCTTCACAGATAGCTCCTCTAGAGTAATTGGAACCACACCAAGTTAGGAGCAATGTTCAGCTTGGATCTTTATCATATTATCCTGTCATTTAAAAAAAAAATAGAAAAATGAATAAAGATACAATAAAAATTGCAATCATCTTAATACAAAAGGTAAATATACATACATAATTCGTTTCGCACTCCGGAGAAATCCACTGCTTTGTGACATCATTAAAGTGTGTAAATTTGTAAATACATGGCAACTCTGGTACCAATTTGCGATTGTCTGATTTTTTTTTTCTTCAACTAGTAAGTTCAATAAGAATGATGGTAGTAGAATCATTTTTTTAAAAAAAAAGAAAAAAAATTAAAGAAGACGCACCGCCTCATGTACCATAGCTGGGAGAGATTTTGACCCATAGCTATGCTTCGTTTTCAATTGATTTCTATTGTCAATGTCAGCTTTTGATTGCTTCTACAAGGAACAAGTTCCAATAGAAAAATATATATATCAAGAAGACAAGGTAATTGTCAACAATAAATAAACATAAGAAAAGTTTACCAGCCAATTGGTATCATTCCACTTCTTGTCAATCAAGTTTTCCATTTCTCGAGGTCACATTCAAGCGGTGGGTGGCTTCTAGCATGCTTCTCTCCCTTAGCACTTTTAAGGTTGAGGTATTTTATTCGTAGTCTATAGGTGTGGGTGCTCAAGCTCCATCCACACTTTGTTGCCACCGCTTTGCTAACATTTGTGGATTCACCTTCCATGTCAAATTGATCCTAGCAACAGCCAGAAATATTATATGTCATAATTAATTATATTACATGAATTCAATCAATTATGTAAAACTTTTACCATTAGACGCTGAAACATAGGTGTCGTAACTTCTTCATTGACATGTTTCCACCTGCGAATGCTAAAGCCTAACAAGTGTGTTTGGATCTCAACACCAATTTTGGAGACTAATTGAGAGGCATGATCCCCCACTGGCGCACGATACTCCTGTGGTTTCCATCTTTCTCAACCATTGCTTGAACTTTCAACCTGCGTGTCAAGCCATGAGGGTGTCTACTAGGCACTGTTTTAAAGACATAACATTGACTAGTTAGTAATTAATTAAAGCGAAATCATAAAAGCAATATAAGTAACTTTTTTTTTATATTTAAAATAAGTCATAAAATAAAATGATAACATATAGAGATATACAAGGGGCATTCCCCAGGCCTTACAACACCAAACCAAAAAAACTAGATCTATAAAAGAGAAACAAAACCAAACAGATAAACTAAACTAAATAAACTATAAAGAGAATCATCCTAAAATAAACCACACAAAAGAATGTTCATTTGCCACATGAGGAAAAAAGGGCTATGAACATTCAATAGACTAGCCAAAAACAATACAAAATACACTTGCACAACCCTCAAGAGAGAAAAAACAAGCAAAACTAGAGAATAAACCCAAGAAAAGCCTTGCACAAACAGCACTAGCGTGGCCACACAGGTACAGCTGCAGCTTTCTTCCCTACTCTTAAGTTGATGCTTTTCCTTTCTTAAATTGTTTTCTCTTTTTCACAGTTATATTTGCTATTTCATTTTCTTGTTTCTTCACTCTTTTTCTTACCTCTGCAGCTTTTTTGTTCTTCTCTGTTTCTGCCAATTTCTTCCCTACTCTTTGTTTCTGTTTAGTCTCTCCTATACAGCTACTGCTTTGTTCTGCAGTTGCTGTAGCTGCTAATTCTTTTCCCTACTAATATTGCCTTCTATTCACTAGCCTTATTCTCTGTTTCTCCTATACAGCAATAGTCTCCTTCTCTATTTTTGTAAGTAGTTCAGCTACTCTCACCACAATTTCAGTACCTTGGGTGCTTCCATCAGTGGTGATGAAGTTTTCTGTACCCACAAATTGCATAATTTTTTGGGCTCAAGGTTGGCTGTGATTACCCCAGTGAGGACCTTTATGCTGGGTTATACCCTGGCCTTTATGCTGTTAAGCTTGGTTGCACGATTTAACAGTTTTCCACATTGATATTAATCCTAGTTTTTGTGGCTGTCAATTAGGAATGCGAAAGATCAAGAAGAAATTACTCAGCAAATGAGCAAAAGAGAAAAGAAGTATTTCAGTATTGCAACAAAACATCTACATAATGTTTTATATGAATATCTCAGCATAGAATCAAAGTGGATTAGTGGATCATTCCAAACATGTTCCTTCTTAATTAGTTTTATCCCATTAATCTATTTGGAGTTTTAAATCCACTACCTTTTTATGCAAAAACCATTATTTCCATGGTCCCAAATTGGTAGTCTCCTTAAAAAAAGAACCATTACTTCAAGAAAACACAATAAATGCAAGAACAAATCATCATTTTTATGTTACTCCCCCAAAGTTTTTATTACTATATCTAAGATCAACTTCTTTTGTGTTCAAATACTACATAATATATTTTATTTTTGTCACAAGGGGCAATGTACTAAAGTAAAATAATAATTGCTGCTTTGATTGGAAATTTTTGTGAGATTAATAAAAATGGAAAGGAAGACATCCTGCCTATGAAGGAAAAGATTTTCTGACTTGGCATTAGAGTATCATAATTTAGACCACAGTTTTGGAATATCAATCGATACATATCTTATCCGCATATTGACTGATATGTATCAAATTTCGGTATTGGGATCTTGAACTTCCAACACTAATATTCAATGATATATCAGTAGAAACTGCCTGATATCGAACAATATAGACCATATTGCCGATACAGATATGTACCTTGATACCATTATTTAAAACCATGACTTAGACAAAGAAGCCATTCAAATTCATTCCTTACTTGAGGAAGTGTGGCTTTTGAAAATGCCAAAGTGTTCTACACATTGGTTAATGGTTTCACTAATTCTAGGGCTAAGCAGATTCTTAAATTTGGTATTAGAGTTTGTGTAATGTTTAGGGTATACCAGAAGAGAGTTATAAAATATTGGCTTACCCTAATTTGGGTGAGACCATGTCTATATATAATCAATATAAGATACATGGAAAAAGGAATTAAATAATCACACAATCAAACCCTAAAATTAAATTCCTAACTTAAATATACAATATTCCATATTCCAACATTCCATATTTCAACACTCCCCCTCAAGCTGGATCAAAGATGTCAACCAACCCCAGCTTGCCAATGGAAGATCAAAGTAGGGATGGTCCTACAGATTTGGTGAAGATGTCAACAGTCTAATCAAAAGATGGAACAAATAAAGGACATGCAATGCCAGTTCGAACCTTTTCCTGGATAAAATGAATATCAACCTCAATATGCTTAGTACGCTCATGAAGCACAAAGTCATAGGCAAGTAAAATGGCAGACTTATTGTCACAAAATAATTTGGAGGAATTATTCTCCTCAAAGCCTAACTCAATAAGAATGGACCGAAGCCATAATAACTCAAATGTCCCATGAGCCATGGCGCGGTATTCAGCTTCAGCAGATGATCGAGAAACAACCACCTGTTTTTTGCTTTTCCATGACAAAAGATGGGTACCAAGGAAGGTGCATACCCTAGAAGTGGAACGTCTATCAATTAATGAACCGACATGGTCTGCATCAGTAAAACAGGACAATCCTGTCTGAATCCCACCATTAAAGAATAAACCCAAACCTAGACATGACTTAAGATAAACCCAAGTACACCTAGAATGGTCATCTATGCCCAGCCCACACTTCTCCTTAAAACCCAGGTATCAGAGCGAATAAGGTCAAACATACAGGAGGCACGATACATGCGAGGAATATAAGAAGTACGAGTATGTTTAGACAGTTCACAAACAACACAATGAAACTGATGATCCTTGCAAGCTTTATTAAGTGACGAAAAAAGTAAACATAAATAATTAAAGTTTGCATGTCCTAAACGAGCATGCCACAAGGCTAAAATTTGAAAAGAAAACACATATGAAGACGACTCAGGTAACACAGCTGCTTGCAGGCCAAAAGTGGTAGGATGAGAAGGTGGTGGGTCCCCAAAGTAGTATACCCCGTCGCGCTCGAACCCCCTGCCAAAAATCTTCTTCGAAGTCAGGTCCTGTAATAAATAATGAGTAGGTAAGAAAATAACAGCACAATGAAGGTTTTTAGAAAGGCGACTCACAGAGAGAAGATTATAAGCAAAAAGAGGCACATGTAAGACAGAAGTAAGTGTAATATCAAACAACAAGGACACATCACCCTTATGTTGGACATGTGAAATAGACCCATCAGCAAGATATACAATCTGAGCAATAGTAGAGACAGGAAAGGATAAACAAAAAAACTCACCTATCATATGATCATTGGCCCCAGAATCCAATACCCAAGTAGGTGCAGTGCGAACATGAAAGGCTGTAGGAGTACTTGTAGCGAGTGTGGCAGTGGAAGGAACACTTGGAGACATGGTAGTGAATGAACCAAGTTGCTCTTGAAGGCGACCAATCTAAGATTAAAGCTGATGAAGATCAATAGGATAAGTCGGCTGAGGAGTACTAGAGGTGTTTGCAATAACAGCAGTATGGGGAGAGCCTGAGGGGCATGTCCTTGCAAAGCGTTGCTTCAACTCAGGATGAAGCTTGAAGCACCGTGCTTGGACATGACCAGCAGCACCACAATGGTGACAAATAACCTTGCTACTAGAAGCATGAGAACTAAACTTGGCAGCAAGAACCATCTGATCTGAAACGACAGATGAGGCAGGAACAGAGGAAGGAAGCGGAGCCACCGGTTGAATCAATCGACGAGGACGCTCCTCACTGTCAATAGTAGCAAAAGCCTCATATAAGGATGGCATAGATGATGTGTTCAAAATCTGAATACGAAGAGACTCGAATTCAGGTTTTAAACCCATCAGAAATTGATAAGTGTGCTAGCGAGCAAGACAAGCAGACACAATAGAACAACTGGAAAATCACTCAATGGCTCATACTGTGCTAACTCCTCCCAGCGAGATTGAAAATACCCAAAAAGTTAGCAATGGTAAAACCCAAAGCTTCCTGAGAGGCATGAGAAATATCTTGATAGAGCTCGAAAATCCTAGCATCATTGTGGGCATGTGCGTACATCTAGGCAAGAGCACTCCACAACCGAGGAACTGTATCACAGTACATAAACATGTTGTAGATGCGTTCTTCCATAGAGTTAAACATCCAACCAAGTATGGTGCAATTGTCAATATCCCATTGAACCCGCTTAGGATCATCAGCGAGAGGTTATATCTCGGTTTTCAAAAACCATCCAGATTTTCCTCTACCCCCAAGGTAGAGACGTATAGACCGACTCCAAGCCGCAAAGTTGCGACCAATGAGCAACACACTAGTAATCCGATGAACCAGAACATGGGAGGCCAAGGAAACATCTGAACGAGGCATAATGTTCTGAGTTTGTGTAACGAAGTCAAACATGTTGAAACACCAAGAATGTAACGCCCCAAAATAATTGCATCAAACCCATTAAATAAGACATGCATTGATATACCCAACTTCCATATTCTTCCATTCATGAGAGTGTCATTACATAAGTATTACATGTTAACAACAAAAGCAAAATGCCCTA
This sequence comes from Camellia sinensis, assembly GCF_004153795.1. NCBI lineage: Eukaryota > Viridiplantae > Streptophyta > Magnoliopsida > Ericales > Theaceae > Camellia > Camellia sinensis. Next base: position 184,444 of record NW_021028028.1, read on the forward strand.
CGGGCTTACAGCTTTCCAAGTTAACACTTGGTTACAACAAAAGAGTACTAACTCATACACATTAAGCCCTTGGCCTGAATTTACATGTAATACATCAAAAAGTAAAACGACAAAAAGTCCGCCTCTAGCCTCCCAAGCTATGTCCTTGGAGGTGGCATGCTTCCTGTACCTGAAAATGATATTCCCATATAGGGTGAGCCACAGCCCAGTAGAAATACACTAAACCAACCATGAACAATGACTAAAATATTAGCAATTGATAGATGGTCAACACTGATACATTCACATAAATCTCAAATTTATGTCATACGACTAATGAGTCCAAGTTACCTTTCATTTTTTCCCTTTTTCAACAGATAAGCATATAAGCTATATCTACATTCAACAACAGATATGTATAACAACAATATCCACAGATAAGCATATAAGCTATATCCACATTCCACTACAGATATGTATAACAACAATATCCACAGATAAGCATATAAGCTATATCCACACTTCACAAAGATAAGCATATGAGCTCTATCTTCCCTTTTCTAGATAAGCATATGAGCTCTATCTACGGAGTTCATCCCCTATCTTCTCCCAACACTAACCGGTTTAGAGGTACATTCCCTATCTTCCCCTAAACCGCGGAGTACATCCCCCATCTCCTCCTCTACACATAACGTATACAAACACATTGGTTCTATATACAATCACACAATACATACAGTTAATGTATTCTGTCCATCGTCAAGTTCCATGACACATTCCATTGATTAGTTTCAGTTTGCCTAATCATCATGCATTGTCTACAACAATCACGACTATCCTCCACCGATAGCCCAAAGCAGTTATTTCTAAACAGAAAATAAATGCACAAAGGATATTCAATCAACATTACATCTCCTCATTTCCCAATTAATTATCCCAATTAATCAAACAATGTAATTAGGTCAATTCCATAATTACCATTTCAACCCTTAGGTCCCATTTTATCAATGATTTAACATTTATTCTCTATGCCAAACATGCATCTAGGTTTATTATGAATAAAACCCCAACTTTTGTAAAATTACACAAAAGCCCCTAACTTTCACAAAATTACCAAACCAACCCCAACATCTCAAAATACCAAAATTTAAAGACAGAATCCATAGAGAGGAGTAGGATATCCCTACCTCAAATTCGGAGCCCCAAAGGAGAAGATGACAAAACCCAACGTGCTTCAAAACCCGAAATTTTCAGATTAAAATGTAGCCCTCGACGATCAACAACTTTTTTGTAAAGGCCAAAGATGAGTAAATCACTCCTACTAGATCAAAACCTAGAGAGAAGGTAGAGTCTAGAGTGAGAGGCTCAACAATGGTGATTTTGGAAAAGTAAGAGAGAGAAGAAAGTGAAAAAGTGATTTGAAGAGTCACAAATTCGGGACTTTAACCCAGGTCTCCGCTCGAGCGTAAAACACCCCGCTCGAGCGGCCACTCACCGACTTCCGCTCGAGCGGCCAACCTCCCGCTCAAGCGCAAAATGCACTCGCCCAGCACTTTTGCAGAACCAGGCCTCCGCTCGAGCTCCCAACCCTACGCTCGAGCGCACAACACTGCACAACAAATACTGGATGGGTGTATTACCCGCTCGAGCGCCAACACCTCCGCTCGAGCGTACAGGCCAAAAAAATCTGGGCAACTAGTTTTGGTTTCTAAACTCAACCAACCTGAAACAAACTTGCCCAACACATCCTATAACTCAATATACAAAGTAGAAAGGATGCAAACAAGATAATAAACAACTACCAACATCCACGGACACGTGTCCGGATCACTGTACAACAAGGGTAAACCCGGGATCGCTATAAAGAAGCCAAAGTAGCAGCATTACACAAAAGAGATGCTACCGAACACACCAGTAACCCAACACAATAGAAAATCAAACTAGAAAGTTCTTACCACATCAGCACATGAACCCTAGAAGGGTAAAGAAAGAAGAATAGCACCCAGGAGGGTAAGCCGCACTAGACCTAAGGCAGGGAGGGCCTAGTCGGCACCTAAGGAAGCTGCGACAGTGAGGAAAAAGGACTACCGAGGGGTTGAAAATGTGGTTTAGGGCTACCGGCAATAGAAGACAAGGGTGGTGGGTGGCTAGGGTTTGGCTCTGATACCAAAAAAAGAGTTATAAAATATTGGCTTACCCTAATTTGGGTGAGACCATGTCTATATATAATCAATATAAGATACATAGAAAAAGGAATTGAATAATTACACAATCAAACCCTAAAATTAAATTCCTAAATTAAATATAAAATATTCCATATTCCAACATTCCATATTCCAACAATACCCTGGCCTTTACCCATAAATTGCATAATTTTTTGGCCTTTATGCTAAAGAGAAACAAAGAGTATGGAAGAAAGTGGTAATAACAGAGAAAAACAAAGAAGCTACAGGGGTAGGAAAGATTGAAGAAACAAGAAAACGGAAGAACAAATATAACTGTGAGAAAGAGAAAACAACGTGAGAAAGGAAAAGCATCATCCAGTGTGCAAGTCTGTGAAATTTTTCAAATCAGCCAATCTTGGAAAAATGTTTACAATTCAAATTTAAAAAGCTGTCAAAACAAATGTGAGAAGCCATCCAAAATAATGTCAAAACATCTTTAAAATTGAACAGTCTTGACAGTTTAAAAAATTAAATAATTGTTAGTCATGAACTGTAACACAAGTGAATAAGTAGACATTTTAATATAAGGTAATATGTATGTATGTATGAACAAAACAAAACTTACAAGAGTTAAACTAGGGTATACCCCAGCACTTTTTACAGCAAAAAAAAAATCAAATCCTATGAAACAAACTACTTGAAATTTTTTGCACCATAGAATTATATTAAAATTGAGAATTTCTTTAGCTTAGAATATCTTACCGACACTAGATTGGGGGGCTACCTCCCTCGGTGCCTCTATATCGACATCAAGTGGCTGTGAGTGTTGGGTATCCACATTGTCATGTAAATCCTTATTTGGAACAACAATTGCCTCGTGCAAAGGTTAAAGAGATGACTAAGCCAATCGTTTTGGTGGCATTGGTAAGCCCTAAAAAACATAATACAAAAGCATAAACAATAAATACATAAAAATGGATAAGTAAAGATATGTATATGGAAACTCAGCAAGGCCACTGTTAATATTTTTAATCTGATCCAGTCCACTCCTTTTCTTTCCAAGACTGGTCCTGATAAGCTTATTTGGACTCCTTCTCCCAATGGTTTATTCTCTATAAAATCTTCTTGGAATGCTTGGAGAATTTCTTTTGATAAGGTCTATTGGTCTGATTTGTTATGGAATGCTGTCAATATCCCAAAAGCTAGTTTTATTACTTGGTTGGCTATTCAAAACAGGTTGAATACTGGGGTAGGCTGAAACTGTTTACATTGCTCCTGTTGTTACTTGTCCTCTATGTCATTATAACTTGGAGGACCATTTCCACCTATTTTTAACTGTCCCTTCTCTGAGAATGTTTGGTTGTATATTAAAACAAAAATCAATGTGGCTTGGCCTGTGCTGAATTCGTCTGATCTGGTGGCCTATATTGGCAAATCTGTTAGGGGTGAGTGTTTGGGTTCCATTATCTCTAGGCTTGCATTCACCTGTTCTGTTTACCTTATTTGGCTTGAGAGGAACAATAGAGTTTTTTACGAAAGAGAAATCCCTGAACAAGTGGTTGCTTCGAATATTTTTAACATGGTCAGGTTTAGAGTGTTGTCACTCAAAAACCTGAAGAGGAATTCAGATAATGCATGGTTTTTGTCTACTTGGAGATTTCCAACCTCCATTGTTAAAGAGGCTCCCACTTTATGAAATCTGTGTATACTAATATCTCTTGTAGGTGCTCCTAGTTACAGCTGCAGTGTGCAAGTTTTGAGAAATATGTTGTTTGGAGAATTATGGGTTGAGTGTGGTGAGATTCCTTATGTGTCGTGCCTCCTGTATGTTTGACGTTACTCGCTCTGATACTTGGGTTTTAAGGAGAAGTGTGGGTTGGGCATAAATGACCATTCTAGGTGTACTTGGGTTTATCTCAAGTCATGTCTAGGTTTGGGTTTATTCTTTAATGGTGGGATTCAGACAGGATTGTCCTGTTTTACTGATGCAGACTATGCCGGTTCATTAACTAATAGACGTTCCACTTCTGGGGTATGCACCTTCCTTGGTACCCATCTTTTGTCATGGAAAAGCAAAAAACAGGTGGTTGTTTCTCGATCATCTGCTGAAGCTGAATACCGCGCCATGGCTCATAGGACATGTGAGTTACTATGGCTTCAGTCCATTCTTACTGAGTTAGGCTTTGAGGAGAATAATTCCTCCAAGCTATTTTGTGACAATAAGTCTGCCATCTTACTTATCTCTGACTATGTGCTTCATGAGCGTACTAAGCATATTGAGGTTGATATTCATTTTATCCGGAAAAATGTTCGAGCTAGCATTGTATGTCCTTCATTTGTTCCGTCTTTCTAATCAGACTGCCGACATTTTCACCAAATCTGTAGGACCATCCCTACTTCGACCTTCCATTGGCAAGCTAGGGTTGGTTGACATCTTTGATCCAGTTTGAGGGGGAGTGTTGGAATATGGAATATCGTATATTTAATTTAGGAATTTAATTTTAGGGTTTGATTGTGTCATTATTTAATTCCTTTTTCCATGTATCTTATATTGATTATATATAGGCATGGTCTCACCCAAATTAGGGTAAGCCAATATTTTATAACTCTCTTCTGGTATACCCTAAACATTACACAAACTCAAATACCAAATTTAAGAATCTGCTTAGCCCTAGAATTAGTGAAACCATTAACCAATGTGTAGAACACTTTGGCATTTTCAAAAGCCACACTTCCTCAAGTAAGGAATGAATTGGCTTCTTTGTCTAAATCATGGTTTTAAATAATGGTATCAAGATACATATCTGTATCGGCAATACGGTCTATATTGTCTGATATCAGGCAGTTTCGACTGTTATATCATTGAATATTAGTGTCGGAAGTTCAAGATCCCAGTACCGAAATTCGATACATATCAATCACTATGCGGATAAGATATGCATCGATTGATATTTAAAACTGTGGTCTAAATTATGATACTCCAATGCCAAGTCATAAAATCTTTTCCTTCACAGGCTAGATGCCTTCTTTTCCATTTTTATTAATCTCACAAAAATTTCCCATCAAAGCAGCAATTATTATTTTACTTTAGTACATTGCCCCTTGCGACAAAAATAAAATATATTATGCAGTATTTGAACACAAAAGAAGTTGATCTTAGAGAGTAATAAAAACTTTGGGGGAATAACATAAAAATGATGATTTGTTCTTGCATTTATTGTGTTTTCTTGAAGTGATGGTTCTTTTTTTAAGGAGACTACCAATTTGGGACCATGGAAATAATGGTTTTTGCATAAAACGATAGTGGATTTAAAACTCTGAATAGATTAATGGGATAAAAAAAATTAAGAAGGAACATGTTTGGAATTATCCACTAATCCACTCTGATTCTATGCTGAGATATTCATATAAAACATTATGTAAATTTTTTGTTGCAATACTGAAACACTTGGGCCTTATTTGGTTTGTATTTGAGAAACATGTTTTGAGATAAAAAGTACGAAAATTTGTTTGGTTTAGCTTTTTTTCAAAAGATGTTTTGAAAAATTATTTTGAGAAAGAGTTTTGGAAAAAGTGATTGATTTAATGTGTATGAGAGAGAGATTTGTTTGGAAAATTTGTAAACCAAACAAGTTTTGGAAAAAAAATTTGGGAAAATTTGTTTGGTTTGATTACTTTTGAAAACTTATTTGTAGAGAATTTTTCCCAAAATTTTTTGAGAAACACAAACCAAACAAGGCCCTGTTTTCTCTTTTTCTCATTTGCTGAGTCATTTCTTCTTGATCTTTCGCATTCCTAATTAACAGCCACAAAAACTAGGATTAATATTAGTGTGGAAAACTGTTAAATTGTGTAGCTAAGCTAGCGATATTGGTTTAACAGCATAAAGGCCAGGGTATACCCCAACATAAAGGTCCGAACTGGGGTAATCACAGCCAACCTTGACCCAAAAAATTATGCAATTTGTAGGTATAGAACACTTCATCACTACTGATGGAAGGTACTGAAATTGTGGTGAAAGTAGCTGAACTACTTACAAAAACAAAGAAGGAGACTATTGATGTATAGGAGAAACAGAGAAGGAGACTAGTGAATAGAATCAGCAACTACAGAACAAAGCAGCAGCTGTATAGGAGAGACTAAACAGAAGCAAAGAGTATGGAAGAAATTGGCAGTAACAGAGAAGAACAAAAAAGCTGCAGAGGTAAGAAAGAGTGAAGAAACAAGAAAATGGAATAGCAAATATAACTATGAAAAAGAGAAAACAATTTAAGAAAGGAAAAGCATCAACTTCAGAGTAGGGAAGAAAGCTGCAGTTGTACCTGTGTGGCTCCTGCTAGTGTTGTTTGTGAAAGGCTTTTCGTAGGTTTATTCTCTAGTTTTGCTTGCTTTTTCTCTCTTGAGGGTTGTGCAAGTGTATTTTGTATTTTTTTTGGCTAGTCTATTGAATGTTCATAGCCATTTTTTCCTCATGTGGCAAATGAACATTCTTTTGTGTGGTTTATTTTAGGATGATTCTCTTTATAGTTTATTTAGTTTAGTTTATCTGTTTGGTTTTGTTTCTCTTTTATAGATCTAGTTTTTTTGGTTTGGTGTTGTAAGGCCTGGGGAATGCCCCTTGTATATCTCTATATGTTATTATTTTATTTTATGACTTATTTTAAAATAAAAATGAAAAAGTTACTTCTATTGCTTTTATGATTTCGCTTTAATTAATTACTAACTAGTCAATGTTATGTCTTTAAAACAGTGCCTAGTAGACACCATCGTGGCTTGACACGCGGGTTGAAGGTTCAAGCAATGGTTGAGAAAGATGGAAAGCTCAAAGTTCCCATACCACAGGAGTATCGTGCGCCAGTAGGGGATCATGCCTCTCAATTAATCTCCAAAATTGGTGTTGAGATCCGAACACACTTGCCAGACTTTGGCATTCGCAGGTGGAAACATGTCAACGAAGAAGTTATGGCACCTATGTTTCAGCGTCTAACGGTAAAAGTTTTACATAATTGATTGAATTCATGTAATATAATTAATTATGACTTACAATATTTTTGGATGTTGCTAGGATCAATTTGACATGGAAAGTGAATCCACAAATGTTAGCAAAGCGGTGGCAACAAAGTGTGGATGGAGCTTGAGCACCCACACCTACAGACTACGAATAAAATACTTGAACCTTAAAAGTGCTAAGGGAGAGAAGCATGCTAGAAGCCACCCACCGCCTGAATGTGACCTCGAGAAATGGAAAAACTTGATTGACAAGAAGTGGAATGATACCAATTGGCTGGTAAACTTTTCTTATGTTTATTTATTGTTGACAATTACCTTGTCTTCCTAATATATACATTTTTTTATTGGAACTTGCTCCCTGTAGAAGCAATCAAAAGTTAACATTAACAATAGAAATCAATTGAAGACGAAGCATAGTTATGGGTCAAAATCTCTCCCAGTTAGGGTACACGAGGCGGTGCATCTTCTTTAATTTTTTTTCCCTTTTTTTTTTAAAGATGATTCTACTACCATCATTCTTATTTAACTTACTAGTTGAAAAAAAAAAAAATTAGACAATCGCAAATGGGGGCCAACTACTAGAGTTGCCATGTGTTTACAAATCTACACACTTTAATGATGTCACAAAGCAGTGGATTTCTCCGGAGTGCGGAAAGAATTATGTATGTATATTTACCTTTTGTATTTGGATGATTGCAATTTTTATTGTATCTTTATTCATTTTTCTATTATTTTTTTTAAATGACGGGATAATATGATAAAGATCCAAGCTGAACATTGCTCTCAACCTAGTGTGGTTCCAATTACTCCGGAGGAGCTATCTGTGAAGGTGCTCAAGCCAAGGTCGGGATATGTTAAATGACTTGGGTTGAGGCGTTCCTTCTCTGTCAGGACTACCAGTGCTTCAACTGACAGTGACTATGTGAGGCGTCTAGAGATGGAAATACAAGAGCAAAAAAGAGAAAATTCAGTCACAAAAAGAGGAAATTACAGCACGGAAACATGAAATTCAAGCACAAAAAGAAGAAATTCAAGCACAAAATAAAGAGATAGAGAAGATGAATGGGTCGATTGAAGAGCATTTTGAGATGACATCAAGCATCATGGAGTTTCTTAAGAAGCAAGGTTTCAAAGGACAATTTAGAGAATGAGGTATCCCATGAACTCGTACATCGCCTTTTTGGTAAGCCTCGCTTGTTTTATCTTTTTATTTTTCTCATGTTGGTAAGTATATACTAGTTAAAGTACAGCAGTTTGACTACTTATTAACTGAGATTTAACAAGTTTGAAGATGTATTTAATGAAAATAGATTCATTATCAAAATTCTTACTTAGCATGACCCTAGTTAAAATACACACACTAACCAAAGTAGTGACGAAACTATGTGTTTACTTTTTTGTGTATTTTTGCTAGGTAGTGTTGGAGTTGCTCTAAGTTAGTGATGTGATTAATAATGGGTGTGTCTTTGGTTAAGTTTTTCACAATAGAAGAAATGAAGGACCATTTATTGAGTCTAAGGCAGTGGGTTGGTCAGGTTTGTATATCACTTTATGATTGTTGTTGTTTTGTATATATCATTAGGATGGTTTAGCATAATAAGGACTTTTAATAGATTGATCCATTTGAAGGTTTTCCCTATACTCAACTTGGTGAAGCCACATTTCAACCACTTTGTCCTGGCTAAAGAAGTCTTTTCTTGAGATCATGTTCTTTCTCACAACTTACATTCATATATGTTGGTCTCTCTCTTGTTCTTAAGGCTTTAACTTCTCCCTTTTAGTGGTGATGTCCTTGTTATTTGACACAAACATTCAATTCGTGTTAGCCAACCAATCATATACTGTCTTCATTGTGCTCAATTGGACTATATAAGAAGCAAAGGAGGAATATTTAACATACCTTATTTTTACCTAGTGTTAGCTTGAGTTGCATCTCCTAACACCCACAAAAAGGGAGGTACAGAATTCAAGTCCCTATTAGGACCCACTCTACCATAAAAGAACTAATCTTTGTAATTTAGTTTCTAGGACTTGCTGTTGTCATTTTGCCTCAGATAAATTTATTTGCACCTCATTTGTGTAAGATTCCTGTTCTTTAAAATGTATACAAAGAAATATATAAATAATATTAATCAAAAGCAACCAAAATTAAAAACCAAAGAGTCAAAAAAATCATGAGCATGTTTATAAATAAAAATAAAAAATCATAATGATTCCTTACCAAAGACGATTTGATCAAGGCTTTTGTTGGGTACAAATTCATAAACAAGAAGGCATTAAGGGGCTTCAATGGTACAACCCAAAAGTCTTACAAGGTTCTTGTGTTGTCTTACAAGGTTCTTGTGTTGAATTCCACTGATCAAATTTACCTCATTGAAAAAGTCTTCGGCCCATTGTCGTGAGTCAAATGTACCTCAATGCTACATTATATTTTGGAGCTATTATATATATTCTGCCATTAGTGATAGTGATATATGGAATTCTTGCAATCTTTTGGCATCTTATGTTATCTGTGTTGCTTTATCGTCAAGAATCACCTCAACTCTTTGAAGTTTTGAATTGTTATATGCATTTCTACTAAATTGGTTTATAAAATAAAATTATTTATATATGAGTTTAGATGTAATTGATAATATATTAATGTTTTCCTTGTTTATTTTCTTTGTAGATTGGTTTTTGGTGACGTTTGGAAGCATACTTGCAAATGAAGATCAACTGTTGAATTTTTTTTCCTGAACTGATACTTAGTTGTAGTTGTAAATCAAGATTGAGTGTTAATTTTTTTTGTGAAATCCGCGTTAGTTTTTTTTGGGGTAAGTAAGTCATAAAATAAGGACAACGAAAATTTACAAGTTTACAAGGGGCATACCCTAGGCACGCCCAACAACAAATAAATTGTTTACAAGTTTACAAGTTCATTTTGGAATTTGCTTTGATGGTTTTTTTTGTTTTGCTTAATGGATTATTATTAAAATTGTTTAATGGATATATTTTAATTTATAATATAAATTATTTAGTGAACTTTTTTGTGGAGTGATGTATAATAGCTAGTGGATTTCTTAGTACAATTAAAAGGCTATTGGGATATGAGCAAGGATATTTCTGAAATAATAATTGAAATTGAAATATAAAATATGGAACAAGTTTAGTAACGAATTTGTTTCGTCATTTGTACTTGTTATTATGACAAAGTGATTATTCGTCGCTAATAACATTTTTTGTGACAAAATTTATTGCAGCTTATATATGAAAATTTTCATTGATTTTGTTGTTTGGTGACTAAAAATTTCGTCACGTATATATATATTTACGATAAAATATATTTCGTCACCCATGTATGACTTTTGGAGACAAAAAATTTTGTCATCTTTACATCTTACTGTGATGAAATTATTTCCTCATCAATGATCAACATGTGTGACAAATTTATTCGTCAACTAAAGTTATAAATATGGTACTGAATAACTATTTTGTGACGAAAATAAGAATTTTTGGCAACAAAATGTTGTCTTATTGGTGACAAAAAAATTTGTCACTAAAGTAATTTCATTGGTGACAAAATTATTTTTCGTCACGGTGGTTTTTAGTGACAAACATTCAATGGCGAAATCAACGACGAAAATATTTTCTCACAAATATCTATAGTGACGAAATTAGTTCTTTGAAGACAAAAAAATTTCGTCATTCAAGACCCAACTTATAGTCATCCCGGTGTTCCCTTTCGTGCTTAACTGTAATCCGGATTCAGTTTCGTAAGAGTGCTGCTGTCTTATCCTCTTTCTATTCCTTTCTCTTTGTGTTCGAGCTTTGGGTTGTGTTGGGCAAGTTGGGAATAAGTTGGTTGTGTTTTAAAACGTAAAATCTTTGCCCAGTTTTTGGTCCCTCCGCTCGAGCAGCGCTTTTGACGCTCGAGTGGGACTCTGTTGTTGCTTGTCCGCTCGAGCGGGGTTTTTGGTGCTCGAGCAGGGAAATCATCCATCCAGTATTTCGTCTGTAGTGGTATACGCTCGAGTGGGGGATTGGCCGCTCGAGCGGGAGTATGTGTCTGACGCTCGAGCGGGGAGTTTGACGCTCGAGCGGGCATCATGTCTGTAAAAGTTCTGGGAGCGTGCATCCACCGCTCGAGCGGGGTATTGGACGCTCGAGCGAGGATCTGTGAGTGACGCTCAAGCGGGGATTTTGCCACTCGAGCGGGGCGACTTTTATATAAAGCCGAGATCCGACCTTTTTGTTCACTTTTCAACATCTTTTCTCTCTCTTACTTTTCCAAAAAGGTATTTTGAGAGTTCCTCTCACTAAAACCCTAACTTCTCTCTTAGGATTGATCTAGTAGGAGTTGTTTTCTCACCTTGGGCCTTTACAAAAGTTGTGTTGATCGTCGAGGGCTATCTTTTAATCTGAAAATTTCGAGATTTGGAGCATTTCCGTTTCTTCATCTTCTTTGTTGCGTCCCATCATTCGAGGTAGGGATAACCTACTCCATCTTATGAACTTTGTCTTTAAATTTTAGCATTTTGATATGTTGGGGGTTGTTGGGAAATTTTGAGAAAGTTTGGGCCTTTGTGTAATTTTATAAGAGTTGGGGTTTTAAATATATAAACCTATATGCATTTTAGGCATAGAGAAATGAGATTAATGTTAGGACATTGATGGAAATGGAACCTTAGAGTTGTTTTGTGAATTATGGTAATTTGCCCTAATTGGTTTAATTAATTAATGCATATAATTAAATTGAAGAAAACGAGGAATTGAATTGAAAATGTTGATATATTATCCATTTGTGCATTTATTTCCTGCTTAGAAATAATTGTTTTGGGCTACCGGTGGAGGGTAGTGTTGATTGTTGTAGACAATACATGTTGATTAGGCAAACTAAAACTAATCAATTGGTTGTGTCATAGAGTATAACGGTTGATAGAATACATTAACTTTATGTATTGAGTGATTGTATATATGACCAATGTGTTTATATGCATTATGTGTAGACGGTTGATAGAATACATTAACTTTATGTATTGAGTGATTGTGTATATGACCAATGTGTTTATATGCATTATGTGTAGACGGTTGATAGAATACATTAACTTTATGTATTGAGTGATTGTGCATGTGACTAATGTGTTTATATGCATTATGTGTAGACGGTTGATTGAATACATTAACTTTATGTATCTATGGATTGTGCATGTGACTAATGTGTTTATATGCATTATGTGTAGACGGTTGATTGAATACATTAACTTTATGTATCTATGGATTGTGCATGTGACTAATGTGTTTATATGCATTATGTGTAGACGGTTGATTGAATACATTAACTTTATGTATCTATGGATTGATATGCTTATCTGTTGTAGTAGTGATATAGCTCGTATGCTTATCTATTGAAAAGTTTTGTTTGATTGATATAGCACTAAAATGTATATCATCATCGTTTGAAGTATGGATGTAGTTTATGTGTTATTGATACAACACCAAAATGTGTATCCACCGTGAATTTTGAAAATGTTCTAGTGATGAACTATAATCTCATCAAAATGTTTTGGCCAGAGTACTGAACCCTGTTTTCAAACTCAAAGTTGAATAAGAAATGAAAAGTGAATTGTAACATAGGTTTGGTTGTCATGGAATTGAAATAAGATGTAAATGGAAGTGTAAGTATCGACCATCTATCAGTTGCTAATCTTTTAATCATTGTTCATAGTTGGTTTAGTATATCTCTGCTGGGCTGTGGCTCACCCTATATGGGAACATCATTTTCAGGTACAGGTAGCATGCCACCTCTGAGGACATAGCTTGGGAGGCTAGGGGCAAACATACTTTTGTTGCCTTATTTTCCTTTTGATGTATTACATGTAAAATTCAAGCCAAGGGCTTAATGTGTAACCGAGTCAATACTCTCTTTTGTAACCAAGTGTTAACTTGGAAAGCTGTAAGCCCATAGGGCATTTACTTTTGTTGTTAACGTGTGATATTTTTGTAATGAAGTACTCTAATGAATTGAGGAAATGTGGATCTTTTGTATATAAATGTATGTTTATATTGATGGGTTTAATGTTATTATTTTGAGGGCGTTACATAACTTGTTGTAGTGAAGAAGAATTTAGAATACAATAGGAACAAATGCTTGATAGGTATGATGCACGCAACAATCATTGGTTGAAGCAAACTTTTGGTGTGAAGGAGAAATGGGGATGGCCATATATTATGAATTCTTGGGCAGCTGGAATGAGTACTACTTAACTAAGTGAATCCTTCAAAGCATTTTTGAAGGATTATCTTAATTGTGATCATAACTTGAAGGAATTTTTCATGCATTTTGAGAGGGTGCTCTATGAGAAGAGATATAAAGAATTAGAAGCCGAGTATAATTTGTCCCAAAAATTGCCAAGGGTTTTAATTCTAACTTTGATGTTAAAGCAAGTGACAGAGATTTACACCAAAATAGATTTTGAGGAATTCCAAAATGAGTACGTGCAGTCCATTGAAGCGCCCATTGTAGGCACTATTAATGATGGTAAGAGTACCATATTCACAATTAGAACGGTAGTAGATGGGAAAAAAAAAAAAGATAAGAATGTGACAATGGATAGAGATGGTTCTTTGAGTTGTAGTTTCAAAAAGTTTGAAGTGAATGGCATATTGTGTCGACATTGTCTGAAGGTGCTTAGAGATGTATTCAATGCAACAGTCCTTCCTGTACAATACGTACTGAAACATTGGACTAAAAAACAAAAGGCTGAAAGTGTGAAAGATAACCGTGGGTATGACGTCAAGGCTGATGTGAAACTACATCAAAGCGACCGGTATAGGTCATTGATGAATATGTCTAGAGCAATAGCAAGTAGAGCCGTTGAAAGTGAAGAAACTTATCATTTGTCACTTGCAAAAGGTGAAGAATTGAGTGTAATAGTTGAAGACAAATTAAGTGTGCACACTTGTGGTCAAGTGGAGGTCACTGAATTGAGAAATTCCTCAACTAACACATGCCCACAGAGTGATGAAGTAAATCGTCCAATCCAAGCTAAGGGACTGAAGAAAAGACAAGCAACTAGTAAGGGAAGAAGGAGGATCAAGGGCAGGATGGAAAAATCTATTGCAAAGAAGAAAAGAAGGCAATCTAAGCAGGTAATTACACGAAAAAGTTGCATATGATTAAATGATATTTTGTTATGTGTGATTGTTATGTGTGATTGTTATGTGTTATGTGATATGTGTTGCCAATTTTGTGCTATGTGTGTTGGAAAAATAATGAATTAAATAAATTGGTCATTTGTAGGGTGATGCTTTTTGTACTCCCGAAGGTCAATCTGAGCCTCCTATCGCCATGGGTAATAATTCTAGTCAAGTAATATTTACTATTGTGTGCAACCTTGTATTAATCTTGTTGAATTGGTTATTCTTGCAACTAGTAGGGTGATATTTATTATTTTGGGTCTTTTGTGATGCATGTAGAGTGGTTCTTTTTGTGCTTCCCAAGGTCAATCTCAACCTTCTTCTGCCATGGGTAATCATTCAATACAAGTAATATTTAATATTGTATGCAACCTTTGACATGCATATAGACCTTAGGGAAATTGTACCTCATACGGAACCATTGTTTTACTTTATTTACTAAGATTCCCACATATCTTCAATTGGTTCTTCTTGCAATCTAGTCATGTGAAATTTGTTTTTTTCATGCATTGGTTATATAAGGTGTTGCTGTTTATACTCCCCAAGGTCAATCTCGACCTCCTTTCGCCATGGGTAGTAATTATGTTGAGGTAATATTTCATATTGTGTGTTTTTTCAAATGAAAATGCAGTATTAATTTTTTTTCATTTCATATATTATTTTCTTTATATTGGTTTACTTTAGGGTCATGGTCATGGTGTCTATATTTCTCAATCTCGACCTAAATTCCAATCTCAACCTCCCTTTGCCATGGGTCGTACAAGTGTTCATCATGTCATGTATCCTACATATGATATGAGTTATAATTGCTTACATACTTTACATTAAAATGATAGTATACATTGTATAAATATTTTAATAAATGTAGCACTATTACAGAGAAATAACACGCCTTAGTCAATGCCCCCTCAGTCAATGCCTTTAGTCTATCCCACTCAGACGTTGTTTCAGGAGTTGTTTTGAGGTACTAGTGTTCAACACTTTGCAGTCCAACTATCGTAAGCCTCGCATAGTCTTGCTGACAGTCATATGGATGGACATCCCTGAAAGGCTTGCACCGAACAATGATGTTATTATATTTTTTGATTTGAGTGTATTTTTTTATATTGTTCGGATTTTGGTATTTTTTATGGACATCTTTTTTATGTATTTTTTTTAATGTTTGGATACAATGTTTGCAATGGGAACAATGTTCTTTTTTGATGTTGGAGATGGTTATGATGTTAGGTGTTGTTTGTATAACTAAGAAGAATATATTGGCTTTATGACGTTGGGTGTTGGCTGTATGTTTGTTTCATGGGTGTTGTTTTTATGATGTTGGGTGTTTTGAATGGGAACAATGTTATATTTTTTATTCTTATGCTATGAATGAGAGCAAAATACATTCATATGATATGATTTTTATGCTATGATTCTTATGCTATGATTTTTTTGATTTTTTAAAGTAGAATTGTTGAGAGCGGAATTCTTATGCTATGATTCTTGAGAGCAGAATTTTTATGCTATGATTTTTTTGATTTTTATGTATGTTTGATCCATGGTGCAGAATGCATGCATATATATATTTGGGATAGGGATGGACAGATTCTTTATATATATTTGAACAAAATGCATGCATATATATATATATATATAATTAAATTGGTACAATTTATTTAAAATGGGTCATCTAAATCATTATTGGTCATTACAAGCGAAAACAATTATGTTATAATTGTGAATATACATAACACCCAATTTCATTAAGGGGTACTTACGTGTATGTCACGACCCTATTCCGCCCCCAGTAGAATGGTGCCGTGATGGCCAGTAATCCGAGATTACCAAAGGCCAATTTGCAAAGATTCACACACAATCAGAGTATACATATGGGGTTTACATGTGCGAAAGTAAATTTAAATCTAAGTAGTCCATAAGAGCTGTGCATAGATCAAATGAAATGACATACATCTTAATATGGTTTTACAACTTGAATACAAATAAAATATAGTACATGTTACATCTTGATCAAAAGGCTTCTTAAGCCGAAATATACAAAAGACATGAATTACAAACTAAGAAGCATAATCTTCAAGACGCTACCAAAACATGAATCCGAAAACAATTTGCTAATAACATCTAGGCGTCACCGCCTTCTTGCTCGTCACCTACATATATATAAGGAGAGGGTGAGCTTGGATACTCAATGAATGATATAAGTAATAAAGGTTTGAATGAATGATATCTAAAATCTTTATCAAAACAATACATATCGTAACTTGTAACAAAACATGGGATGAATCAAGTTCATCAATCAAAGTCTTTCAAAACTTCATGGGATGTTTACTAACATCTACATAATACAAAGGATGACATTCCTGACAAAACTAAGGAATAACCGACTCGGAATCGATTAGACAAACCCACCCGTACAAGACTGTCGGTGGTACCATCCGTACATGACCGTCGATGGCAAAGAGATATCTCAAACAAAGGTGCTACATAGGCTTAACGTCCCCTAGCACGAAAGGACCTTCCAAGAATGTCATCAAAATAAACATAATACTTGATACAAAAACTAAGAGATGATCATTCATACTTGATCAAATACTTTTTCAAAACAAAGTAAAACAAAGCTTTATCAAAACATTATAACATAGCTTTATTAAAAATACCACTCACTTAGCTCTCGGATATAGGGATTAAGGTAAGGATCCAAGACCTACAAACACATAATAAAAGTCCACTGAATGCACTTCAAGAAGACAAGAAGGAATGCTCAACGATGGTTATGAAATGCACTTTCAAAACGAGCTTCACATGAGGGAAAATATCCCGGCATTTCTTTCCAAAACCAAGTCAAGACAAGGCAAAACATATGCTGGGAGTTAAAACACTGTTTTTCTTCTAGGGAAAACATGTCGGGTACCAATAAGATCTTGGAATGGATGCACAAAGATGATCTAGGCAAAAATGGCCTAGCTGGGTGAACTCAGGGGGGTCTTGGCCGAGGTCCCACACCTCTTGGCCAAGGTGTGGTCTCCTAGGCCTAGGTGTGCGGCTGCCTACCGAGATGTTACAAGGTGCCGGCAAGGGTATACCAAGATCGGCCTAGGTGTGCAGAGGTCAGCCTAGATGTGCATGCAAGATAGACTAAGGTGCAAGTGATCATGCAAGCTAGGCCAAGGTGAGATACGATGCTTGGCCTAGGTGTGAGGTTTAGGCAAGAGTGGGTCGCAGTGACCACACTTAGGCAAACGAAGTCTAGAAATCTGGGTTTCCTCTTAAAGAACATGAATATAAAGAACATGAATATGAAGAACATGAAAAACATGAATGCTAAAATCATAACTTGTTATTACAAAATCTGAGATTTCATGGCATGAGCTAAAAACATGGACCTGGGTACCCATACTTGAAGTTTTCATGAAAACAAACACAAAAACATGAGACTTGTTATAAACTTTCAGATCAAAACATGGTTTTTCTTCAAGAACACATGAACATCACTTTCTCTTTCTAAAATAAACTTTAAATCAATGCATGGCTCATGAATCATGCTAGATCATGCAATGTGATCAGATCAATATAAAGAACAACAAGAGTAGATCAAGAATCAAACCTCAAAACACGAATCTAACGGTTCAACGTGTGAAGATCAAGCTTGGAAATCTAGCTCTCTCTCTAAGAACTTCTTCCTCTTCTTCCTAGAGCTTCTCTCTCTACAAGGCTAGGATATGACAAAATGATATGGGTTTCTCAACTAGTACCTGACTTAACCCTCTGCTGGGACACGTGGCATCGCCGGATTGGATCTCCTCAAAAAGGTGCCAAAATGAAAAGACAAGAGCATGACAAAGTGTGTATAACAAGTAAGGTGGCATGGGCACTTTGACAAGGCAATGATCTTGGATTAAGACATAGGCTTCAGCAAGAAGGTTTCAATGATCTCAGCTAGGAAGGATAACACTTGGCATAGGTGTGCCACACCTTAGCCTAGATGTGCCACACCTCGACCTAGGTCATACCAATCCCGGAATAAAAGGTTGTTAGGTTCAAGGATCAAGGATCTAGGACGCCTAGATGATTAACATCTCGGCCTAGATGATACACACCTCGGCCTAGGTGATGCACATCTCGGCCAATATGCCTAGGTGACGGTGAAGGTCAACCAAGGTGGTTTCAAGATGGTCCTAGGTGTTGGCTCTCAACGGCCTAGGTGTAAGAGGTTCAAAGGTGTGACCTAGGCTTGAGATGACCTAGGCTTAACATGACCTAGGCTTGAGGCAGCACCAAGTAAGGAACAAAGCATGCATATAACACTTAGGCAAAACATATAAGCACAAAACAAGACAGGGACCTTCACTTAGGCAAAACAAGTCAAAGTCTATAGATGCGAGCTTAACAAGACAAAATCATGCAAATGCACATGAACATGACTAAGACAAAAATGAGGGTTATTACAGTGTGGGTCCTAATAAGTGCACTTATTGTCTAATAGGTCCTATGAAAAAAATTTATTATAAAAAAAAGTCACTAATTATAAGTTTTAGTGACAATTTATAAAAATCATAACAAAAAAAAGTCACTAATTGTCAATTTTTAGCGACATACATAAAAAAATTGTCACAAAAAAATTATTTTTAGCGACAATTTTACCAAGACTTATTTTCAATAGGACTTGATGGGAATTAAGTCCAACTATTATGACCTATTGGTAGTTTATCCTTTCATTAATTAACACAATTGACATAGCATAATAACTTCATTAATTAAGCATTGTTTGGATTTTACATTCACATATAAAAGCTTCAAAACCAAATACAAGTTCTACAAGCAGTGGTTACATTCAGTAGTAATGGTTACATTCACTTAAGCAGCACCACTAGCATGGTAAAACCAACCATCACTATGGTTGTCAACATCATGAATTTCATAGCTTTAAGTTGTTTGTCTCAAGTCGTTCCAAGATATTCAAAACTTCATTGTTTATCTCAAAATCATAATCATACACACTCTCATCTTCATTCTTCACATGAATAGCTTTACTTCACCTTTGGATATTTGATGCATTCCCAATAGGAGCCACTCCCCACGCAAAGAAGTCACAAATCTTATCTGCACACTTGAAATACAACCTCTCTGGATTTTTCTCTAATTCTGATATGTACACTCCTACTTTTTTCCTACATTTGCATTGTTTATTTTGCAAGAATCCAGCATCATCGTTTGAACCCATTGACATGTTAATCCTAATTGTAAGTAAACATAAAATTCAATTTCAGATGTAACAATAGAACCTTAATCTAGGCAGTTAATTAAGCATGTAAAAAATTAAAGAGTTATGACCACAATAATTATCTATCTTTATGAGCAAATGTAAATCGCTTGAAGTAATGCATGGTGTTGTGTTCCAGGCCTAGTGCGCAGCTATGCATCGAAACAAAGGAGTTTGATCTTGTGCACAATATGCTGATTGCTGTTGTTGAGGAACGGTACAGAGATGCAGGTATACTATTACCGTGGAATTATAATTTAAACATTGGAGATTTACATTGGAGTACAAATAGCCTTATTTTCCTTACCCAATATAATAGTTGTTTTTACTACTATTGTAGTTCTCGAGTCTTGGTATTTTTGTTGTCTATTATAGCTCAATGGAGGGACAAACTGACTCAACTCAGCAAACCTCAACAAATCATTCCATTCAATGAAAAAATGGATAGAATTAACAAACATTAACAGAAGAAATTTCACAAATTAGATAACCCAGAAGCCAAAATTTCACAAATTAACAAACATTAACAGAAGAAAACCCAAAAGTACCACATGAAACTCAAACCATGATTAATCTTAGGTACTTCTTTTGAAGAACTAATATCACACAAGTGCACCTATGATACTAAAATTCACAAAGAAAGATAAACTAAATGGGTACAAAGTGAGAGAATAGCAAAACTCTGATTGACATCAATTTAAACCTAAATCTACCCATATATTTCAAACCCAGGACTGCAAAAAAATTTCAAAAATTATTATTAAAAAAAATAAAAAACCAGAAACCATAATTTCACAAATTAACTGAAATCAATAAATGAAATGGAGAAATAGAGAGAGGATATGGAAACTCTAGTTGAAATCAATTTAAACCATAAATGAAACCATAAAATTCAACCCAATACCCAACACTACCCAGCAGAAGTAAACCCAAAAATAGCCCACAAAATTCAACAGAAGTAAACCCAGTACCCAAAACTACCCAACAAATTAACTGATGATATCAACAGAAGTAAACCCAAAAACAGCCCACAAAATTCAAACCATGATGAATCTTAAACACCTATTTTGCAACACTAATACCCACAAATAAATGCACAGACAAAACTAAAATTTACAAGCAAATTATCACAAACTAAGGGAGGGAGGAAGAGAGAGAGAGAGAGCACTGACTAGACAGGCAAAGGATTGGATTTCTGGAGAGAAATGCAAGGCAATCTGTACTGGGTCTAGGTAGTTTGAAGGCTCTCTTTGGATGAATCAAAGAAGAATGGAGAGAGAGAGAAAGAGAGAGAGAGAGAGAGAGATGAAATGAACCTCGTCAAACCTCAACAAATCAACACCAAATATGTGTTCGTCTCTCATCGTCTCCAATCGCCTCACCGCCGCCTCTCTATCTTCGTCTCTCGCTACCTCACGTTCATCGCCTCTCCCATTTGATGATCTGTTTAGCTCTGTTTGTCTCTCTCAGAGGGACTAGGGCTCAATAACCAAAAGGGGCTGAAAATAAGAGGGAAATAAAATAGTCAAAACGATGTCATTTTGACGCGCAGCAGGGAGGGCCGCAAGAAAGTGCAATCGAGGATCCAAACTCATGCTGAATAGGTGGATCCTATCCTACAAGAAGGAATGATATGGATCCAACAAAATATAAGCGTAGAAAGCAATTCATTGGTGAAATTTCTTAGATTTTTTTTTTTTTTTTAGAATTTTATATTGAATATAGGTCTTATTTGATAGATCTCTTCAAATAAATTTTACAAACACAAATGTTACTAAATAAAAGTTAAAAAAATAATATATATATATATATATATAAAATAATTGGAGGCTTTAAAAATAAGTAAATAAATAAATAACCATTTGACACGTCATTCAAGTTGTATATAAACAACACATACACAAACTTTTGTGAGCCTTATTATTATGACATATAGAAAAGTCTCATTTTAATAATTCTATTGATTAAGTTGGACATATTAAGCTAATTATATTATCAAAATGTTAGAAAAATTGTAAGGTCCTTGTAAATAACCTAAGGTAACAAAAGGCAAAAACACAATTCCTCCATATAAGCATTTTTGTTTAGAATTTTATTTAGAAAAATAACATATAACTCAGATCAACTTTTTATGGTGAAATTTATACATAAAATGAATTTCAACTACATTGTCCTCCCATGAGATTTGAAAAAAAAAAAAACAACAAGTCTCGTAATTTTGGCTTAATTACGTTGGGTTTCGGTTGGCGCTAAAAATTATTTCCTCTATTGCAGACACCCCATTTTGACCGGCCCTAAGACTTGGGCGCTTTCTTTTGATTACCCTATGATGACAAAATAAGAAGGTGTTTTTCACAGGATCCTCAATAAGAAAACTTAGAATTTGAGCCCTGGTTTCAACCCTAAACAGCCACAAATTACCTTTCCAACGGAATATTTTAACCTCACGGTTGCGTCCAGAATGGTTCGTTTAACTAGAATCAACCTTCGCTGCACTTCCAGGGGCCTTACTGAAAAATTCTCCCGAAATCTGAGTTATAGCACAATTATTTGAAACTTTTGGGCCAAATTGTAATTTTTAAAACTTAGGGAATATTCTATTATGTGAGGGAATATTTTGTTAAGTCAGGGAATATTCTGTCCATATGCAGAATATTCCATCAATGCTGACTGTGACACTGACGTGGCGGTCTTACTAACGTGGCATGACTGGATTGGTCCTTGCTGATGACGTTGCGCTGACTTGTCTTTACACAAAAAAAAAAATGAATTTAAGAAATACTGGTGAAGAGTTTTTTTTTTTTTAACAAGGCTGGTGAAGGGGTTTGAACCCCCAATCTAAAGTCCACACCCAACACCTTAACCACTCTGCCAAAACTTTGCCTTGTGTTATATTTCCCCTAAAATAATATTTGACCATTTCAAACCAGCAGGCAGAGAAAGTGTATTTTTTGTATTTTTTTCTTGTGTGTGAGACACTCCTTTACCCCATTGGCCGACCCATATATCACCAAATACATAGCTAATCATCCCCCATTGTCAAAAAGAGGTTTTGTTTGCATCCATAAATGAGTATCCCAGGCAACCGCCTTGAAAATTTGCCCTCCTATCACATTCTTGTCTGCCACCTTCTTTTTGATCTTCACTCTCCCTCATTGCCTATATAGAATGATCAGATTGTAAGAGAGAGGGAGAACCACGAAATTGAAGAGAAAAGAGTGAGAAAATGGTGAAAAAAGAGACAGAAATTGAGTAATTGAGCCAAAAACACTCATATCTTCTATATACACCCCATACCTTCCATACAAACTAAAATTTCATCTTTCCTACACCCAAAAATCCTCCAAAAATTATAAAATAACTAAATTTCAATAGTGATTGATCAAAGGAAAGAGTGAGTGTTGTTGAAAGTAAGAAAAAAAATAAGAGAGTTAGCCACTTTTCCACTATACATACCCAGAGTTCCATTCTAGTTTCGAATTGCGGATTGAGAATACACTTCCTAAACTTGAGGGTGATCAAGAGGAAGTTTGGAAATCAAGAAGTTCAATCTTTCTTTGGAAGGTGAATTTCTAGTCTTTCATTTTCTTTTATTTTCTATCTCATATTTATTTTCTTGCTTCTTATTTCATAGTGTTTTGTTATAATCCAAGAGATTTGTTTATCTCATATTTATTTTCTTACTTCTTATTTCATAGTGTTTTGTTATAATCCAAGTGGTTTGTTTATCTCATATTATTTTCTTACTTTATATTTTATAGTGTTTTATTATAATCTAAGTGGTTTGTTTATCTCATATTTATTTTCTTACTTCATATTTCATAGTGTTTTGTTATAATCCAAGTGCTTTGTTTATCTCATATTTATTTTCTTACTTTATATGTCATAGTGTTTTGTTATAATCCAAGTGCTTTGTTTATCTCATATTTATTTTCTTGCTTCTTATTTCATAGTGTTTTGTTATAATCCAAGTGGTTTGTTTATCTCATATTTATACTTTATATTTTATAGTGTGTTGTTGTAATCTAAGTGGTTTGTTTAGCTCATAATTATTATTATTTTGCTTATTTGCTTGCTCTTGTTTCATATTAATTGTGTTGTAAGCTAACCGGTAGTGGTTAGTTGAGCCACCTACATATTTCTTGTTTGTTCCTTTTTTTGGTTTCACAACAAGACAGGTTTTGCTCGGCCGGTTAGCTTTTTCAGACAAGATAGCGTGATCTCCCAATGTTGACCAATTTTCGCCGACGATTGCAAGGAACATGAAGCTTTTATTTTGTTTATTTTTATTTTAAGTGTTTTGTGAGGTTTTATTTTATTTTATTGCAATATTCTATCCTCTCTCTCTTATTTGGTTTGTAATAATTTATTCAAAGTGTTGTAATAATTTCCTGCCCTATTTCTTTCTATCCCATTCTTTTACTTGCTTTCCTTATTTGTGGATATGCATCATGTTTATTTTATTTTTTTTATTTTATTTTTTTAGTATATCCTCGTTTTGCATCCATGTTTCATGCATCTTGATTCAGATAATTTTGTATTTATGGATTTAATCAATTTCTATGTGATTATGTGCGCTACCTTGTGTTCTTGAGATAATTCACATGTCATATCTTAGAAGCCGAATCTTTAGTTGTGGCTCATAAATGAATTGCATTAGGATTTTGTATATAAGATCATCCATGTTTTACTAACTTTGTTTTGTAGCTTGTTCGCGGGACGTCAAACATGTAAGTTTTTATGCTTTAGCATCCCATTTGTGTGTGTTTTTCTTACTATGTTTAGCATTCTACCATGAGGCTATTTGCTTATGTGATATTACTCTATGAATGACAGTGGATGGAGGTTGTGTCACTTAATTTGAAATGATGCTGGTTTTCATGACTGTAGACTCAATTTCTTTGAGTTGTACATCTTCAAAACTCTTTCAAAATACATGAAATCAAATTATTCCAAAATAAATAACGTAGTCTATACTTGTATGCTTCACATAGTAATTTTTAGGATTTATTAAATAATCGAAATATGAACATATAAAGTAAATAAAATTCATATCATGGTTTAGTAAAGGCCGATCTTTTGATCGGGTGAGTGGGGGTGCTCAATTAATGATCTTCCCCTCTCATACTTAAGGTTCCGAACCGAGACAGCTTTGGTTATAACGAACAGTGACCTTGGCACGAGTCATGGGTTTCCTAATTTTCCAAAATATTAGGTGGCGTCTTTGAGATCTAATGACGCAGTCTATTTCTGACAAAATGGTTTTTTTGCAATAAAACGAATTTTCTAAAAGTTGTCAAACCTGGACTCTCATCTATATTTCACATTGCACTAGTGAAACTAGATCAAAGAGACTGAGGGTCCAAACTATTTAATGCCCATGGGTACTCCCCGGATATGTTACATCTATCGACAAGCATGTCCAAGCATGGAAGGATGATCCAGTATGTGGTAGAAGCAAGGGCCACAAGATTGGTGATACATTGTGGGTTCCAATATGCAGAACAAGTGACAGGGTTGAAGTAGTTAAAGGAGCAATTTCATATGCAATGATGGCAGAGGTAGTTTCTTTTGTCGATATGCCTGAAAACGTGATGAAACATGGCCAAATGTGGCCCAGGAGTGGAGACATGACTTTTAAGAAATGTTGATGAAGGACAAGTGGTGTATTCACACGGACTGAAGAGAAAAGAAAACTACAAAGAATAAAGGCAGTTACAGGCAATTGTAAAGATCATGAGCAGTTATTCAGGAAGTGGAAGTAACCTGCTTCATGGCGGAACATGTGGCAGTATATGGACAGCATGACCAGTGGCATAAAAGCTAGAAATTTAGTGGATGAAAGGAATTAATTCACACCTGGAGAAGTCTAGGAGTGATCTAGTCTGTTTAGGAGTAGCAGTACCTATAACTATGAGGAGTAGCAGTAGTAGTAGTAGTAGTAGTAGTAGTAGTAGCAGTTAGTATTTGTTCAAAGTTCTGTCGATTATATTACTAAAAGACTTGGAATTTGATCATTGTGGTTAAAGTGATTTTCCAGTTATATTTACTTTGTTTTTTCAAGAAGTAAACCTCTACAGAAGTCCTTGACCCTGTCAAGGCATTAAGACACTTAACCACATTGCTTGATCCTATTGTTTGTGAAAATTGATTTGTTTGTTGTTTGTCAATATCACACCCAAACCAAATTTTTGCTAATAGTTTCCTTAAGATTGTAATTCACATAACACTTGATCTCATTTTCATCACTAATTCGTTATAGTCATATGATGAAAAAATGACGTTATCATCTTTTTTACACTAAATTTTTTTTTCCCCTTATGTTTTCATACTATTGGCATTAATTTCAATTTGCCTTACTAATAGGGAAATCAATATAATTATGTTAAAATTGTATGACTATATTTTATTCAAATTTCACAAAATATCAATATAATTTACCTAAATCTTAATTTGTTGTAATGAGTCCTCTTCCAATATTTTATACATTCTTGAATACGAGAAACTGAGACTGAGTTTATTATGACCCTTTTTTTGTTGTTACATAAATGATGAATTATGAGCCTTCAAATGGTCACAACGCACACATTAAGCAAAATAGTTCAAAATAGCGCCCAATATTCATCAGACCGTGTCAGCTACGTTGATAGATATTTTAAGTTGATCACAGCCGTTCAACATCCATCATTCACATTCACATGCCTTGGCTTGTTCTTTCTTAGTAAATCCAACAAGCAATTCAACCCTAAAGTTTTTCCTAAATTAATGGAATGCCCCTCTTGGAACCATATAATTACATCAGCAAAGATGGCTAGTATTATTGTAAATATAGATTAGAATGTAGGTAAATTTTTAAGAAAATTGATATTTATACCCTATTGAAACACTTGATTTGCATCAACCCTTCAATTCAAAACAAGTAGGAAGAGAGAGAAGAACAAGAATAGAGAAAAATTGAGAGTTTTTAAAAGAAAACTTGAATCTCTTATTTCTTGAATTCATTGATTACAGTGCATATCCATATTTATACAAAATTAATGTAATTGCTATTTAACTATAGTTGTATTTAACTAAAACATAACCAATCTATCTAACTCTAATTAATCCGTAACTACCTAACTAATTCAGTTAAGTTGAGCTAGTGCTTGTGCTGAATTCTTGGGCTGTAGCTGAGCTGAATACGTGTGACTACTGTGGCTCAGCTCTGCAATTGTAGCTCAGCTTTCCTCTACTTTGTTTGCTTTGGCTGAGCTCCTTATCATGCCCCCGCAAGCTGATGGGAGAGTGCTGGCCCAGAAAGCTTGGTTTGAAGATAAAGAAAGCGAGGAGAGGAAAAAGGTTTGGTGAATAAATCAGCCAGCTGATCCACAAATGAGATGTGATGAATATTCAACTTCTTGGCTGCAACCCTTCCTGAACATATGATAATCCACTTCAATGTGCTTGGATCTGGCGTGAAACATAGGATTGTTGGACAAGGAGATGGCAGACATGTTGTCACACCAGAGTGTGGGGGCTGACACAGAGATGGACAGATCAGAGAGCAGCATGCCAATCCAGCTAAGTTCAGTAGCTGTTTGAGCAAGGGCTCTGTATCCAGCTTCAATAAAGGACCTGGAGACAGTGGGCTGTTTCTTTGCTGACCAAGAAATTAAATTGGGACCTAGAAAGACACAATAACCAGTGGTGGATCTTCGATCAAGAGAACAGCCAGCCCAATCTGAGTCAGAGAAGGCATGTAAGGTGAGAAGGTCAGGACTGAACTGAAGACCAAGATGAAGAGTGCCCTTAAGGTACCTTAGAAGTCTCTTTACCAAGGCAAAATGACTAGTGAAAGGTGTCTGAAGAAACTGACAAGCATGGTTGACAACAAAAGCCAAGTCAGGACGAGTGATAGTAAGATATTGCAAAGCACCAATAAGACTCCTATAGAGAGAAGGATGAGAGAAAGGAAAATCTTCCTGATCAATAGAGGATTTAAAAGTCATAGGTGACGGAGAAGACTTGCAGTTTGTCATACTAGCCTTTACTAACATTTCAGTAGCATATTTCTTTTGAGATAAGAAGTAACTTGAGAAGGAAGAGGTAACAGAAATGCCCAAAAAATATTTAAGAAGCCCCAATTCTTTCATGAAAAAAGTAGAGTGCATTTGAGTAATGAGAGTAAAAATATAATAAGAGTCATTCCCTGTAACTAGAATATCATCAACATACATCAAAAGAATGGTGATGAAGTGACAAGTCTTCTTAACAAATAAGGAAGAATCACAATGATTGGCTTTAAAACCTTGAATAAGAAGAAAGGAAGAAAAGGTGGAAAACCAGGCTCTAGGAGCTTGTTTGAGTCCATACAAAGCTTTATTGATCTTGCAAACCATGGAAGGATGTGTGTTATCAACAAATCCAATTGGCTGATGCATGTAGACCTCCTTCTCTAAGAGACCATGAAGGAGAGCATTGGAAATGTCAAGTTGTTTGATAGTCCATTGAAATGGAGAGCCAAATAGAGAAGAATGCGGATAGTGGGCTGCTTTGCTACTGGACTAAAGGTCTCAAAATAATCAATGCCTTCCGTTTGGAGAAAACCTTTGGCAACTAACCTGGCTTTATGCCTAGCAATGGAACCATTAGAATTTTTCTTGAGACGAAACACCCATTTGCAACCAACAGCTTTTTGGTGGGTGGAAGAAAGACTAAAGTCCAAGTGCCTTGCTGGATTAAAGCATTATATTCATCATGCATAGCAGCAGTCCAAGCACTGGATTAAGAAGCGTCTTGGTAGAATTGTGGTTTAGTAAGATCAGAGGTGGCAAGAAAACAATGGGGCTGAGATTTGGATCGAGTGATCATAGAGTGAGTATTGGTGGGAGGAAGAGAAGAAAGGAGAACAGATAAAGAAGAAATGGGAATGGAAAAAGAAAGAGCCTGAGAGAGATAAGGTAGACTAGGAGACTGAACTAGTGCTGAAGATAGACTGCTAAAGAGAGGAGTAGATGGAGAAACAGACTGGGAGGCAGGCTGCTGGACAGACTGGAATGCAAGTTGCTGGACAGACTGAGGCTGAACTGGATCAAATCGACCAAACATAATAGGAACAGATGAAAAAGGACCTGTAGAAGGCATAGTTGCAGGTGTAAGACCTGTAGAAGGTATAGTTGCATATGTAGGACCTATAGAAGGCATAACTGTAGATGTAGGACCTATAGAAGGTATAGTTGCAAGTGTAAGACCTGTAGAAGTCATAGCTGCAGGTGTAGGCACAGCTGTGAAGGAAGTAACAGCAAAAGCTGAATTAGTGACAGGAGAAGAAGATTGTGAAGACCAGAAAAGGGAGTTTAGCTGGGACAAAGAAGAGGAAACAAATGAGACTGCAGGAGAAAAAGCAAAGGGAAAAGTATGTTCATCAAAAACAACATGTCTAGAGACATAAATCTTGCCAGTAGAAGGATCAGGACACCTATAGCCCTTAGTAGATGGAACATATCCAAGAAACACACAAGGCACAGATCTAGGCTGAAGTTTATGAGTGGCATAAGGCCTGAGCCAAGGATAACATTTGCAACCAAAGGTCTTAAGAAATGTATAATCAAGAGGCTACTGGAACAAAACTTCAAAAGGAGTGAGAAAATCAATCTTAGCAGTAGGAAGTCTATTAATAAGAAAAACAGATGTAGCTAAGGCATCAAACCAATAAGCAAGAGGCAAAGAAGAGTGGTGCATAAGAGCAATGGTAGCCTCTACGAGATGTCTGTGCTTCCTTTCAGCTACACCATTTTGAGCAGGGGTATGAGGACAACTCAATTGATACTGAATACCTTTACTCTTTAGAAAATCATGAAATTTGTTGCTAAGATATTCACCCCCATTATCACTTCTTAAAACTTGCAAGTGAGTGGAAAATTGATTTTCAACAAAAGCCTTGAACTCTAAAAACTTAGTGAAAAGCTCACTTTTGTAATGAGAGGAAACAACCATGTAAATTTGTTGTAATCATCAATAAACAACACATAATATTTGTAGGAAGCAACAGAGGAAGTGAATGGTCCCCATACATCAGTGTGAATAAGAGCCAAAGGTTTATTGACAGTAGAATTTGACAAACTAAATGGTAGTCTATGACTTTTGGAAACACAACAATGTGAACACAGTTTATTAACATTAACAGATGAAGAAGATAACAAGTGATGTTTAACAAGATACTGAAATTTTCTAGAAGAAGGATGGCCTAATCTAAAATGCCAATTAAGAGTAGTGGAGCCATTAACAGCACAATGAAAACAAGTTACTGGTGAATAAGAGGCAGTAGATGTAACAGCAGATATAGTACAACTAGGAAGATGATAGAGACCATGGGAATGAAAGCCTTATAGAGCACCTTCTTGGTACTCTTGTCCTATATGAGAAACACGTCTTTATCAAAAGTAATAGTGCAATGATTATCAGAAATAAGCTGATGTACTGAAAGTAAATTAGAAGATATGAAAGGTACATGAAGCATTTTGGATAGATGAAAAGGAAATGAGGGTATAGGAAGGAGACCTTAACTAGTGTGATGAATAGGCAAAGTATTACCATTACCAACAGTGACTTGATCAAGACCCTGATATGGTTAATATGAAGCCAGATTGTTCAAATCATTGGTAATATGGCTGGTAGCAGCAGAATTCAAAAACCAGTTGATGTTGGTATTGATATGAGAACTGTCACCAGTGGAAACAGTACTCTGCTAAGAGGATGTGAAGGCAACATAGGTTTGAGAAGTGGAAGATCTGGTAGGTTGAAAAGAAGTATCCAATCTGTACCAACACTCTAATGTTGAGTGATTTGTTTTTCCACAAATCTAACAGATTACTTTGAGGAAGTAACAGCAGCAAAAGAATGAGTTGATGGATATCCTTGATGAGAACCTTGGCCATAAGATCTACCTCCTCTGCCTCTGCTGCCTCTAGGAGCAGAAGAATTGCCTCTAAAATCTCTTCCTCGACATCTGTAAGAACCTCATTTATAGCCACCTCGAGAAGAAGTTCTTGAAGCATGGTAAGCAAATGGAATCTCTGCAGTATGAACTTGCTTGGACGAGGATTCA
Organism: Camellia sinensis; assembly: GCF_004153795.1. Lineage (NCBI taxonomy): Eukaryota > Viridiplantae > Streptophyta > Magnoliopsida > Ericales > Theaceae > Camellia > Camellia sinensis. Next base: position 215,117 of record NW_021028028.1, read on the forward strand.
ACATGAATATACTCAGAGTTTAATAAAGAGCATAACTCTCCAATAGAAATGAATTCAGATCGAGTTCTGATGGAAGTTTTAAATGCATTGTACTCATCAGGCAATCCATTAAGAATCAGTAAAACCAGATCCTCATCATCTATAGGTGAGGCAGCTAAAGCTAACTGATCACCAATTGATTTGATCTGAGTCAAGTACTCATCCATTGTATTTTCTTTTTTAACAATGTGATTGAGTTTGTTCTTCAACTGGTGAATATGTGATCTTGATAATGACGTAAAACGTTTGATAAGAGCATTCCACACCTCATGACTTGTAGAACAATGAAGCACAAAAATGAATATAGATGGAGAGAGAGTTGCAGTCAAACAACTAAGAAGATGAAAGTCAATAATCATCCATTGTGTATACTCTGGATTCATAATCACAGTGTTGTGTTCATCAGTGATAATAGATGATGGACATACCTTTGTGCCATCAACAAACCAGAAAAGCTGTTTAGCTTTCAGAATATTCTGAACTTGATTTTCCAGATAATGAAATTAGTTTAGTCAAGTTTGATGGTCACGAATGAATTCAGATTTGGGATGAGGAGAGCAAGGTTTGGAGGAATGGAAAATGATGTTGAAGTTTGAGTTGATGTGATTGCAGAAGAAGATTGATTCATGAATGGCATTGAAGACGCCATCGATGGATCTTTCAAGAACAGTGCTCATAAGAGCTTGAATGTGGCTTTGATACCATAAAAGAAAAACTGAATCTCTTATTTCTTGAATTCATTGATTACAGTGTATATCCATTTTTATACAAAATGAATATGACTCCTATTTAACTATAGTTGTATTTAACTAAAACATAACCAATCCATCTAACTCTGATTAATCCATAACTGCCTAACTAATTCAATTAAGGAGAGCTGGTGCTTGTGTTGAATTCTTGAGCTGTAGCTGAGCTGAATATGTGTGACTGTCATGGCTCAGCTTTCCTCTGCTTTGGTTGCTTTGGCTGAGCTCCTTATCAGTTTTTTCTCAAAAACATCTACTATCCTACTAGTATGTCTCTTATTTACTACTTGTTTGGATGTTGGGGGTCAAGGTTGCAGCCCAAGTGGTAAAATAATGGGAAAGAAACCATCTCCAGGCCAATGCAATTAGGAGAATCACTCAGATTGTTGTATCCAAGGCAAAATGTACACAACGTACAAGTGTTCTCCAGCAGTTTCTGGCCAAACCAAGGCAACACTTACTATTAACAGTTTTCAGAAAGGTGGAGATGGTGGTGGTCCAAGTGAATGTCACGGTAAATATCACTCTGATGACTTGCTAGTCATGGCATTATCGACTGGATGGCACAAAGGAGGCAGTTGGTGTCACAACAACATCACCATTAGTGCTAATGGTGCGAAGTGTGGTGGCCATGGTGGTTGATGAGTGTGACTCAACTATGAGATGCGACAAAGTCCATGATTATCAGCCTCCATGTCCTAACAACATCGTTGATGTTTTAAAAGCCTTGGGTATCCCTCAAGATAATTGGGGTGGCTTAGATATAACTTGATCCGATGCTTAGTTTCAAACATTGGCTAAGTATTTATGTGTAATATTATCCTCTTTGTATTAGTAGTTGTTTTTGTGGTTTGTTTTCCTGGTACTATGAATGAAGTCTAAGAGTTGTGTCTTGTATGATATGTATTACAAATATTAATATAAAAAGTTTCTCAAGCAAGGTTTATACTATGTGGAATGTGGGAACATTTAAAAAATAATAATAATAAACAAAATAAATAAATAAATAAATAAAAAGAAGAAGAAGTAATAATAATGTATCGAATCTTTGAATTAGAAATTGAATTTAGCTTTCTGGATTATATACTTCAATGATGACTCTCTTGTGAGTGAGCATCATAAAGAATGAGATAATATAATGGTGATGTTGATTTTGCACTTTCATTTATTTATTTTGTAAAAAGTAGGGAAATAATATATTGATGTGTATTGGACCAAACTATAGGCTATTGAGCCCGTGAGACCAAGTTGTTCGAGCTTGTGGAGACCACTTAACCGAGTTGAATGGTCAGCAATGGTCACGAACTTTACTGACATTACTCTTATCTTCTTGCTCTTCCTCTCTTTCTCTGCTCTAATCACTTAGTTAAGCATTAATTGGAGATTAGTATCGACAAGTGTAGCCAAGCAGGGTTTCTTGAAGGCTCTAACGAGTATCAAAGCTCTGATTCATTTCGTGCTGATTTCATCCCTCCATATATATCTCGAGATGAAATAATCACAACGTTAATATCATTAATGTGATTCAGATATTATGTCTTGTAATAGATCTTTTCAATTTTTAGCTATTTCTAAGGTTAATCATGCTGTAATTAAGCTAGCTCATGATCTGGCCAGACATGTTAATGGGTATGGGTTTATTATATAATAGTTATATTTGATTATGGTTCTATAAAAAAAAAAAAATTGTGATTCGGATATCATGTATCGTATTTCAAATCAAAGCTAGGATTTTTGTCTAGGAGAAAAGTTTATTGAGAACCATACCCGGAATATTTTACTAATTGACAAAATAGATAGAGAGGGAAAATAAAATCAAGGGTTAAAACTAAAAGACAATAAAAATAAAGATATTTTAAAAATTATAATGATAATGTGGGTACATTTTAGTAATTTTAAAACTCTAGTTGAAAAATATATTTTACCTTATTCTTATGTGTGCCCACAATTTACACTAATTCTGATTACTTTAACCTTACTAAAAAATAAATCAATATAATTATACCAAACTTATAAGCTTATTGTATTTTTTAAAAATCACAAGAGTGATCACTATAATTTACTTATTATTTTTTTCTTTAATATCCTAACCCAATGAAATGATTTATTAAGGCTTAATTTACCATAATCCAACAAATCAGGGAGCACATGAACACCATAAATTTTAATTAGTAGGGAGAAGATAACCTAGTGAGCATGACCTCACTCCCAATGTCCCATTACATATGTAAATATATATAGTTATAAATTTTAAACCTAAAAAAAATATCAAACTCAAAAATATGAAAATATAATGATAGATGATGTGAAGGGTCTTAAAATCTCTTTATGCGAGACTTGCAAAGATTCATATGGAAGTCAATTTGTTGCGACAGAAATGTATTGAAAAAATCTGTGAAGTAGAAGACCTATAGTTTAGCCCTTTTGAGTAAAATTCTAATTTCGCTCGTATTAACAGTTCACTAATTTTACTTCAAAATGTGTCATTTATGATTGCGGCACCAAATATTGAATTGTCCCACTCATAAAAAATTTTAATTACGCCATTAGCTAAGAACACTATGTGAATAATAATTAGTCTGTATGAACCTTACATGATTTCATCTTGTACGAGAATGTTTGTTTGGAATAATTGGATGAAGAGAGATTGCAATACAAAAAATTGTTAGTTCTAAGATAAATAGTCCGTGAACTATTTGACTAAAAATGATATGTATTTGAATATTATTTAGGCTTTTATTTTTATAACCAAATAATGGACTAGTAAATATATTAAATATAGAGTCCAATCACATGCCTCATGAAACAAACGCCCCTACTTGTATTATGTCCACTATCTTCATGTTGAAGACAAATTTGTAACATACTTGTCTTTTAATCAAAAGATGTTGAACTCAAGCCTATGACCCTTCTTTTCTTTTTTTGCTCTTTTGCTACAAAATTAGACTACAAATTAAAACTAATATTCATCAAGCCTTGTCATTTATGTTAGTTTATCAGTGTCATTTGAAACCATCAAGCACGTTTACAGTTTGATACGCCTTTTCTTGTTCTTTCTTGGCAAATCCCAATAGCCAATCACCCCAAAACTTTTTCCTAAATTAATGGAATACCCTTCTTGGAACCATATCACCACAACACAAGTCACCAGTATTTTCGTAAATATAGATCAGAATATGGGTTAATGCCCTAAGGAAATTGCTATTTATACCCTCTTGAAACACATTTATCTACACCAAGCCTTCAAAGTTCAAAACAAGAATAGAGGGAGAAAAGATGAAGCGTTTTTCCTCAAAAACATCTACTATCCTACTCGTATGTCTCTTATTTGGAGCTTGTTTGGATGTTGAGGGTCAGGGTAGTAGCCCAAGTGGGAAAATAATGGGAAAGAAACCACCTCCAGGCCAATGCAACAAAGAGAATGACTCGAATTGTTGTGTCCAAGGCAAAATGTACACGACATACAAGTGTTCTCCAGCAATTTCTAGTCAAACCAAGGCAACGCTCACTATTAACAGCTTTGAGAAAAATGGAGATGGTGGTGGTCCAAGTGAATGTGATGGCAAATATCACTCCGATGACTTGCCAGTTGTGGCATTATCAACTGGATGGTACAAAGGAGGCAGTCGGTGCCACAACAACATCACCATTAGTGCTAACGGACGAAGTGTGGTGGCCATGGTAGTCGACGAGTGTGACTCAACTATGGGATGTGATCAAGACCATGATTACCAACCTCCGTGTCTTAACAACATCGTTGATGCTTCGAAAGCTGTGTGGAAAGCCTTGGGTATCCCTCAAGATAACTGGGGTGACTTGGATATAACTTGGTCCGATGCTTAATTTCAGATTGTGATATAAGTATTTATATGTAATATTATCCTCTTTGTATTAGTAGTTGTCTTTGTGATTTGTTTTCCTAATACTATGTGACATGGATAGGCCCACAAGGCTTACGGCCCACAGCAAATAACCCCAAACCCATTGCTTGGGACCCATAGCATAACCCGATTGGCAAAGCCCAGGACAGCTGGAGGCCATCTGGACATGGAGGGCCAATGGCATTCGGGCACATGGCAGGTGAAACACAGGCCACATCAGCAGACAAAGATCTGCAGAGTTATTGCCACAACACATCACCATTAATGCAGCCTATCACAGCATTTATTACGACAACACCTCCCCGTCGGAACAGAGCCCCCTCACCCTGAACAAGGTAAGCTATGGCACAGGCTTTCGGCGGAACAGGGCACGTCACAAGGGACAGTGAAATGATTACCAAAGGATATAAGCAAGAATGGAAGACAAGAGGAAGGTTAAGCTTTCTATCTCTCTCTCTTTCTCTCTCTCTCTCTATATATTTCCTTCTTCCTCTACTGATTCGCTCGCCGGAGGGTTCACTGGGGGACTACCCCGCCCCCCTTTGGACTTGCTTGCAGGTCATCTGGTGGAATCATCCGCCTGAATCGGAACTTGAAGAGCTTGGACCAGCCCGACCCATCCACCCAGGACGAACTGCACTATCAGTTGGCGCCGTCTGTGGGAAACTTGTGGTTTATTCGTGCGCTAGTTGTGTTCACTATCGCCGGAGCCCTCCTTTCTCTCCGTTACCTTTTCCTCTCACCCGTCCAAGTGTATGGTCACGACTAGGTCCATGGCTTCTCACCATAATACCGCCGATCCTCAAACAGACCCATCCCATCCAAACAACCCACCACAGTACATCATCAAACTTACCAACAGCATTAACCGCATGGACGAGCAAAACCAGGCCCTGATCAATGCGTTACTCCAGAGAAACCC
>NW_021028028.1:221136-248539 GCF_004153795.1 Camellia sinensis
TCTCCAACTACAAGGTCAGACGAGTTGTCATAGACAACGACAGCTCTTCAGACTTCATCTTCCTCAATTGCTTCCGCCAGCTCAAGATTGGGGAAGAAAGCTTGTCTCCTCTCCAAACCCCTCTGGTCGGTTTCACCGGCGACCGTGTGACCTCCGGAGGGTTCACTGGGGGACTACCCCGTTCCCCTTTGGACTTGTTTGCAGGTCATCTGGTGGAACCATCCGTCTCGATCGGAACTTGAGGAGCTTGGACCAGCCCGACCCATCCACCTAGGACGAGATGCATCATCAAATAATAAGGGTTGTTTGAAAAGTGTTAGATTAAAGAGTTTATGAAAAACAACCATGGCAGCCCTACTATCCAAAGCCTAGAAGTACATGAATGCTGAAGATTCCCTGGCTGCTCGGCAAGAGCCGATCACTAAAAATCCAACCCCCAGAGACAAGAGGAAAGACTCAGAACCCAGGACCGCCCAGTATAATAGCCAAACACCCCACTATAATGACCGACCCTACCGAGCCGACCGGTCGGCTCCGACCCGACCGCCCGATTGGTTCGAGCGGTACACACCACTCAACTCTCCCATGGAGCACGTCCTCAATCAGATCCAACGGGACTACCCTCTCAAGTGGCCCCTGCCTTCACGAAACCCTTCCAATCGCAAAGATCAGTCCAAGTACTGCCGTTTCCACCAAGACCATGGCCATACCACCGACGAGTGTATCAACCTCAAAGATCAGATCGAGACCTTCATACGTCAGGGCCGCCTCAGCCGATTCACAGACACCCGCCCTCAACAGAGGCAAAGAACCGACCTTCCCAGGAACAATCGCCGGCATACACCACCCCGCAACCAAGCCCCACCTAACCAAGGCCACGATCGCCCACCACCACAGCCTCGACCTCCAGGCAATCCCCCTCCACCTGTTGGAGAAATAAGAGTCATTTCAGGCGGCCTTGCTTGCGGGGGACCATCCCGCTCGGCTCAGAAGGCAGAGCTCAGAAAAATCAGGCAGGTCTCAGACAAAGCAGTGGCGACGGTGGACTGACCTCCCAAACAGTCAAGACAGTGGATCGAACCCATCACCTTCACAAACACCGACTGTGCAGGAGTCTGTTACCCACATGATGACCCCCTTGTCATTTCCGCCATCCTCTCCAACTACAAGGTCAGACGAGTCCTCATAGACAACGGCAGCTCTTCAGACATCATCTTCCTCAATTGCTTCCGCCAACTCAAGATTGGGGAAGAAAGCTTGTCTCCTCTCCAAACCCCTCTGGTCGGTTTCACCGGCGACCGTGTGACCTCCATCGGCTCCATCGATCTACCTATCACCATTGGCGAACACCCGAGGCAGACCACTAAGTTGCTCACCTTCCTTGTGGTTGACTGCCCCTCTGCTTACAACATCATCCTTGGCCGCACAGCCCTAAACGCCTTCCAAGCCATCACATCCACCTATCACTTTGCCATCAAATTTCCTACCGATCTCGGTGTCGGAACTGTCCAAGGAGAACAGATCGTGGCCAGGGAGTGTTATGTCGCCTCACTCAAAGAAGTCAAGCTAAAAGAGGCCATGATCATCGAAGGGCTTGACGTCCGAGACGAGGACGAGCTGGTCAGAGGTGAACCCGTGGAGGAACTTGTTGAAGTTAACATCGATCCCACCAACCCAATCAAAACCGCCAAAATTGGCAGCCAACTACCTTCCCAAGCCAAGGCCGACCTTACCGCCCTCCTGACCGAGCACAGAGATGTATTCGCTTGGACCCATTCTGACATGTCAGGCATTAACCCCTCCTTCATAACCCACCGCCTCAGCATCGAACCCCACTTTCGACCCCACCGCCAGAAGCAACGCATTTTCCATCCGGAGCGCAACACTCTTATAGCCGCAGAAGTTGACAAGCTCCTCGAGGCCCAATTCATCAAAAATGTGGACTACCCTAGATGGTTGTCCAACGTGGTCCTCATCCGCAAACACAATGGCAAATGGCGACTCTGTGTCGATTACTCTAACCTGAACCGAGCTTGCCCCAAAGACAGCTATCCTCTTCCCCGCATAGATCTGCTGGTCGATGTCACGACCGGTCATCAAATGCTCAGCTTCATGGATGCCTTCTCTGGGTACAACCAAATCCTGATGCACACATCTGATCGGGAACACATATCATTTATTACCGACCGAGGTACCTACCACTATTGTGTAATGCCGTTCGGATTGAAGAATGCTGGGACCACCTATCAACGGCTGGTTAATGCCGTTTTCCATCACCAAATAGGCCGGAATGTGGAAGTCTACGTCGATGACATGCTAGTCAAAAGCAAATACTCCTCCGATCACCTCACTGACTTACGAGAGACCTTCGCCACCTTGCGCAAGTACCAGATGAAGCTCAACCCAGAGAAATGATCTGGAAAATTTTTGGGTTTTATGGTCAGTCAGCGCGGCATTGAAGCTAACCCTGAGAAGATCAAGGCCTTGGTTGAGATGCAGTCGCCTAGGACAGTCAAGGAAGTTCAAAGACTCACCGGCCGAGTGGCGGCCCTCAACCGCTTCATTTCCCGTGCAACAGATAAGTGTCTACCCTTCTTCAAAGTTCTTCGGCAGACTTTTGAATGGACAGCCGAATCCGAAGAGGCCTTCCAACAGTTAAAGCAATGCATGGCCAACCCCCCCTTCTTTCCCAAGCAATCACGGGCGAGCCCCTCTTCCTCTACTTAGCAGTATCGAGCACCGCAGTCAGTGCAGCTCTCCTCAGAGAAGATGGCTCAATCCAACGGCCGGTCTACTACATCAGTCGGGCTCTTAGGGGAGCGGAGCAGAACTACCCCTTGTTAGAAAAACTGTCCCTGGCCTTGGTCATTGCCTCCAGACGACTCCGCCCGTACTTCCAAGCCCACTCCATAGTGGTCCTCACCGACCAGCCCCTGAAAAAGGTCATGCAGCAACCAAAACTCTCAGGCAGACTGATACAGTGGTCAGTAGAACTCAGCCAGTTCGACATCTCCTACCGCCCTCGGACAGCAATCAAGGGGCAAGCTGTAGCTGACTTCATCATGGAGTTCACCAATCCGGCCCCGACCACTACACCTCCACTCCCACCAACTCCAACAGAGCCAGAAGATCCTCATTCTTGGACTCTCAATGTCGACGGTTCGTCTCGCAGAGAAGGAAGTGGGGCCGGCCTCATCCTCACCTCCCCCGAGGGCGACTACTTCAAATGTGCCCTCCGTTTCTTGTTTGAAGCCAGCAACAATGAGGCCGAGTATGAGGCATTGATAGCAGGACTCCACCTTGCCAAGGACATTGGGGTCAACCACCTCCGAGTATTCAGCGACTCCCAGCTCGTCGTCGGTCAGATGACGGGGGACTTTGACGCCAAGGAAGACACAATGCGAGCTTACAGGGATATGGCACTCCCCCTTGCTCGCCTTTTCAATACCTTCCACATCAGCCACATTCATCGGGCGAAAAACTCCAAAGCAGATGAGATGGCTCAGCTGGTCTCTGCTGACCATCCTAATCTCAGCCATGATATCCGTCTCGAATATCTATACCACCCGGCCATTTCACCCGACCTGCAAGCCGTACAGTTCATCCAAAACGAACCCATCCCTTGGGCATCCGACATTCTCCTATTTTTGACCACGGGGGCACTCCCAGATGACCAACAGCAGGCAGCCAAAGTCCGATCCCGAACGTCCAATTACATCATTGTCGACGGTATATTGTACAAGCGCGGTTTCTCCCGGCCATATCTACGATGCCTCAATCCAGCTCAAGCAACTCACCGGTCGAGGTCAGACCAAATTCGCAATCGTTGCCATCGATTACTTCACCAAGTGGGTCGAAGCTGAACCCCTTGCCACAATCACCGAGCGGAACACCACCAGGTTTATCTGGCAATCGATCATTTGCCGATTTGGCATCCCTCAAGCCATCATCTCTGACAACGGCAAACAATTCGATAACGCGAAGTACAGAAAATTTTGTGCAGATCTCCAGATTCAACCGTGCTTCTCTTCCCCCGGTCACCCCCAAGCAAACGGCCAAGTTGAGGTCACCAACTATTCCCTTCTGAAAATCATCAAAACTAAGCTCGAAGCTGCTAAAGGCCTTTGGGCTGAGGAACTACCAAATGTACTCTGGGCTTACTGAACCACTGCTCGCACTCCCACTGGGGAAACCCCTTTTCGCTTAACATATGGCGCTGAGGCGGTCATTCCGGTAGAAGTCGGTCTGCCCACCCCCAGGGTTTTACATCCGGATCTGGCCTCAACCGAAGAGCTCCATCGAACAGACCTGGACCTCGTCAAAGAGCTCAGAGAGACTGCTGCTGTCAGATTGGCTTCGTACCAGCAGAAAATGAAAACACACTACAACCGCAAAGTTCGTCCACGAGAGTTCTCAGCGGGGGACCTTGTCTTGAGAGAAGCAACTCTTGCCACAAAGAATCCAACCGAGGGCAAACTGGCAGCCAAATGGGAGGGACCCTACGTTGTGAAAGCCCGACCACGACCAGGCACTTACCGACTTCAAGACATGGAAGGCCGAGACCTCCCCCACCCCTGGAATGCGGAACATTTGAAGCGTTACTATCAATGAGTTCATACTTTTGTATTGTCAACATTGTTGTATTTCCCTCTTTAATACATAATGCAAATTCCGACTGAAGTTCTCAGCTTTTATAATTCAACTGTCTATATGTCGCTCCCATGACCCTTTCACTTGCAGCACTTCAAGGCCTCAGCCAGACTGAGCACTTCAAAAGCCTCGGCCAGACCAAGCACTCAAAGCCTTGGCCAGACCGAGCACTCAAAGCCTCAGCCAGACTGAGCACTTCAAAGCCTCGGCCAGACCGAGCACTCAAAGCCTCAGCCAGACTGAGCACTTCAAAGCCTCGGCCAGACCGAGCACTCAAAGCCTCAGCCAGACCGAGCACTTCAAAAGCCTCGGCCAGACTGAGCACTCAAAGCCTCAGCCAGACTGGGCACTTCAAAGCCTCAACCAAACTGAGCACTTCAAAGCCTCAGCCAGACTGAGCACTTCAAAACCTCGGCCAGACCGAGCACTCAAAGCCTCAGCCAGACTGAGCACTTCAAAGCCTCAACCAGACTGAGCACTTCAAAGCTAAGCAAGACCACATTTTTACTTAGTTAGATTCCAAAGATACTCTCACATATTTCATTTACTAATCAGATTATCTCCCACCCCATCCAATTTATTTCTCCAACCTCTTCTCTACAAGTTTACAACTAACTGTTTAGTTACGATTTGCAACCCACTTTTCTATTCCCATCCATGGATCCTTCATCCCTCCTTATTAAACTAGAAGTCCTAACCCCATTCGAATATTATGTTCTACAATTTCATAATCCAATTTTTTAATAAACCACTATCACCCTTTCAATTTTCATACAAATCCAATCTCGCTCTGCAGGGAGGAACGTTTAACTTAACAATTTTTAATTTTCATACACATTTTTATTGCACAATTTTTATGACCATTTTTTATAACAAGACTTCATTCATTTTAGCCAGTACAGGTCAACACAGTCAATTGACAACATAAACGAAATTTTATTCATTTACAATGTGTACACAAGTTCATTACAATAATACAAAAAAAAAAAAACAACAAAAACACAAAACAAACACAGAGAGGGGGCTCTTCATCTTCCTTGGTCATTCCTCCTCGCTAGATACAAGCTCTTCTTCTTCGATACCCTCGTCCAGGGGGGTCTGGGCCACATCATCTTCACCAATCATTACACTACTCAGGTCCAAGTCTGGGAACAGCTCTTCAGCTCTGCGTTTGAACATCTTCCAACCGCTGTCCCAGAACTCAGCCATTTCGTGCTTGTAGAAGTCTGACTGCTGGAAGCTCTCAATCACTTCTGCCTCTGTCCTGCCTCCAGCAGTCATCCTTGATGGGCCCATCCCCCCAGATTCTTGCCCAGCCAGACTCCTGGCGACTGTGGCATCTACCGCCAACTGAAATTCGGGCGACCCTTTGTATTGCTCCACTGCTGCGACGCACAGATCAGGGTAAGCCGCCCTCTCAGAAGCCGCCTTCACCCTCTCTTCGTCCAGCTCTCTATGCAGGGCCCCCCTTCCAGCAGCCGCCGTCGCCCTCTCCTCTTCCACTCCCTTCTTCAGACTCTCCATCTCCGTCATCGTCTTCACCTTCTCTGTTTCCAACTCCCTCATCAGCCTCCCCTTCTCCTCCTCTGCTTTGACGCGCTCATCCTCCAACCCCCTCAACAGATCTCCAATTCTGGTGTCTGCCTCATTTTTTTGCCTGACCAGCTCTTCATTGCTGCTCATGGCCTCTGCATGCCGCTCGATCGCAACGACGCAGGCTCTTTCAGACTCCTCCAACTTCTTCTGTTCGCCAGCCAGTTGGAACTCAAGCGACACGACCTTACGGTGTGTGTCCTCCAGCTCCAACTTTACTGCTTGCAGTTCAGCATGGGCAGTCTTCCAGTCGGCGCTCTCCTTCTTCAACTTGGCCAACTGGGTCTTGGCCTCTTCAGCCTTTAACTTGGCAGCCTCTGCCTTCCTTAGAAGGGCCCCTGCCAAGGTAGTTACCTCCATTTGGGCGGAGCATAACCCCCTCAGCAGGTCAGCCTCATTATATCCTGATGCCGAGCTCAGGGCTGTCTCCTCCACAATCTTCACTAAGCGGTCTGCCCCCGCCCTGGCTGGGCCTCCTTCTCCCTCCACCCTTCCAGCTACCGCGCGAGCGTGATAGATTGCCGTGGCCAGACGGACCCCTCCTTCCTGGGGGGCAGGGCCCTTTTGGGTCTGCTCCCCCCGCTCGGCACACCCTCGGTCAGCCCAACTCTTACTTGCTCTGTTAGGGCAGTCTCCACAACCTCCAGTGTTGGAGTGACCCCCACCACCTCTGGGGTATCCTTGGCCACAGGGACCTCCACCTCAGCTGGGGCCACCTTAGCCCTCTTGGCCCCAGTCTCATCTGCAACTCCCTCTGGGGCACTCCTCTTCTTCTTCTTCTTCTTCAGAGCCTCCCCCTCCTTTCTGGCCTGTTCTTTTACAGGATCTACGAGGGGCCGTCGTGGCTCAAAACTGCTTAAGTCCTTCCCCCCCAGCAGCCTTGGGGGCGGTCGGATCCTCTCCCGCGCGATCGGTTGAGGCGGTCGGTCTCCTCGCGCTTCCTTCAACTTCATGGCCTTGGCAAGTATGGCTTGATCCTCTACTTCCTGAACCTCTCTTCTCGCCTCCAATTCGGCTCGGTCGAGGTCTCCACCCTTCGGCTGCGGTCCCAAACCTGCCTCAAACAATGCGGACGGCTGAACAAGCTCGTCCCATTTGGCCTTCTCCCTCTCCCTCCACTCCTTCACTCTCTTCACCCTCTCTTCCGCCGCTGCCCCCAGTCTTGGCTCCATCGACCTAATGGGCACCTTCCAGATGGTGCGCACTCCCAGTCCCCCACTGACAGACACGTAGAACCACCGTGGCCGCCACCCCTTAATCGATGTCGGCAGCCCCGCCACCAATCCCCTCCCCATCACTGCCTGTAGGCTGACCCACGTCTCCTGCTGCCCCGAAGCCTTATAACAGGAAAAGAACTCGTCCATCGCCATGGCTTCCCCTCCATTCGCCTTGGGCCACGTGCTAGCGCAGGCCAGCAGAATCTTCCATGCATTGGGCATCAATTGCCCCGGCGCTACCTCCAGCCGATTCAGTACGTCAACCACCACTTGGGGCAGTGGCAACCTCAGCCCACCTGTTAGCGCCTCCTCGTAAAGGGAAAACTCCCCTGGCCTGGCATCAGACGGCCTTTCTCTTGATGTTGGCAGCAATAACTCCACCTCAGCCGGAATCTGGTACTTTCCCCTGATCGCCTCCAAATCGGCCGCAGTAATTGTGGATTTGTCAGCCTTAGTGTGCCACTGATCCGGCTCTACCTGGCTTATTGGCTTTGGAGCCAATATCAGGGCCGACGCCTGCGGTTCTCCCACCAGTTCCCCCACCCCCACCATTCGTGTTTCCGTCCTATATCGCGCTGCTAACTCCTCTGCATCATCGTCTCCCAGAGGATCCACCCTCACATTGACCACTTCTTCTTGTGCCATTTCTAGGGTTTGCTTACGAATCACTTCTGACGTAGGAGCAAGGAAGTTGAGAAAATGTTTCACAGGTGTGTCGTACGCAATGAAGGAATTAACACTTGGGTATTTTGAGTTTTTAATGAAGGAATTAACACTTGGGTATCTTGAGTTTTTGTCAAAAGGTAGGTGAAACGAATTATACCAAAAACCCACGGTTTACCCGTATTCCATGGATCCACACTAATTTTCGTCCGTTTAAAAACCTTTCAAATCAACCACCAAAACCGCATTTTCAAAACCCACCATCGTGACCTATCGTTTCGTTTCTGCTCCAACGCTTCACTTCCCCCACGATATTGCCGCGTGTATGGCCACGATGCACTGTCTCCTCCCCTTACCCTGTTCTTTCCATTTCACATCATCACATGGCACGCCCCCCATTTTTTGAGCCTGCGCCGTCCTGGCGGTCGGCACGTCTAACGGTCGACCCCTCCCGCTCGGCCACCCCTGGCGGTCGGCACGTCTAACGGTCGACTCCTCTCGCTCGGCCATCCTTGCGGTCGGCACGCCTAACGGTCGACCCCTCCCGCTCGGCCACCCTTGCGGTCGGGTTGACACTAAGAATATCACGGAATCATTTGATAAGCAAAGAAACAACCAAAGAGAGACGTGCAAAGCAAACAACAATTACACCACAAGGAGCCAATAAGCCTGAATAACCACCAAACGAACTAGCAAACCAGAAACAAACCAGCAAACCAGTAAACCAGAGCAATCTCTAAGCAAATCCCACTGCTACTGTGATAACTGTGTAAACTCCAATTTGAATCCCTCCTACAAACACCTCGACAAACCGGATTAGCAGTGCAATGGTTGATTGATATGACAAACCGGATATACTGTACCTGACATGGACAGGCCCACGAGGCATACGGCCCACAGCAAACCACCCCGAACCCATCGCTTAGGACCAATAGCACAACCCGGTTGGCAAAGCCCAGGACAGCTGGAGGCCATCTAGTCACGGGGGGCCAATGCATTCGGGCACGTGGCAGGTGGAACACGGGCCACGTCAGCAGACAAAGATCTGCAGAGTTATTACCACAACACATCACCATTAATGCATCCCATCACAACATTTATTACGACAACACCTCCCCATCGGAACAGAGCCCCCTCACCCTGAACAAGGTAAGCTACGGCACAGGCTTTCGGCAGAACGAGGCACGTCACAAGGGACAGTGAAATGATTACCAAAGGATATAAGCAAGAATGGAAGACAAGAGGAAGGTTAAGCTTTCTATCTCTCTCTCTTTCTCTCTCTCTCTCTCTATATTTCCTTCTTCCTCTACTGATTCGCTCGCCGGAGGGTTCACTGGGGGACTACCCCACCCCTCTTTGGACTTGCTTGCAGGTCATCTGGTGGAATCATCCGCCTGAATCGGAACTTGAAGAGCTTGGACCAGCCCGACCCATCCACCCAAGACGAACTGCACTATCACTATGAATGAAGTCTAAGGGTTGTGTTTTGTATGATATGTATTACAAATATTTAATATAAAAAAGTTTCTCTAGCAAGTTTAGACTATGTGGTATGTGGAAACAATTTACAAAAAAAAGAATATCTAATATACATTAATAATGTATCAAATTTTTGAATTAGAATTGAATTTAGCTCTGTGGGTCATAAACTTTGGTGATGACCATCTTGTAAGTAGAACATCACAAGGAATGAGATAAATATAATAGTGATGTCAACTTTTGCACTTTCATTTATTTTTGTAAATAATATATTGAAGTGGATTCGACCAAACTGGGCTATTGGGCCTGTGGGACAAAGTTGTTCGAGCTCGTGCAGACCACCTGACCGAGTTGAACAGCCAACAATGGTCACGAACTTTACTGACATTACTCTTATCTTCTTGTTCTTCCTCTCTTTCTATTTATTTTTTATTAATTAAAGTATAAAGAAGGAATGCTCTTTATTTTATCTAACTACTTTTTCAACCATGTACTCTAACGTTTGTTTTTATTTTACTTATTTATTCACAAAACTGTTTAAAAAATCTCTCAAGACTCTTCAAATTTAACTAGTTTGGAAAATAATTGTAATTGTTAATACAACAATGCTAGGTGGCTCGAAAAATCATGGCTCGAATGGCTCGAATCACTCAAAACAACGTCGTTTCGAGAATCATGGCTCGAATGGCTCGAATCACTCAAAACAACGTCGTTTCGAGTGTAAAACAATGTCGTTTTGATACATTTGAGCCACACAAATTCAAGCCACCAAGTATTTTTCTTGTTAAAATAGCTAGTGTAGTAATTAATCCATTTGAGGAAATAAAATAGCGATATGCTCTTAGTTAAGCATTAATTGGAGAGACCAAGCTACGGCCAGGTAGTATTGATCATGTTCTAAGTGTCAGCAAATAGGGTTCTTTGAAGGCTCCAACAAGTGTCGAAGCTCTAATTCATCTCGAGATGGTTTCATCCTTGTACATACATCCAGAGAAGAAATTATCACAACATTAATATCATTAATGTTATTAGGATATCAAGAATATCATAGTTCACTGGATCATATGAGATTGCTTGGTGGAGGTAAGGGGAGCTAGGATTTTTACCCGAGACAAAAGTTTATTGAGAACCATACACGAAATATTTTACTAATTGGCAAAATAGATAAAGAGGGGAAATAAAAGCAAGGTTCAAAACTAAAGGACAATAAAAATAGAGATAATTTAAAATTAATAATGATAAATTATGGGTACATTTTAGTAATTTTGAAACTCTCACTAAATTATATTTTTTATTTTATTTATCCATATGTCTACCCACTAATACTATTTGCACTAATTTTGGTCATTTTAGCTTTACTAAAGGAAACATTGATGTAATAACAACAAACTTGTAAATCTTATTATATTTTTTTCTAAATCTCAAGCTTGATCACTATAATTTACCTATTATTTTTTCTTTAATCATGTCAACAAATCAGGAGCACATGAACAACATAATTTTAATTAGTAGGAACACCCTAGTTCCGCCCTTGCTAATGCTTAACTAATTTTACTCCAAAATGTCTATGATGTTGATGGCAGCACCAAATATTATATTGTCTCACTCGTAAACAAAAATTTTACTACGCTATTAATTGATAATACCATGTGACCAACAATTAGTCTGTATGAGCACCTTACATGATTTCATCAAGTATTGATGTTGAAGACAAATTTGTAGCATACTTGTCTTTAAACAAATATGTTGAACTCAAGACTATACCCTTCTTTTCTCTTTTTTCTCTTCTGCTACAAAATAAGATATTCATCAATCCGTATCAGTTATGTTAGTTTATTAGTGTCATTTGAAACCATCAAGCACGTTTACATTTGATATGCCTTTTCTTGTTCTTTCTTAGCCAATCCCACTAGCCAATCACCCCAATACTTTTTCCAAAATTAATGAAATACCCTTCTTGGAACCATATTACCACATGACAAGTGGCCAGTATTTTCGTAATATAGATCAGAATATGGGTTAATTCCCTAAGGAAATTGCTATTTATACCTCTTGAAACACTTTATCTACATCAAGCCTTCAAAGTTCTAAACAAGAACAGAGAAAAAATGAAGAGTTTTTCCTCAAAAACATCTACTACTAGTATGTCTCTTATTTACAGCTTGTTTGGATGTTGAGGGTCAGGCTTGTAGCCCAAGTGGGAAAATAATGGGAAAGAAACCACCTCCGGGCCAATGTAACCAATAGAATGATTCGGAGGAAAAATGTACACAACATACAAGTGTTCTCCAGAAGTTTCTAGCCAAACCAATGCAACCCTCACTATTAACAGCTTTCAAAAAGGTGGAGATGGTGGAGGTCCGAGTGAATGTGACGGTAAATATCACTCTGTTGACTTGCCAGTCGTGGCATTATCAACTGGATGGAACAAAGGACGCAGGCGGTGCCACAACAACATCACCATCAATGCTAATGGGCGGAGTGTGGTGGCCATGGTGGTCGATGAGTGTGACTCAACGATGGGATGTGATCAAGACCATGATTATCAACCTCCGTGTCCTAACATCATTGATGCTTCAAAAGCTGTGTGGAAAGCCTTAGGTGTTCCTCAAGATAACTGGGGCAACTTGAATATAACTTGGTCCGACGCTTAATTTCAAATGTTTGCTTGTGATATAAGTATGCCTAATATCATCTATATATTAGTTCTCATATTTCTGTGTTTCTGTTTTCTAAGTACACCATGTACACTACAGGAAAATATAGCAAAAAAGACGGGGTTTTTAGCGACGCCGCGCCCCCCGTCGCAAAAAACCGTTTTTTGCGACGGTAACTTCTACTGTCGCAAATAATAGCCTTTAGCGACGGTACTGACCCGTCGGTAATGAAACTAAGCGGAGGCGTCGGAAATGGGGAAGTATTAGCGACGGTAAATAAAACCGTCGCAAAAAACCTTTTTTTTGAGACGGCATATATCATTTGCGACGGCAAATTTCCGTCGCAAAAAAGGATTAATGCAAACGGCACCGTTTTTCGTTCTATTTGCGACGGTGTACATCATACCGTCGCAAAAAGTCCAAAAAAAAAACCCTCCCTTTTTCCTTCTGCCTCCCGCTCGATCCTCCTCACCAAATCCCTAACTTCACCCCCAAATTTCCCAAACGGCCCACGAGGAAGACAGCGGTGGTGCGGCGGCGACGGCTCCGGCGACAAGAGTGGTGCTCCGGCGACGTCTCTCTCTCCCTCTGTGTGTGCTCTCTCTCTCTCTCTCTCTCTCTCTCTCTCTCTCTCTGTATATATATATAAATCTGTCTATATATATATATAGATGAATGTCTGAAATCTGTCTATATATATATATCGAGTGAGAGACCAAACACAGTACAAGTTATGAGGTTGATTAATGTTTTTGCACCTGGGATAAATTATACAAATAAGTGAAACTGCATTTAACAGTTCAAGAAAATATACTAATTGTGCACTGATAAGAACTATAGGTAAACATGACAACTATAGCATTGAAGTGACAAAATATAGTTCCATAAGAGCCATCGACAGATAAATATGGGTGCAATTTTGAGGTCGAGGTTCAATCAATGTTAATTACCAATTTTGCTACCAAGTGATTGAACGACTACCACTCCTGCCTTTATCTTTCATGCACTGCCATGTCAATAGCTTTTCAAAATTGCTGCATTTCTATGCTTCTAAGGCCAATAATTGACCTATTAACCAAACAGTAGATAAATACTACATGGATACTATCAAAATATTTGGAAGCAAAAACTAAGAATATAAACAAATTCTCAATAATTAAATAATTAAACATGTTGAGATCTAGGAATATTAAAAACTCATTAAAAAATATTTAAAGGCTTAAAAGATTGAGGATAAAAAATAGAAAAGGAAATTAATAAACAAATCAAACTAAGAATAATTAGATGCACCTTAAATGGCCCAAACCTGAGTTATAAAGCTATGAGCACCATTTAAGCCTTTCTCTTCACCAGTATTAAATAAAATATGACGGAATTCTTAAATCCATGAGCCGATTGAGAAATTCCTCGAGCAAGCTCCAACATAACAGCTACACTTGAACGGCAATCACCAGCTCCTTCCCTGAAATATACAAAATGTGGTGAGCCTATTATTACTAAGAAAGTTTTCTCTAATATCAGATGAACTAATACAATTTGTCCAAGATCTTTGAATACAGGTGAATGAAGAACATAAACTAATACGTTGACTTTAATTAACTCTTTAGCCAAATTAAAATTTTCCAAGCAAGCTCACATTTCATTTTAATATTTCTAAAGGGAAGATGGGTGGAAGTTTAACATCTAAAATGATTCTTAATTTGATAGATTAAGCTAAGAAAACTATTCATATAAGATTAAAATATGTGAGAAAAATTTGTGATACCCTTGTTTGATTGTATCCCCACATGGGGGAAGTTGACTTGATATTTGTATTTATACAATAATACATACCCAATTTTACATAAAAAGACACTAGCTAGTTATGGCTATTATGGTCTCTTTTTATTTATGTGTACAGATGATGGATAAGAGTTGCATTGATTTGCCAAATAGGATGTCGAGCGAATACATTAATGGGATTGATGAATTCCTTGTGTTTGCCTACACCAATACGGTTGAAGGTTCGATGATCAGTTGTCCGTGTAGGAAGTGTGAGAATCGATACTATTTTGTACGAGAGGGTGTACGGGAGCATCTGATTTTGAATGATTTTTTTAAAAAATACAAACATTGGATTAATCATGGGGAATCTTACGTATCTCTGCATGGTAATCGAGAGAATGAAACATTAGCTAATTCAGACATTGGGGATGATATGATTGGAATGATACAAGGGGCTATGGGAAATCCACATGCCGGTACAAGTATTGAGGGTAATGAACCACAGGGGCCTGATCCCCATGCATCTAAACCCCAGCTCAATCACTATTTTTTTTTCTTCTTCTAATTTTAACTTCACAGAAACCCCACCTTTATATTTAATGAATTTTTAAATGATTTTTAAGTAAAATTTATATATTTTAAGACTTGAAACAGAGTATATAAATTTAACAAATACTTTATTCAATGATGATAATTTTCACATACATTCACATTACATAATTGATGAGATATGTATACACTATGGCTAGGATGATAAGGATGAGAAAATAAGGATAGACACAATTGATATATACATGCAACTGAGTGATAGAATAGGAATCAATCTAAACTACAATTTGATATAATTTGGACTGTTGGAATATGGAAAGAATCCATCTCAACAGCCCCCTCAAGCTAGACATTCCATTTGATGAATTTGCAACTTGTCATGAAAGAATCGAAAAGACTGTGCCGATTGGCCTTTGGTGAAAATATCTACAACTTGGTCCTTAGTGGAAATGAAGTGAATTTGAAGTTCCTTGCGAGCCACCCCTTCACGGACAAAGTGAAAGTCGATCTCGACATGCTTGGTACGAGCATGGAAGATGGGGTTAGCCGATAAATAGGTAGCTCTAAGATTATCCCAACATAAAATCGGTGGGACTGATAAAGACACACCTAGTTCAAAAAGTAAGAATGTAAGCTATGAAATTTCGGCGGATGTGTCAGCCAATGCCTTGTATTCTGACTCAATAGAGGAGTGAGCCACCATTCGTTGCTTTCGAGAGGACCAAGACACTAAGTCGTCACCAAGAAAAATGGCATACCTACCTGTAGATTTTCGATCATCAACACAACCTGCCCAATCAGCATCAAAAAATGCTTGCAGACAAGAAGGAGAAGAGGATTTAATCATAATGCCAAAATTGCAGCCGTCTAGGCACGAGAGACTTGTGGGAGAAGACGGGGCTCGAATCGGGTTCCCGGTTTGGGGGTTAGAGTCGGATTTCACTTTAGGCAAACTACTTCTTTAAGAAACTTGAATTTGAGGCGTTAACGCCCCAAAATCACCAAATGGCGTCGGTTTAGCACGAAACTTGGCACACACGACCGCCTAGGCACGAGAGACTTGTGGGAGAAGACGGGGCTCGAATCGGGTTCCCGGTTTGGGAGTTAGAGCCGGATTTCGGTTTGTCAAAATTATTTACTAAACTATCTTTCTAATTATATAGTAATCAATTTTTTTTTTTTTTTTTCTATAATTAAAATATTAACACATTATATGGTTTTTAATTATTTTTATCTTGTTTTTTTCAGATATTTTCTGAGTAGCAGTTGGCTTTTTTCTGGAATGCGGGTGTATCAAGATTATGACTAATTTTTGTTTTTGTAACCCACGAACGAATGAAGACGAAAACTTTTGATTTTGATTTTGATTTATGTTATTTAAATTTGGGAGCAACATTATGTATGTATTATGCGACGTTATTGTTCTGAATTTTTATTTCTGTATTGCTATGAATTGAACAATATTATTAATTTTCATTATTTGTCAATTTTTGTTTATGTACGTATTTATATTATTCTGTAATTTTTCATTTTTTTATACTTATTTTTTATCTAATACAGGTTATTTTAATTTTTTTATTAATTTATCAACAGGGTTTTTTATTTTTTTTTTATTTTTTGAGACGGGAGAAGAACCCGTCGCAAAAACCAGTAATAGGCTTTTGCGACGGTACCAACACAGTCGCAAAAGCTGCCTTATTGAATGTACAGGACACCTTTAGCGACGGTAAACCATGCCGTCGCCAATACTTATATGATGCCAGAGCCTTTAACGACGGTAATTTTCCCGTCTCAAAAAATCACTTTTAGCGACGGGAATTACGTGCCGTCGCGAAAAGTGATTTTTCCACCATTATTTGCGACGGGAAAAATGGCGTCGCAAAAAACTTGGCATACCGTCGCAGAAACTAATGGCGACGGTACATACCGTCGCCAAAGGTCTTTTGCAACCCCGTCTGTTGCGACCCCCCCTTACCGTCGCAAAAAGCCAAATTACCGTCGCAAAAGACATTAGCGACGGGCTTCTGGGCATTTGCGACGGCCGTTTACCGTCGCAAAAAACAAGTTTTTTTGTAGTGGTAATGTAATCTAAGAGTTGTATGTGCTGTATTACTGATATAAAAACTGCAAGAATTGCCTATAAGTCTAGTCCAAATGTGAAATCTTAGAGTGTAACAGTTCTCTTCAATATCAAGTCTCACAAATCATTGAAATTTCAAAGCAAATATTCAACTGTCAGCTCTCAATGTAGTAACCAAAAAGTTATGAACAAGAATACAAATCCAAATTTACATTTTACCATTATTATTAATTAATAATAGAAGAGAAGAAAAACCTTTATTAGCAGAACAAGAGTACAAATTCACTATTTACATTTTACAATTAATAATAGAAGAGAAGAAAAACTTTGAAATTAGCAGACAACTAAAAACTTCAAATTTTTTATCATTGTAGATTAAATTACAAAAATAACATAAACAATATTTAAACATTCCACAAATGACAAAATGATGAGTGAGTGATGGGAAGAGACGAAAAATAAGCCACTTTAAAAAACAGGAGCAAAGTACGATAATAGTTCTCGTATTTTGATTTTTGTGTCATTTTTGTCCCTATAATTTCAATTAATTCGATTGACTCTAAATTTATGTTTTTGTCTCAATTTGCTCCAATTAATTAGAACTCATAGTATTTTTTATTTTTTAAATGCATATAAATGGCATGTGTTGGATTTTTTTCAAGTAATATTATAAATTTACTAAATTTAATGAGTTAAACTCAACCAATTCAGTAATTATTTTTCGTCCAAAATAGTAACGGCATTATCAAAATTGGACCAAAATGACATAAAATTTAAAATTAAAGATCAAAATTGAACCAATTAAAAGTGAAGAGACCAAAATAACACAAGAAACAAAATATCTAAACTACCAATGTAATTTATCCAAAAAAACATATAAAATCTTCCTCGTCCCTTTCTTACTACCTCTAGCTTCTTTTTTTTGTGGTTGAAGCCCAAAAGCCAAGTCAAACGCCCAACAACTTTTTTTCAAGTTATAATCCAAAAAATGAACTTATAAGCTCAACGGGTTCAAAGCCCTGTTTGGTAGAGCTTAAAATCAGCTTATTTTAACTTTTAGCTTAAATTAAGTAGTTTTTGAATGTTTGGTTTAGCTTAAGTGATCAACTTTTAGCTTAAAATAAGTCAAAAAAGTGATTATTTTTTGAGTGGGTGAGGAGGTGCTTTTTTGAAGCAGCTTAAGCGGGAAGCTAGAATTGAGGGGCAAAATCACTTAAATGCCCCTCATTAATCTCAAATATTACCAAATGCCCACTATATAAACAACAATGAAAACACTATTCACTCCTCTCAAAGAGTGATTGGCGATTTCCGGCGTGTGGAGGCGATTTCTGACGTTGTGCTCTCTCTCTCTCTCTCTCTTGATGAAGATCTGGGTTGGTCGTCGATGAAGATGAAGATCTGCAATCTCACTCTCTCTCTCTCTGCGCATGGTTGGGTTGATAGGGTTTGGAAGCACGATGGTGACGGGGACGACGACACGACAAGATCTGGGTTGCTCGTTGATGAAAATGAAGATCTGCCGTCGTCTTTCTCTCTCTCTGTGTCTATTTCTCACGAACCAGTTCCCATCTCCGACGTTGTTTAGGCGGGTGAACGGTGACGAGCGACGACACTCTCTCTGCCATTTCAGATCGCGGCGGTGGCTAGGGTTGTAGACCACCGGCGACGTACGGATGGTTCAGGAAGGAAGAGAAGAAAAAATAAACAAATAAATTAATTAATTAAACAAAAATAATAATTAAAAACAAAATAACAAAAATAATAATTAAAAACAATTGTTCTAAAAAAATATAAATTTATTTCAATTAAATAACTTCTCTGGTATTGTAATAATAATATATAAAAATTAAAAAAAAAAACAATTGTTCTAGTTGATATTAATGAAAACAATTGTTCTAGGGTTTTGTAATGAATTTTTTTAAAAAAAAAATGAAATATCACTTAAAAAAATGATATAAATTGAAAAAAATGAAAGGATTTGTCAAATGAAAAAATGAATTACTAAAAATGAAAAACTGAAATATCAATAAAAAAAACATTTCAATTAATATTGAAATAAATTGTGCAATTTATATCCATTAAATAAATTACACAATTTATTTTACAATTTAATTGTAATGAAAAAAATTTAATAAAAACGGAATCACAACTAAAAAAATTTAATAGTGTATATTTTTGTAATGAATTAATTATTAATTGATACTAATTAATAACAATTGTTGATTATTAATATTAATGGATACTAATTAATAATTTTAATATTAATTCAGACTAATTAAGCCATTAATTGATACTAAATTGATACTGATTAAGCAATTAATTGATACTAATTAATTTATAATGGAAAAAAATTGTTACAATAATACTTCCATTACATTTTTATTAAGTGTATCAATTTTTATATTAGTTGATACTAATTAATACTAATTATATTAACTTTTATTAATGAAATAACTTTTTAAATTAAAATTGAAAAAAAATGACAAAATTATCATTTTTATATCATATAAGAGCAAAAAGGTTAACTATACAAAAAAGGAAAATTAAAAAAAAAAAAAAAAAAAAACTATTTTACAGCTTATCAACCAAATACTACTCTGTTGCTTAAATTCATAATCCAAACAGGCCCACATCTAGCACTACTAGTGAAAATAATGAAAATATCAGGAAATGAGAATACTTCTAGTATGTATGCTCTATTGTGTTGACATGTATATTTTTCATACTTTTTTCTATATTCTTCCATACTTTTTTGTAATTTAATTATGTGATTTACTCCAACAAAGAGAATTAGAACAGGTTTAATGACTAGAGAAAATCAATCATTCCAAGCTTCAATCAAATAAATCACACTGCCCCTCGGTGAAACTATACACAGTCTAACTCTGATGAAAAATGTTTGGTGGCCACAAATTATGTGGCTCAAATGACCGGAAAATGTCAAAACGACGTCATTTTTACTCAAAACGACGTCGTTTTGAGTGTTTCGAGTCATTCGGGCCAAGTATTTTCGGGCCACCAACCATTGCCGAACCCTGATTTGTGTCAATCATCAAACAAAAGAAAGGTTGTCCTATTTTTTCCTTCATAATGTTTTCATTGTTCTTTGATCTCATGGTAGTGTGAGATTTGTACAAAAATATTAATGTTTTCACAGTTCTTTTGATCTCATGATAGGGTGAGATTTGTACAAAAATATTGATGTTTTCATCATTCTTTTGATCTCATGGTAGTGTGAGATTTGTACAAAAATATTAATGTTTTCATTGTTCTTTTGATTTCATGGTAGTGTGTGTTTTGGTCACTAAAATTATGTATTGAGAACTCCAAACAATGAAATATTCTAGAATAAAAACTAGGCCACCCAAATTTAAAAACTAGGAATTTCTTAAGACCAGGCAACCCAAATTTTTTAAGACCACAGCATGATTTGACGGAATTCCTATGGTGCTTCTAGGAATTTTTATATCAACCAAAGATGGTTCTTGCTTTGTAACGTGTTTTAGACCACATTGTTTTCTTCTAAAAGGAAAAGAAAAAAAAATGGCATGGCAACACTAGCTCCAAAAATAAAATTAGGGGGACAAAAAGCAAGCTGTAATTAAATCAAATTGATTCATATAACTTGGGTTGAGTTACTTCCACACATCAAAGAAGATAAAAACCATTCACAAACACAACAAAATATTGATTAGCAATTTCATTTAAAAAAAAAAAAAACCATTAAACATAACAAACCCAGTACCTACTCATGTTTAAGCATAGTAACTCCAAACAAACAGTAAATCAAAACATTGTGACACAAATTCAATCTTCAGATGTTCGCAGCAGCACATAAACCCAAAAAAAAACATCGAGCTAACCTAATAGCCACCCTTGAGATCGTTGACCACATCGTAGGGTATAGGCGTGACTGTCTCCAAGGTAGCACCTTCAACCATGAAACCCGGTTTAGGACCTTCCGGCTGCCTCTTTGTGCTGATGACTTCGCCTCTTGCCTTGGCCTCTGCCTTCAACTGATCATTCTTCTTTTTCCTCAGTTTGAAGTCCTCAGTACACCTTGATGGCTGGACATGTTCTATGCGCACATGGATCCTCTTCCTAATAATCCTGTGCCCTACCTGCATTTATGTACATACTATAATTTGATTATGTTCCATTTCATCAAAAAAATATAGTAATAATAAGAACAGAAGAGCACTTCCAAATAAATTAATTTAGAATAGCTCTGTCACAATAGAAGGTTAACAAGGAACAATTGAAAAGTCCCAAACTCTGTAAATGAAACTATGTTAGGATTTTGGATTTGTGAGACAAATACTCCCACAAATCCAAGAACCAAAACAGCCTGACAAGAGGATGCATCAAACACATCACACCTCCATATCAAACACAAAATAACCCATCTAACAAAACTGCATTTACATACAAAGACAAACCCAATCAACTACATCACTAAAAAACCAAACGTTTTTAATCAAATGACCCAATAGACGCTTTTTTCTGATATAAATGCACAAAACTAAGGGAAACCTAGATGGCCTTTTCAACATAAGCAAATCATAGAACACAAATTAATATACCCAATTAACTATATCACCTAAAAACCAAACAATCTTAATCAAATGACCCCAAAAGACACTTTTACTCCACCATTTCCACACAAACAAATCATGGAACATCTTCAGAGAACACACAAACACAATACCCAATTAACTACATTGCCTAAAAACCGAACATTCTTAATCAAATAACAGAAAGGGAAATGTATTCTTAATCAGACAAAAAAAGACGCTTGTTTTTCTGATATAAATACACAAACTAGGAAAAACCCAGATGATTACTCCACGATTTCAAGACAAGTAAATCATCAAACACCTTCAGAACATAAACACACAAAAAGACGATTGTTTTTTCTGATATAAAATACACAAACTAAAGAAAACCCAGATGACTAATCCACCATTTCAACACAAGCAAATCATCAAAAATACACAAACTTGATCATCAAACACCTTCAAAGCAAACACAGATTTACAAAATCCAATACATAAACACATTTAAGCGCATATATAAGTGGGAAGGATTAGAGAAGAGGGTTTTTGAACCTGCTTGTTCATTTCGACACCGATGGCGCGCTTGGTGACGTTCCAGACCTGACCAGTGCGGCCATGGTAGAACTTGTGGGGCATGCCCTTGTGAACAGCGCCATTCACTTTGATGTCGACATACTCACCGATGTGGTAAGTGCGGAGGTATGTTGACAGATTGATTGTGCCCTTCTTCCGGAAACCTCGAGAGAACAGATCCCTCGTCCTTGACCTCAATCCATGTCCAGCCGGCATCTTCTTTCTCTCTCTCTAAATCTCCAGACTCTGTAAAGAGGATGAGCGGCGTTTAGGGTTTTGTATATGTATATAGCCTACAGGGATGTGGCTTGTGACCTGAAACAGGGCCGGGTCGGGTCGGATCTGTTAGGGCTCGGCCCAGGAATAGAATAATCTAAAATACAAATCTAATCTATATATCTGTCCAATCCGAGAACAAACCCAACTTCTATGCCAAAGATTTTTTGACTAAAAAAAAATCAAAAAGTCATAAATTTAACTCTATTAATCGAATCATATATTAATCAATCACTTTTTTATTATAATTATTTATTCAATTAAAAAATCATTTTATACACATTAATGTTTTAGGATAAATTATAATTTAACCTCTTGTGATTTGACAAAAAATACAAAATCTGCTTATAATTTCATTCATAACACTTAAACTTTATGAACTTTATATTACAGTGTAATTTCAAACAGAACAAAGCGTGTATTGTACGACCATAAAGGATCAAGTGCAACTATTTTTCCCGCTAAAAATAATATGACACTTGACCAAAACACACTATATTTCTTATTATATTGCTATTTATACACAAGCCCAAACTACATTGAACCCTAAACCTAAATTTGCCTAAAGACTCTGGTTTCCTACCTAAATTTTTTAAATTTTTCGAAAGTTTAAGATTGCGTTTGATAGAGTTTTAAAAATATGATTTGACAATAGAGTTATATTTTGAATTTGTGAATTTTGAAAGGAAATGGCTTTTCTCTAGTTTTTCATCAGACTAGAGGGGACTGTTGGGCCCGTGAGGGCCCACCACGGGTCCCATTTCGATAACCCGAACCGTTCAATGTGTAAAACTCGTCGAATACTATGTGTTTTTTAAAAATTACGTTGATCGGATATCGATAACTATGTCATTAAATTAGTTGTTTGATTTGATCACATAGTTATCAATATCCGATTAACGTGATTTTTTACGGGCATATCATACTCGACAAGTTCTACATATTGACGGTTCAGATTATCGAACAGAACCCATGGTGGGCCCCTATGGGCCCAACAGTACCCTCTTGTCCAATGAAACCTTGGAGGGAAGCCATTTTTGTTTTGAAATTATGATTTGAGTGTAGAAAATTTGTTTGGTTATGATTTTTGAATAGAGTGTTGAATTGAGTTTTGAGTTGAGTGTTAAATTGAATTTTAAAAGTTTAATGTGACATGTGAAATAAGAAAATTTGTTTGGTTATGGGTTTTGAAAAGAGTTTTCAAAACTTAATTCAAAAGCCTATAATTCATAATCAAACACACAATTCAAAACTCTATTTAAATTTCTGATCAACCGTCATAACCAAACTCTTTTTAAAATTCAATTTAAAAAATTAATTATTAACAAACAATAACACTATTAACCAAACTCTTTTTAAAATTCAATTTTAAAAATTATTGATTAACAAAAAATAGCAGTCATAATCAAAACAAATTCAAATTCAACTAAAAAAATTAATTAGTAACAAAAATTTTCAATTGAAAATTTTATAAACAAAATAATTTGAAGGTCACAATAAATATTCAATTACTGATCATACCAAACTTATGATTGTATATTTGGTTCGAATATATTTTTTTCAATATTTTTCAGTTACAATTTTTTTATATTTGCAATAATTACTGTCACCAATCATTTGCTAATTATTATATTGTTATTTTCAAATAAATAGCCACAAAATTTATCAATATTATATATATTGGGAGTCAAACAAAAATTAGAATATTATTTGATTAGTATTTATACAGTTTACCACACATAATTCAATATTATTGGAATTTTTTCATTTTCTAATTTTCATCATTTTCAATTCAAACCCGTGAACCTCTATACCGTCCTCATTTATATTATTGTGCCTGACGGGATGATTGATGTGTTTGGCATTGAAATGACTAAATTGCCCCTATATGTTTCAAGGCTAAGTTAACCTATTAGTCAAAAATTAAAAGGGCAAAATCGTGATTTCACATACGTTCTGCAGGCTTATGAATCTTCTGCCAAATCTCAGTTGGTCAATTTCTGATAAAAAATAAAAAATAAAGAAAGAACAAAACTCAGCTACAGATCTTTTTGGCCATTTGTTTGACTGAGGCATCAATGGCGTCATAGTCTGACTTCCCAAACATGGCCTTTATATCAGTGAGCACGCCCAAGAACTTCATTACTTCAATACAACCAGCAACTTCTTCACTATCTTCATTTACCTTCATCATTGAATAGTTTCAATACAACCACAACTATAACCTTAAACATACAACCACCTCCTCCACCACCTACCTCAATTAATTTTACAAATTTAGCCTGCCATCTACCTCAATTAATTTCAGCAATTCAGTCTATATATTTACAAATATTGATCGTGCAAAACAAGAGAAGAGAGGAAGCTTTCATCAATTTTAGAGCTTCACAACAACACTCAAAGCCAAATTCGGTCCACCACCTTCTGTAATTAATTTTACAAATTCAATCTATATATTTACAACTCATATCTGTGTAAAAAAAGAAGAGAGGAAGAGTTTAATCAATTTCAGAGCTTCACAACACCAAAGTTTCACAATTTTAGAGCTTCACAACAGCAGCAGCCGAAAGCTGCACATAACCGGTCGACTGGGGTGTGGACGTCCCTGAACGTCGCGGGAGGATGAATCCCATTCTGTTCATTGGGCTCACCACAGTTCGGACTCAAATTGTCACGATTCTAAACCTGAACCAAATAGTCCAAATCCGGCAAATCGTTTTTGAAAACAGATTTTTTGAAAGAAGTACCAAAGATCAAAGATCGACCTCTACTAACCATGATATCGAGTTTTGAAAACATTATGCGTTCTTATTCCGATTATTAGCCTAGATTTACTATGTGATGCGTACAACACAAAAGTATAGACTAGATCGCCTAATTTGGAACAAAGCATTGCATATCCGCCCATTTGAAAGACAATTTGAAATTTGCTACTCGCAAGTAGGCTAAAACACGGATTTCAACGAGTTGTTCCAACTCAAACAATCCAACCTTCACCCACAGGCATTCAGGCAGGTATATCACATAAGCATGTAGCTACATGGTAAGCATGCTGTCATGGCAACACTCACACTCATGCGAGATGCTAAAGTATAAATACTTACATCGCACTCCGCGCCAAAACAAAGAACTCGTTAGCAATCATGCATGATCCAAGTCCATGTTAAGTGCCTAATGTATCGCATACAGAATGCAGTCTAGAATAGGCTCTGCTAATCCTAGGACGGCATGTGAAATGCAACAGATAACACGTATTCAAGTTAGATTTGAAATACTATGCAGTTAGTATGATGCGCCGAGAACAGATAACACGTATTCAAGTTAGATTTGAAATACTATGCAGTTAGTATGATGCGTCAAGCCCGGTGCATGCAATACAGATGAATGATGCAAACATGCAAGCATAAGGTATGCTAATTGAAATATGCCCTAAATCTAACCATTGTAAGCGGCTAAATAAAAGGGAGAAAGAAATGGGGTTGGAAGACATGCATCACACGCACCCGCACTTATTACAAATTTGTCCTCACTTGGAGGGACTGAATAAATAAAACAAGCCACCTAATTAACTAACTCACAAGCTAATTAATTATCACAGAACCAAATTGAATAACTAGCTACAACTAATTATTACACAACTTAATTAATTAACGAATCAATTAACTAATTAATGAATGACAACAAGCAGGTAGGTAAAGCAGTAAACGGTGCTATTCCAGCTCTATTTGAAGAAGGGTGGCATGCATGCTCGCTTCGGTTCTTCGCCTCAAAACGCCTTCCGGTTGCTCTTTAGAGGCTCTGTTTGAAGGGTGTCTTCCAGTGCTTGTTGCTGGACCTTACCAAAACACTGCAGGGGAAGTCACCAGTGGCCTGCCGGCGATGGAAGGATCACTGCTGGCCAAAGGTGGTCCATTGCCGACCAAAGGTGGCACACTACCGGCCATCAGTGGCAGGCTACCGGCCACTGGTGTGCTGTGACACCAAACTGCAATGAAGCACAAAATAGAGGAAATGGAGGGTCTCCCAAAGACATGTATGCATCATGGCACTCCAAATCACCTCAAAACATCAAGGGAGAAGCCTAGTCGGATCCACGACCATCAATCACGCATCCCGATGCATGATGGCCAAAGATCCAACTTGTGCAAATCAATATGAAAATGAATGCACAAATAAAGCAAGTAAAGGCTAGAACTCTATCATGAATCATCAAGAGCTTCGGCGACCGAGAATTGAGACACGTTCCATCACTTGAAGCATGGAACGTCCCTCGTTCCTCGTGCTCAGATTAACACTTAATCCAAGCAATGCAATACATAAGCATGGCAAACATGCAACATGACCTAAATGTGCAAACATGCAACTAAACCAAGCATGCAACAAGCATATAAGCATGATGTGAGGTGATGACCTTGGACAACATGACAAAATGCAACATGAACATGTAAGCATGCAAGGTATGCAAAGCTAAACAAGTATGCGACAACATACGAAATGAAACAAGCATGCGACAACATGGTAAAATGGGTTTACACCAAAGATGGACGGCTCTCAACTTGGTCCAAATCAGTAGCCAAAGCGATGAATTAAGCCAAAGAACACACTCAAGCATGCGAAATGCGAAAGGTTCATCAAAGGGGCCTAAAAGGGCAACTCTCAAAAGTCCCTAAGAAGTGACAAATGTGCAAGTGTAACAACACTATATGCACTGAAATGAGATGATAAATGATGCCAAATCATTTAAATAGCTCAAGGATAGCATGGGTGAATCACCGAAACATGAAGCTTGCAAGGCCAATTACACTACAGCTATACGAAGCATGAAAGATATGGCAAAGGCAACCCAAAACAGTCCTAGTACATGTTGATATGAGGCTAAAACATGCAAGGAAGTAAGCCAAAGCAAGCTAGCATACAATGCTAAAACACAGGACATGCAAGGCTATGAAAGAGGCAATGCATTGCACCTATTAGAACCAATCATGGCACGACTTGGACAACCAAAAACAGAGTTACATCATAGTATATTAGGACCCAAAATGTACTGAAATGATGAGCCAAAGACTTAGGCTAAGTGGCATGCGCAAAAGTCCATTCTTGAGGCATACAGCACAAGCTATACAAAGCATTCAAGGCATGTCAAATGCAAGTGTATGACAACATTTCATGGACTGAAATAGCATATGGAATGAGGGCAAAGCATGCAAACATCACATGTATGGCATGGTAGGCGCCTCAAAACCCAAGGCTAGCCGAAGCATTTACACTATAGCTATACAAAGCACGAGTGATATGGCCATGGCAGTCCAAAACAGTCCTAGAGTAGCCCAAAATAAGCATAAA
>NW_021028028.1:256607-285120 GCF_004153795.1 Camellia sinensis
AGAATTTTGAGATTATTTCTTCTACAAAGTTGTTTATAATGATGTCTAGTTCGTCCAGGAATTTTGGTAATAATTTTTGAGCTTTCTATGAATTTATACAAATTGTTTACTAAATCTGAAACTGTGTTGAGAATACTCTGTCTTGAATCTGCCAGCATGTCACTCGAATTTTTAGATAATTTTATACTCAGAATTTTGAGATGATTTCTTCTACAAATTTGTTGATAATGATGTCTAGTTTGTCCAAACGTTTTTGGAAATAATTTTTGAGCTTTCTACGAATTTATACAAATTTCTAACTAAATTTGAAACTGTGAGACAGATTTTACCATGTATTTGAAAATTTATTTAAAATTCTATACTAAGCCAAATCTGGTAATTTCTAACTAAAAAATGAAAATTGAGAAGTCTATTTCCATGATAAATTAAAGCATTTTGGGTTTGATCTATAAATTTAAGCATGGAATTAATGTAAGGAATTGTGACAAGTTTGTGTCATAAACACCCTTGGAATTTGTTTAGAATTATTTATAAGTTATTTTTGGAAAAATATTTCTGAAAAATAATCATAACATGTTTATTGAGTATCCTGTAGATTGATATGAATTTTAGAGTTGTATAAGTAATGTATTTATAATTTTATTTGCAAGATATATACTCTGAAAGTTTTTCTGGACAGGATAAAATCACCACTTTAATATTATGCTAGTCTAATTTTGTAAATCAAAAATTTGTGCATGTGTGTATTTATGGTTTAATTCTTGTATCTAAGTTATTATTTCATACCATGGTTTAAATAAATTGTTTATTTAAATTCTGTACTTTTATTTAGTATTGTGTGACACATGCAATATTTTATGATTGGGAATTTTAATGAGTTGGTATAACATTATTTGTGATTAAAAATTTGGAATTGTTTGTGATTAATATCAAAATTAACTGAAATGATTAACGGCATATACAAAGTTAACAATTGACGGTTAGTACCAGTTATTCGGGGTGAGCTTTGGTTTAAAGACTGTACGGAATTAAGGGTTGACGGTTAACATCGGTTGTTCAGGGTGAGCCCTGGTTTTGAGAATTGTCACGTAAATTGTGTTGCGAAACTCTAAGATGGCACGGGACTTATTTGAACCCTTTTCGGTATTCGGTTTTGGAATAAGGGTGGATGTGCAGGTGGCACACAGGGAGGTTACTTACCCCTGGAAAACCGTTTCCTTGGGGCAAACCACGGATGCCACTACTTGGGTATATAACTCCGGACGTGGACATCCCTGGTAGTTACGGTTGGTAACACTTAAATATTTGACCAAGAGAGGGTTTGAAATTAACCGTTGCCATGCTTAGTGGTTGATAAGTTAAATCTCTTTGGTGAGATTTCGAGTGTCACCTAATTTATAAAAAATACTGAAATTATTCTAATGGTTGTAAATTCTGTGTATAATTATATTGTTATCTCAGGTTTAGAATATTATTATTTTTCTCTTAAAAAGAATGGTTGGTTGGTTACGTTTTCTTACTGTGTTGCAAAACTCATGGCATATATTTTGTTGCCCTGGCGTTTCATGCCAGATTATGTCGAAGAAAGGACTGAGGCTGAAATTGGAGCTGCTGCCAATATCGAACCTTGGCTGACTTAGAGTCAAGATTTTATCAAAATAAAATCCTGTTATCCCTTGTATTAGGATTTAACTATGTTGTGACGTTGTGTGTGAACTTGTAGTTTTATTTTGTCATTGGACTTTGACTATGTAAGAACTTAAAAGTTTCTAATTAGTAGTTAAAACTTTATCTAGCAAGTTATCGTTATTTAAATCTTATGACGTTTCAAAAAAAAAAAAAATTTGGGCGTCACAGGGGCTACACACCCCAAACAGCAAAATGACCTTAACCAAACTTAAAAAGCACTTAAAAACAAGACTTTTTCCAGTTATAAGCAAAGCCTAAATCAATATGCAAAGAGGGCTAAAGTAAGGTGCAAGAAAGTGCAAAAATGGGGGAAATGCTCACCCTTGAAGACTCTCTTCGAAACCAAGAATTTCAGGGGGTAGAAACTCACTTTCAGACCTCAAGAAGATCTCCCAAGAAGCTTGGTTCAATGGTGGTGGTGTATATCTAGGTGTTGTAGTGTAAAAATGCAAGGAAATCCAACTTCAAAACATTAAACACAAACAATATAG
The DNA here is from genome assembly GCF_004153795.1 of Camellia sinensis. Classification (NCBI taxonomy): domain Eukaryota; kingdom Viridiplantae; phylum Streptophyta; class Magnoliopsida; order Ericales; family Theaceae; genus Camellia; species Camellia sinensis. The sequence goes on from NW_021028028.1 coordinate 258,788, forward strand.
AGAGAAAGGGAGTTTTTGCTCTCCAAAACTCCAGAACCCCTGATATAGAGGGAGCCCTCTTGCTTATATAGAAGAAGGCTATGCAAAGCTTCTTCAAGAAGCTTTGCAAGAGTTCCATCCCTCCATACACGTGTATGGAGGGGAGATAACAAAAATCCAGCTGGCTCAAAAGATTTGGAGGAAAACCAACTGAGACAGGGGCGTGTCGGCCATCATCAATGGCCGGCAATGGCTCACTGATGGCCGGCAGGGCTTCACCAGTGGCCGGCAAGAGCAAAGCAATGGGTGGCAGTTCCATGACATGGCCGGCAGTGCACCAAGAAGGTCACTCTGAAAGGACCTAGCCAAGGTCCAAAAATAGGGCAGAAAGGATACAAGGTCCGGGAAGCTCGAACCGGTGACGTTCCGCCTTGATAGTTGAGTACTCGGCGAGCAGTCGAACTAGTTGTTGGGTGTACCTGCAAGCACAACCAAGTCCTGAGGACAGTCAAAAAGGGGGTGTCTACACGGGGGGTCATCCGGTCGATCAACCGGCTGCACCTGTCCACAACTCTCAGCAAGGCTCAACCCGAGGCTTCATTTTGGCTATCCTGTTACTTACCTTTTGCACAACATTTCCTCACAACAACAGCCAAAATCTTGCATATCTTTTGCTTACCTTTTGCTATCCTTTTGCTTACCTTCAAAAGTCATGCCTAGAACAAAAAGAGCAAGACCAGAACATGGAGAAACCTCCAACCCTCCACCACGCCAACAACAGTAACAACAGGCTTATCCAAATGTTGATTTTCTTAGTTACAATCATGAACAAGCTTTCGAACAATTTTGCAACCGACCAATTGTCATCGGGAGAAGGGTAAATTTCCCTCGTCAATATGATCCTCTGTTGGCGAACAAACTTGAGATGGTGGGGTGGCTAAATTTAATCAATTTACCACAAAAAGTATATCCAAGTCTTTTGTATTTATTTTAAGTTCACTTGAGACCTATTAAGGGAAGAGAATAGTCTTACATCTTATGTGAAAGGTTAAATAATCACATTGAATAGCCACACTTTGGCACAAATTATTGGAGTTGAGCCAAGGAATTTGCAAATTCATTTCAAAGTGAGTCTGACCTTGTTAACATTGTTGGTGATATAAGTGAAGTTCATACTACAATTTGTGAGAGGCGATTTACCAATAGTAATTTACAAGCAAGACATTTGAAACCCCACCTTCGTATTCTCCACTAATTTATAGTAGGAAATGTCACTCTGAAAAAAGGACATTTTGATGTGGTTCCAATTTTCAATACTTGTTTGTTATATTGTTTTGAAATTGGATTTATGCCACATACTACTGAAGGAAATGATAGTTGCAAATCTTGGTATTATCAATGGCCGGTCATTGCTTTTTGGAGCTCTGCTAACCAAACTTTTCAAAGCTTTTGATGTCAGACTTATAGGTGAAGCAGAAATGAAAAGCACTTCACCGATTTCAGAGTACACACTGACCCGAGCTGGTGGCGCTAAAAACTTAATGAGATCTCTGAATGTTGCAAATGCACCAATAGATTATGCTCCCGAAGACCCCTATGATAATGCCATGCCATAAAATGATAGGGAAGAGAATAGTCTTACATCTTATGTGAAAGGTAAAATAATCACATTGAATAGCCACACTTTGGCACAAATTATTGGAGTTGAGCCAAGGAATTTGCAAATTCATTTCAAAGTGAGTCTGACCTTGTTAACATTGTTGGTGATATAAGTGAAGTTTATACTACAATTTGTGAGAGGCGATTTACCAATAGTAATTTACAAGTAAGACATTTGAAACTCCACCTTCGTATTCTCCACTGATTTATAGTAGGAAATGTCACTCTGAAAAAATGACATTTTGATGTGGTTCCAATTTTCAATACTTATTTGTTATATTGTTTTGAAATTGGATTTATGCCACATACTACTGAAGGAAATGATAGTTACAAATCTTGGTATTATCAATGGCCGGTCATTGCTTTTTGGAGCTCTGCTAATGAAACTTTTCAAAGCTTTTGATGTCAAACTTATAGGTGAAGCAGAAATGAAAAGCACTTCACCGATTTCAGAATACACACTGACCCGAGCTGGTGGCGCTAAAAACTTAATGAGATCTCTGAATGTTGCAAATGCACCAATAGATTATGCTCCCGAAGACCCCCATGATAATGCCATGCCATAAAATGATCAATAAGAATACTGGAATGATTATTTGGCGATGGAACAAGAATGACACAATCAGCGCGTTCAATGAGAACAACAAATGGCTAATCAATTGAATGCATTGGGTAATCAGTTCGATGCATTTGTCGCCGCTCATAACTCACTAATTTAACAATTTGGTGAGTTTCGTGTGGACACTGAAACACGTCAAGAAGTGACAAGCAATCACTTAGATCAAATTGACCATTGAGTCAGTTAACTCTACCATCACTACTTCCCTCCACCTCCACCACCACCACCACCTAACAATGACATTTGACATGTTTTTTAAAAAAAAAAAAAATTTGTTTGTTGTACTGCTTTTATTTGTGTTTTTTTTCTAATTACCTTTTATTTTGTTAAAAATGCATGTTAAATTATGTATATGTTACAGAAGTCAAGGTTTGTTCTGTCTGTGTTGCATCTAACAGAAGTTATCAATACACTGTTTTCATTGAATTTTGGCTGGCCAAAAATTAACCTTTTAATTGAAAACAACTTTGGCTAGACAACAACATTTTTGGCTAGCCAACACTAATTTCAATTATATTTCCAATTACAAAAAACCAATTTCAATTACAATATTGAATAAAAATATTTAATAAATGTGAACATTTGTACATGGGTTACAGAGTTTGAAAAAAATATATTTATACGTGGGTTACAGAATTTATTAAAAATACAGAATTTGTATTAAATTATGCTCTATTTCTATGTTATTCATATTTAATAATTATTTTTTCTATATCAGATATTTTCAATTTAATGTTCACGAAATTGTCTGTATTTAATATGTTTGTTGAATTGGTATTGAAAATTATTTACTCGACAAACATATTAGATGTAACTTATGCGCACCACCTAATTATAGGTATTAGAATTTACGTCTTATTTATCAGTTAGTACTGCATTTGATATTATGTAACTTTTGTGAACTCTTCAGTAGGTATTAGAATGTGTTTTTTTTTTTTTACCCATTGGGCTATGAAGCATGGTGTAAGAGTGTCATCTTCAAAATTCTATGCTTTATTGGTGCAACTGCAAAAAAAAAAAAAAATTATTTATAAAATGTCAAATATAAATATTATTTTTTTGGACCAATAAGAAAAGAATAAAAAGAAAGAAAAATAACTATACTTAAATTTTGATAGTGTTATAATACATTATTAAATATGAGTTAAAAAGGATTGTTGCCAAATTTTAAATTTGATATGACAGATAACATACTTTTTGTATTTTCTATGAAAGGTAAAATTAATCCATCATTACCAACTTTCAAGAATTGACAGAAGTATGTAAATTGAAGGACCACATTTTTAAAATTAAAAATAAAATGTTCTTTCTAGGTCAAAATGAAAATTGGGTAACACTTTAAGAGTGTAAAGTGTAATTTATCTTTAAAAAAAATTAAGTCGAAAAATATAATTAAAATAGATTGATGTTGTGGATCTATACATTTTTTACATGTATGTAACCATTATGATTCCTCAACTTCATATTTATAAAAGTTCCAATTTATTTGTCCTAATTTGAAAAGAAAAAGGTTCAACAATTCCTTTTTTTTTAAAAAAAATTATACTACTATTAAAAATTAATCTCAAATTTAATTAATTTTTTTTTTTACAATAGTATTACAATGACCACAATTTCTATTGGAATTTGTTTTTTTTCTTGAAATGTGTGCAAAGTTAATTAGTTCTTATAAAATAAGACCCAAAAAAAAAATTCACACCAATTTAATTCCAGAAATATGCGACAAATAATTTGAATACATAACTATTTAAACCACACCATTATCGGAGACAAATATAATCACAGTATTATTGTACTATAATGAGGAGTTGCACACCAAAAATGGAGAATTTAATTTTTTTAAAACAACACTTTTAAAGAACACGGTTCAAATTACAATTACATTTTACACATTATAAATAAAAAGACGAATGTAATAATACATATAATACTACCAAATTCACATTATTTCTTCACATCACAAATCTACCCATGGCCAACATGATTTTCCCACATAGCAGTAGCAACTGCATCCCTCAAGTTCGATTAGTACGTCAATGCATGTTGTGACATGTCAACATTGTCAGCTTGGCCTCCAACAAACCCCTTTGCTGCTGCTTCTGACGCCATTTCATTATTAGCTTCCATGAAGAATAGGTCCATAGTTGCATGCAAGCAAATCTAATTGTGCACTACACAACATGCAATCACGATGGGTCCTTATCGTGTGAACTTGTAATTTGGCATGAACCGCAATATTGGGAAGCGCTTTTTCAGAACCCCAAACGTTTTTTCTATGACATTCCGTAATGACGAATGTCGATGGTTAAACAATTCCTTGGGTCCATAATAATGATAGCCATGAAACTCTTGCAAGTGATAGCGTTAGGAACAAAATGGGACAATAAATTCAAGCATGTTCGTGAACTTGGCATCCACTAAATAATACTTGTCTACATGTAAATAATGTTTGTAATGCTCTGTCAAATACATGTACACAAATATCAACATTTAAGAAAGTACAGTGGGTTATTTGGTGACACTTGCCATGGGGTGGGTGCGGGAAATGTAGAGCAGCTCTTGTAATTGAGCAACTAAAATTGCGTTGTCGTGGACGCTTCCTTCCCATCTAGAATTAATAAATGAGAACAACATGTCGAAGTCGCAAGCTGTGAGTACATTTTGCGATACCGTGGCTTTGCGACCACAGAATGTATTCTATCTTGAGGCAGAGACCCACGCATCCACCAATGTACCATCGATAGTACTAACACAATCCTATTTGAAATATATTAGTTAGACATTAAATGCGAAACAAACCTAGATCTTACTTTGAAAACATAACAAAAAAATTCTTTCGTTACCATTATTGCAAATTTACTCGTCAAACATATAGTCATACCTTAAATCAGGGAAAAAACCTCTTATCATTTAAAATTTTTGTCGGTATCTTGTATTGGTTACGTGGTTTGATAACCGTTGATGCAAGCTTGCATAGTGCCCGCATAATGATTTTAATGTACTGACAAATAGTTTTAGTGGAGTGTCGAAATCTATCGGCCAGTAGCCTATGTCGGTCATTTTGTGCGAATGTGTACAAAAAAATGCCAAACGATTCCTCGACACTGATATGCATATGTTCAGTTTTGACAAAGTCATTTTGAAGTAAAGTGTCTTCCAATAAAATGAATGTTTGGGTATCCATTTGCATGATGTCCATCATTGTTTCAAGATGGTCATTTAATAAACTAAAGATGTAATGATCACCTTTGAATGGACAGGTTCGCTGCGGTCTTCTGCTGCTTGACGCATTTATATGTTTATTCATAAAAGCAATCATCAAAAAGTCCATAAAAACTTTGATAACCTCATCCTCCTCTGATGAGCCTACCACTGCATTATTTTTTGTGTCAGATGACATATTGTTTCTGCTACATAACAATAAAAGCAGAATTATAATAAATAATTAACAACATGATAACTGTTACCATTATAGATGAAACTGAAATTAACCACTGTCATTAATTTGTCGGCCTTAGTCATTTATCGAACTAAATGGAAATATGCATGCAAAGAAAAAACATATTAATATTTACTCATCTTGTCATACATACTAATGCATATTGTATGTTGTGTGTAAAATTGAAAGTTGAAGCAGAATGAAGAAAACGGACATGAATGAATGCAGAAGAATAAAATCACATCTAAATATAACATAAAAACAATGTCACAAAAATATAAAAATAAACATACAAAGACAGATAAAAACTAGCATGTCATCAAGTGCCAAAAAAAATAGAAATCATCAAATCATGTTGCACAACCACAAAGAGAACCGCAAACTCCATCAAGCCACAACTTCTCCTTTGACTACAAAGCTAGGATCATACCTAGGCACATATGCATAGGAGTACGCATAAAGAACCTTCTCCATTCCTTGTCTTTGAATAGTGTCAATGCCCTAACGTACTGGGCCGGTGGTATGTCCCCAAGCTTTAGCAAGGCAACTTGACATGCATCAAGGAAATAGTCATGACCACCTGCACTTACAGCCTCTGTGTCTGGACCGATGGTATGTCCCCAAGCTCTAGCAGGGCAACTTGACATACATCAAGGAAATAGTCATCACCACCTGCACTTACAGCCTCCGTGTTTGTTGATCGTGTACGAGACTGTTCCGTTTTTGCTTGTACGTAGGTAGTGAAAGCTGCGCAAACATCATCAAATCCACTTGATCGTGACCTTTTAGAACGATCACTGTTACTCTGGCTATTTATAGGGCCCCTCTTGTGACTTTTGGCCTTAGATGGTTCCATATACTCATCGCCGAATGAGTCAAGAGCAATGGCTTCAGCCGCATTACTTCCACCAGCTCCAGACGACCAAAACTTGTTAAGCATTTCATCCTCTTTATCGGAGTCAGGGGCTCCTTATGTGGATGCATGGGCCAATGTCCTTGTGGCACAGCAATTTTCAACAATTTTGGTCATTTCATGAAAATACTCAAATCCTTTCGTCCAGAATTTCTTTACATTTTTTGTTGCCTACCTCTAATTGAAAATTTTACAAATAACCTTATTGTATGTGATAAAATTTTACAAAAAAAAATGAAAAAGGTACAGGTTAATTCAATACCTTATCCCAAAAATCATCAAGTGCAATAACCGTTCCTACAATGAGATCCTATCCCAGACCGGTCTGTACCTGAAGTCGCTTGAAAGTTTGGCAATCAGCTTTCAGTCGCTGATATTTTTGTCTCACCTGTTTTGGTGTGTATCAAAACCCATACTGATTTTGTAACTCAGTTGCAAAGTGGTTCCAATGCCTAACTGTCCACACAGTATTACGACCTTTTGTTTGGTTTTTTTATACCTCTTGTCACACCCCGTATTTTATCACTCTGATAACATTACCAATATTCATTAATTAAATCCATTTACAAATAGTATTTCATCATTGGATGAAATGATAAATAATTAAATATACACATTCCCTCTCGTTATACGACAATGACATTTACATACAAATAAAAGAAATGCCCTGAGGCTTACAATAAAAGAGAGGACACTACTCTTTATAAAAACCTAGCACTCAGCCAAATAACAAATGAAGTAGTATAATCCATTACTACATTACACTTATGAAATGGTAAAACTTATTGTTTGATCTTCAAATCCGAAAAGCATTCCTTGTACACATGTACAGGCAAGGGGTAAGCAACCACTAGCTCACCAAACAATCTCATATTAAAACATTAGAAGATATGCGGCTACAAAGATACTCATACATTTATGTAAAATCATATCATGTCAAAACCATATGATTCTATTATATAAAATCTTTAATCCAATTCATTTGATTAACTACAACTAGTTAACTTAAATAAATACGCATGCCTCAAATACAACATGACATCCTTTTCAATTCATTCAATAACCTGTTTGTCGATTGAATTAAATAATTAAACAATTCATAATGACATTTAACAAAGCATTAAATACATTTTATACAATCTTATGATATGAATGCATATGCCATGTCATGCTCAAAATATTTTTTTCATCTTTTGAAAATCTTACGCACAATGCCAATTTGAAAACACATTAATCCAACAATTTTAATAAAATTCCAAGATGGTAAATACGACTCAGGTAATCCCTAGGCTGGTATCTGCAAGTAGACTATATAAGTACTACTAATTTGTCATTTGTACCAGTATTAATTGGAAGGCTAGACACCTATAATTTGTCATTTTTACCAGTATTAACTGGAAGGCTCGACACTTCTCCGTGCGATTTTCTGATCTTTCGCCAAGGACACATAGGCCAACTTAATCAAATTCATCTACACCACCTTTCAAGACTTACCACCGTATTTACCCCAAAATCATTTCATGAAAACTTATTTCCCAACATTCCTTTTTCAATGCAAAATTTTCAAATCAAATTTCAAATTTCATCATTATCAAATGAATTGATATGCCAATGCAATGATTAATAATACAATGCAATATTTCTTCCACTTTCAATACTTCCACACAATATTCCCATTGTGATCAAAATTCTCATTTCTCATTTCAATATAATTTCTTAAGATGAATATAAAGACTTTTATTCCAATTCATCCAATGGACAACATAATTCCCACACTTAGAGTAATCCCAACCATTTAGTCACTTCAAGACTATATCAACATTTTGAATAACAATTTTCAAAACTTCAACAATTCTCATATTACAAGAAAACCATCATTTATATGTAAACAAATAAATAATTTTTCAAATATCATTTATTTTGGCACACAAAATAAATATAACAACATCTTCAAAGATTGGTAACATCTTTCTTAAAAACCCCCAATTTCTATGTTTTCTCACCAAAACCACTCATCTTCATTTATTAAAAGAAAGTCACCAAAAACATATCTCTTCAATCCTTATAGTTCAAAACCCTCAATTTCTAATTTAAAAGGAACAAGAAAGTAAACTCACTTTAAAAAAAAATCTCTCATCTTCTTGAATTAACAATCAATTTTCAAAACAAATCAAAGGATGGTTTCGAAAATCATCTAGATCTTGCAAAAATATATATATAACTCAAAGGAAATTCTTACTTATTAAATATTACAATTTCCATCCTACTATGTCAAAAGTTATGGTATAATCTTAATAACACACTTTTAGCCATAACGGATATAAGCTTTTAACCAAAACTAATTTAATCTACTAAATTAATAAGTTTATTATATTCAAAAAATTTCAAATTTATAATATCAAACCTAACTTCACATGCCTCATCCCTCAAACATAACTATATTTCAACATAACCATTTTTCATGCCAAGCTACTTAAAGAGGTAATATTTTTACCAAATTCTCTACCAATAACAATTTCACAACTTTTTCTAAAATTACTTAACCAACATGACATTTACATAAAAAAAATTATGAAACATGCTCAATGGTAACATTTTCAATCCATATTTCACATTTTTATTTTTATAGAAATGAACACAACTTAATCATTAACATATCATCTTTTATAAAAGGACAAATTACATATACCCCTCGAGGTTTGGCTAAATTACAAATACCCCCCTGAGGTTTGAGAAATTATAAATTTCCCCCTAAATGCTATATTTGCATAACAAATTAGGGGGTAATTTGTTATGAAATTTAAACCTCAGGGGGCAAATTGTTATGAAAATACAAACCTTAGGGGCGGGATGTAATTTTTGAAACCTCAGGGAGGTATCTGTAATTTAGCCAATCCTCGAGGGAGGTATATGTAATTTGCCCTTTATAAAATATCATGAATATAACACTTATAGAGTTTTTAATCCCAAAACAACTCTATAATTCCTACTTAAGTATTTACTTCATATTCCTCAATATTAATTTATTTTTCTCAAAAATAAATTCTAAATCAAAGATAAAAAAAATTCAACTTTATATTTCTCAAAATAAATCATCTAATCATAATATGATGTAGAGACAATCCATACAACTATTAAATCTAATTTTCGAATTTCTTTATAAAATTATCAATACAAAATGATTTTTCCAAATCAATCTCAAAATGCCAACATTCTTAACATTTCAACATAATTTTTCTTTCAAAAATTACCAAACAAAAATTTGAATATATATATATATATATGCAATACCTCTTATAATGATATATTTTCTCAAAATAACCCTAGCATAGATTTTATATAAAAATATGAAGAAAGTCCCTACCTCAAATAATGGAGAAGAGCAGATCTGGAAAACAAATCTTGCCCGATCATGAATCCGAGACTACTATTGCGAAGATCACGACGAGTTCTCCGACTTTGATTTACAACACTTTAACAAAATCTCACTCTAAGGACTCCCATTTAAACCTCAAAGGTTGAGCTTCTATGGAGTATTCAAGAAAAAGAAAAAGAGACGTAGAGCCTCTGCTCAACCAAAATAAATAAATAAATAAAAAAAGGATGAAGAAAGATGGAAGTAATGGAGATGAGGACAAGATAGAAAAGAAAAAGACGGCTCACATGGGCTCTGTCTCTACGTACATCCTAACACACTTTTCCTAAAATTTTATTTATTTATTTTTATATTATTCAACCTGTTAATAGGTACAATATATACATTGTAATAATATTTCAAAATTTTGTAACATAAATCATAAAATGATATAATTTTTCTCACCATAAAATATAACATTTTTATACACCACAAAATATAATCTTTTGCTCATTATAAAAATATATATAATTTTTCACCATATGATACTCACCATAAAATCAACTATCAAATATTTATTATAATCCTATATAATAAATAATAACAACTCCTAAGGTGATTATTACCAATCACATAATTAAAAATGACCAAACAGTTAAACATGGGTCATTAAACAAACTCAAATTAAATTAAAATATAAATCGTGGGTCTTACCCGTAAGTCAAACATGGTCCAATTATATACCAAAATAAACCTAGCAAATTTATCTCAATTCATGGTCCGAATACCCAAAACTCAATTTTAAATTATGTTATAAACTAGACCGAACACCGATCAGTCCGCAAATTTTCAAAAAATAAATAATCATTAATAAATTCTGAAATGTTTACCCAACGCGCTAGACTCGTATGTGAACAACATATGAAAATTTCATAATTTTCTAAAATCGGGAACTATTTTTAAAAAATACAAAATTGAACTGTTTTCACACAGAATTTACACAGCAGTCAAATCCGAAAATTTGCTCAATTAAATTATGCATTTTTTTTTTTTTTTTTTTAAATATGGATCATCACACATCTTCTCTCAACACGTTTATTAGTTTCATTTCAATTCTGGAGGTCCACATTCTTGTGTCCTGATTATCATCTAAATTGTTGCTATCCATCTAACAAAACATAATTTATATCTAAACTAATCTTAAGTGGATATTGAAAAATAACAAGATAAGTCCTAAGCATAATTTATCATATAACTTGAGTTTCCTTGGCGTTTTTGATCATTTCTCGCTCCTTCAGGTACTGCGGGTCTTCGGACTGGTTCAAAGGGGCGGACGAGCTTTGGACAATTTCTCAGTAAATGGCCAACTTGGCCACATCTAAAGCATGCTCTCGTATCTTGACGGCATGGTCCCCAATGAATCCGTCCACAGGTAGAGCAAGCTGGAGTGGTGCCTCCTTTAGGGTTCGCAAGGCTTTGATTGCTTAGACCGGTTGAACTGGTTGTGCTTGCATTTATTCTTTTGGGAGGTGCGACACCGGGCCTTCTGTTATCTCTTTCTCAAAATCGCTTCCTCTGACTTGGCTCTCCAGATCGCAAGGCTTTAATTCCTTTTTCCGCAATGTATGCTCGATCTACCACTGCCGCATAGGTTGGTAGTTTCAGAACCTCCAGCCTATCCTTAATTTCAGGATCCAACCCTGCTTCAAATTTCCTGGCTTTTCGAGCTTCGGTGAGAATGACATATGTCGCGAACCGGGCCAGCTGTGTGAACTTACTTTCATATTCGGCCACTGTCATGGTTCCTTGCCTTAGATGTATGAATTCTGACGCCTTTTGTTCCCGTAGTGAATCTGGAAAGTACTTTTCATAGAATACTTCTAAAAATCTCACCCAAGTCACAATATCTTCCTTTTCCAGGGTAAGGAGCCACCATTCTTGTGCATCGTCCTTGAAGGTGAAGGTGGCAAAAGTCATATTCTGTCTTTCTGTGCAAGGTAGTGCGCGGAAGATTTTCTCCATGTCCCTGACCCAAGCCTCTGCTACTAGTGGGTTTGGACTGCCGATAAACGTAGTGGGTTTCATATCTTGAAATTGTTTAATCGTAGTCGATTCTTCTCGTCTTTCTAATGTCCCATTGGTTATGTTGCTTTGCAAGGCCTGTAAAAAGTTGGTGACTGCCCTTTCCATGATCTATTCCATCGGGTTGGTACCGCTGACTGATGATCCGTTTTCATTTCCTTCGTTGGCCATTACTACAAGGCAAAATGATATAAGCGTGACATCACATTAAAACAATTTTGATACAACTTCATGTATAACATATTCGTTCTATTCACATATACCGTACTAGTTTTACTATAAATATCACCACTTTCATATTAGTGTTACCACCATGTTAATATTACCACATATACATCATTGTTACCATACATAGAGTGTTAGTCTGGTAGTCACAGATTAATGTCTAATCCTACTAATACAAAAAGATTAGACTACTCATGGTCAGCTCACAAAAAGGGTCTTCTAGTCAGACATCTAGACTAGTCCATTAGGCCACCAGGAGAACTGGCTTTGGAAAACTGGTCCATGAAACAACCCTGGAAACTCACTTTGCATGATGGACTCAAACTCCCACCCACTAAGCTCAACTCCAAAGCAGCTCCATACTACCTGAACCATGTAAACAGGAGTACCGTGATCATAACCCCAGAATTCCCGCCCAGTAATCCGTATCGGTGTCTCTAGGTATGATGCACCGTTGGTAAAGTCCACAGCTGGGATATAAACAATGTGTTGGGGAGGTGGTGTCGTGGTGCGGAGGTGGCTACTAGGAAAACTGCTTTTTTCCATTACAAATGGTTTTGTAGACGGACCAAAGAGTAGGGATGTTGCGTTGGCCCAGTTCAGTTTTAGTTATCACTCATGTATGTATGGTTTTCTTTGTAGGGTTTCTACCCTTTTTTTTTTTGTAATTTATTATTATTATTAATATATATGATTGCAGTTGCTACGTTGCCTTAAGTATATGGTTTTCTAATTTGCAGCTTAGTTGGTACCCAAAGTAGTTGTTTACTAACCCAAAGCTGTGGCTTCTGCATTGTGGAATCTATTACTTGCATATTGTTGGTGTTTTTGACTTCTTAATCAACGCCTCATTTCCATATATTGTTTGACATGACTTGGCTGTATTGATTGCCATATTCTCATAAGATCCATGGTTGGTCCTTGTAAAATTTACTAGTTCATGACTTACACAATATATGGGTTGGAAGGATTGCAATTCTCAATCCGGTCTTGATAGATAGCATTACCATTGCTCGATTTTGTTGGTAGTACGAGCTCATTTGGTAAAGAATATCATTGTGGAATTGTGCACTACCAAGGGGATGTCACGACCCAAACTCGGTATCCAAAGGCTCGGCGTTGTAACAAGATAAAAATAAAATAATTTGTATAATTCTGTAGTCACAGCGCAAGCGGATAAATTAAATAAATTAAAATAAATAACTGGGTACCTGCTGTTTATTTAAAAGGAAGTAAAACATAGTTATTTAAACTTCATTGTATTACAAGAGTCTAATAATAAAAGATAGAAAACAAATAACATAGTGATTCATTTTCCATCTTGATCCTGCTAAATCTCGTCACTTGAAAGGGGTAACAACTATAAGCACATAGCAAAGTGAGAAATATCATACTATGAGTGTAGGGGCACAAAATGGCCATGGATATTTATTTAAGCTAAAATATTAACATAAATTGAGTTGAGTTGCATACACAAATTAATTAAATGCCAAAAACTGAAATAATCACTGTAACCACGGTACATCACTAAGTGACAATCACTACATTGGTCAATGGATCCATGACAAACACTAGATCACAAAGTGGTCAAACACTAGCCAATGGTTATTTAAGTCCCCCAAGGCATGGGACTCACTAAGCCAATGGTTATTTAAGTCCCCCAAGGCATGGGACTCCCGTGGTGGTACTTACAAAACATATTTTCATATAAGGTCATAGCCAAATATTCTTTAAAAGTAAAACATACATATCCATGGGTTTCTTTTTAAGCAAATAGGGTTCAGAAATAAATCCACGTAACTGAAACCTTTATAAAACATAACTTTTATAAATATACTAATAAGAGATAACTTGTATAAAATAGGTTTTGGTAAGTCAAAATATAAGTAAAATATATTTTGGAGACTCAAGGTATAATATAACTCACCTTAAATTAATTCCTTTATCCTTTCTTTCCACCACCACTCAAAATTTCACTCGCCGTTCTTCTTTCTACTCTCTAATTACTTGTTTTCCGTCGCCTTAACACGCAAATCTCCTCTATTTATAGGACAAACAGTCTTGGGTAATAAGCTACTGACATTGACGCGGTCCACCCTTATCCCCTCATTTATAATCTTGATTTTATTTTTATTTTTATATATTTTTTTTGACCGTGGACTTGTTGACCATTTGACCATTTTTTAAATTAAGAGTTATTACCTTCTTTGGTACTTCAAGATGACTCCCAAGATAATAATAAGTTAGGTTCACGTCTAAAAACCTCACTACCCTACTATAAATCACCACTTACCACTTATTAAAATATTTAATGTGTAGTGTTTCATAACGTATTTCTTTAACCATAAAATTCCCAATTTCCTAAATTATGCATTTATTTATTATCATTTATTTATTATTATTATTATTATCACTATATGTATATATATATATATATATATACTTATTTTATTATTATTATTATTATTAGTATTATTACTATTATTTATTTATTTTATCGTAATGTTAAATTTAAAACATTCGGGTGTCACAGTCATCTTCATACAATTTTTGTTCGAATAAAAAGATTAATTAATTTATAGCGATCCCGTTTTATTTTACTCGACTCTTGTGATGTTTCGGGCTCGGGTTTAATGCTTTCATATCATTGCCTATCTCTTTCTTCCTTTGTATACCTTTGAAATTGGTCTTTGGGTTGTTGTGGTTGTGTTTAGAACATGTTGGTTACTTAGTTTTCAAACTTTGTGTTGCCCAGATTTTTGGTTTTCTGCTCGAGCGGCCATTCTCGCGCTCGAGTGGGCTATGTACATTTTGGTCCTTCGCTCGAGCGGGCTTTTTCGCGCTTGAGCGGGAGTTGTAAACTCTTAGTACTTTACACGTCTGAAAAAGTACTGGAGGGGTGTCTTTTACGCTCGAGCAACATTTTCTACGCTCAAACGGGTAGGCAATCGAGCGTCCCTTCTTGAGCTCGAGCGGTTGGTCTGTCGTTTGTAAAAGTTCTGAAGGTGTGTATTTTGCGCTCGAGCGAGCTTCTTCTTGTGCTTAAGCAGAACAAATCTTTTGTGTTTAACGCTCGAGCGTGAAACTCTCTACTCAAGCGGATTACGCGTATATCAGATCACGAAAAGTATTTTTTACATCACTTTTTCATATCTTTTCAACCAAAACTCTAAAGTTAAGAGCCTCTCTCTCTCTCTCTCTCTCTCTCTCTCTCTCTCTCTCTCTCTCTTTCTCTCTCTACATTTTGGCCTAGATCCGTTGATCTCTCCACCCTATTCCCTTTGATAAAGAGGTGGAGCTTCTCAAGATCTTCTAGTTGAATCGATTAGAGTTGAATTTTGGCACTTTTGGGGTTTCTCTCTTGCTTGGCTCATCTTCTCACTTTGAGGTAAGGATATTATATACTCTAGTATGAGTTTTAACTTAGTTATTTGTTGTTATGTATAAATGGTGAAAATTTTGGAAATTTTTGGGTAAACTTAGGGTTTGGTCTCAAATTGAAATAGGAGTTTCTCTATTGTGTTACATAGATGATTATGGAGTTTCGAATATGAGGGTATCTTGTGTTAAAATGGTGAATTTTAGCCTTCGGGTTAATATTTGAATAGGGTGGAGATTTATCCTAAATGTGCCTTGAATATAATTTGGTATAAATCATGAAATTGACGTGAGAAATGTGAAATTGGAAAAAAGTGTAAATGAATGTTGTAATTGGATTTGTTTAATCACTCATTCATGGAAATTTGATAAATTATCCGTTATAAAGATTGTATATCTGTTTAGAAATATCTATATTGAGCAATCGGTAGAGGATCGTTATGATTGTTGTAGAAATTGCATGAGGATTAGGTGAATTGAAACTAATCATTTAAGTTTGTCATTGAATCTGACGGTATAATTAAGGCATTAAATATGTGTTATGGATAGTCATTGTATATGACGGTAAATTTAAATACATTGTATATATACATTGTTTTGGGAGAAGAAAGGGGATGTACTCCATTGTTTTGGGAAGAGATAGGGGATGGACTCCATTGAGAATTAAGTTGGCCGGAGTGTCCAGGGTGAAAGTCCTGAAATCTTGTGTATACATGGGTGCCGATCCCGCAGACGAAATTTCTGTAAAATGGTAAGGTTGAAGTACTTGTATGGTAGTTATGTTGATCGAGAACCATTGAGTTGTAGTCTCGGTTGGGTTATTTGAAAACTATAAACTTGATCTATAAATTGAAACGAAATGGATTAACCTGAATGAATAAATGAAAATGGACCGAGATGTGAATACCAGTAATGAATGGTTACGGGAGAGATGTAAGTTGGTCGTGAATATTGAACAATTGTCTGACGCTTATACCTTAGTTAAACTTCATACATTGTATTAGACTGTTTCTACTGGGCTTTGGCTCACCCTACTTGGGAAACCATTTTCAGGTATCGGTGACATGCTTCCTCCAAGGACGTAGCTTGGGAGGACTTAGGAACTGGAGGCTTTATTTTATTATTTTGTGTTTAAATATTTATTGAAGCCAAGGGCTTTACATGTATAGAGCTTAAGACTCTCTTTTGTTGTAACCAAGTGTTATCTTGGAAAGATATAAGCCCGTAGGGCATTTATTTTGTTGTTATTAATTAATGTTACATGTTATAGATTTAGGATGAACATTTATGAATGTATAATGTATGTAATACCTTTTGTAATATGAATTCTAATGAATGAATGTATATTCATTCCATTATGCACTTTTCTCTTATATATGGGTTAATTGTACTTTTTGGGGGCGTGACAACTTGGTATCAGAGTGTATCGGGTTTGAATACTTTAGGTACATGGGAAGTGGTTAGTACTACAGTGGGTTTGTCTCGCTTAGTTGAGACGTTAGTACGTATTGTACACTTATGTGATTATATGGGTATGAGATTTAATTTCTAGGATGCTGATCGAGTCCATGGGTTTCTGGGAGTGGTGGCATGGCGGTCAACCGGCCGGAAAACTACGACCTACCAGTTGTCCTGGTGGATGACCGGTCAGCACCGTTTGGACATAGATGCCATTTCTATTTCTCAGTTATTCTATAGTAGATCGATTGAAGGATATACGTACCAGAGCAATAGGAGTAGAATAGTTACCACCAGTGACGGAGTGGGTAGAGTGGGTGGATGTGCGCTTTTTCTGTAACCATCTGATTCGAGAATACGCTTCACAAATTTGGCCTAAGAAAAATAAATTTGGGGATGAAACAGGAAATTAGTGAGTTGTGTATAGAGAAATTTGTGATTTACTTTATCTCTTTGTTGTCGTTGTTTCGTTGCCCAGAGGGTGAATCTTTTATAGCGTACAAAGTGAAACTCAGTTGATTTGTGGAAGCTGGTGGATGCGAATTTATGGATGGGAAGGGGATTCACAGTCATGGTTTAGATTTGAAGGTCACAATTTAGCTTAAAGAGAGGAAGATGACCTGTGAAGAATCTTCAGCTGTGATCTTTAGCTTTAAATTTCTTTGCACGTGAAGCTTTTCAAAAATGGAGAAGACCGAAGCGAGAGAATATATACGTTTGGAAGCTTTTCAGAGTGGAGAAGAGAAAGTGAAGAAATCTGCCAAACAGGAAGTAGAGTTGCATTTTGAACTGTGTGGTGGAATTATATTTTGAAACCTGTAAATGTAAAACGCAAAGAGGAGGGTGAAAATATATTTGGAGAGCACAACCAAACACAACCTAAGATTTTCCAAATTTTGGCTTCTTCATTTTCTTCTCAACTTAGACCCTCAAGGACAAATGCTTCAAAACTATGTTACTGTGGAGAGAGATCTCATGTAAACTTCAATTTCCTCCAGCCAGTTCACCATGCAAAGCCTTGCAATACATATACAACATAGTATTAAAAGCCAAATTTTGAAACAAAAACATAGCCACAATACTCAAACCCATTACAATCTGAAGAACAAAAGATAAGCTCTTCTACATATCACTGAAGCTGCCCAAGAAAGTCCCCAAGCAAGCCCACACAAAAACCCTAATCATAGCCCTAAAAAACAGTATAAGATACAACGAAATTGGTCTCATCCCCTTCATCAAATACGTCCTGCGCCGCAATGGCTTGAGCCCCCATTTCGATTCCACCACGACAATCACACATGCCAATGCCCAATTCACTTGCAAATGAACTAATACCAGTAACAAAATCACTGAAACCACAACACAAAAATCCAAAAAAGAATTCGAATTGTAATCAACATCAAACTTAGAATCTCAACCAGTTGGGGCACCATAATCACAAAAGAGACAAAAAGTATAAAGACGACGATTTAAGAGATGACTGTTACTGTTGTGATGGCAAGGGGGATGAAGGACTATAATAGGGAGATGGTGGTAGAGGCGAATTTGACAGGTCTATCGTACAAGTCGTGGTAAGTGTTATAGGTGATTGTGCTAATTGCGTAGAGAAAGAATAGAGAGGCAAAGAGGATTGAGATGAGGGGGAGAGCTAGGATGTAGAGAGAGTAATCAGAGATTTGGGTTGGGTAGGAGGGAAGGATTCAGATGTGTTTGGGTTGGGATTGAGAGAGAGTGGTTTGGAAAGTTGGGTAGATGATGATAGAGAAAAAGATGAGGAAGATGAAGAGGACTTTGAAAGCGAGGAAGTGGCAAGAGTGGACTTTGATGATTCGTTTGGATTTAAAGAGGACTCCCTAAAAGTTGAGGAGTTTGAATCCTCTCCTTGGATTCTTTTCTTGGGTTCCTATTTGCAACAGTGGAGATGCACCCAAACAGATTCAACGGTCCAGATCTGGTTAATAAAAAAAAAATTAAACAAATTGAAAATGAAATTTTCCTGCCCTATATATCTATACTATTATATTAAGTGAAGCCCTAATTTAGTCTCTTGAAGCTTTTGCCACCTGTAAATTAATAATAATAATAAAAAAAATACAACCACATTCCTCACACACCACGTTCCCTCACACATCTCACCCTGCACAACTCTAAACTTTCACTCCCACGTTTTCATCTCAAGCAATCTGATTCTCCTTTTCTAACTGTTCCCACCTTTTCACCCCACAAACACCTTTTCATCCCATGTGTCCTTCATATTACACTTTATGGAATTTTCATTTTCTTCTCCCAAGTAATAGGACTGAGTAAGGAATTCGTGAAATTTGTAATCCAATCCAGTCCAGTCCAATCCGATAGGTTTGGATTATTTTTTGAATCCGTGGTTCGGTTCTGGATTGAAGAATTAAAAATCTGTAGTTCACGGATTGGTTCCGGATTGAACTCCACGGTTCCGGATTGGAACCGATTTGGACCGTATATAAATGATCTATATTTTTATTATACACCCTTCCCATAATATCTTCTCTTATTCTATATAAAACCTAAACTCAAACTTAAACCCGTATAATATCTTCTTTTATTTGTTAGTTTTTAGTTTTAATTTATAATGGTCTAAATACTTATGGTGAAACTAGTTTTCTTATGGTTGTTTAATTCTAGAACAGTATGCCGCTATTATAGAAAACATGTTGCTATTGTAGAACTAATATAGCGCTATATTTATGTTTTTATGAAATTAAAGTATTATATATATATATATATATTTTTGTTATTTAATTATGTGAATCCGTGGTCCTAAACCGATCCAATCCGTGTTTAAATGGATTGGTTCGGATTGGTTCCATGATTGAAACGAATTGGATTGGTTCCAATTTTTCAAGAACCGTAGATAACGGATTGGTCCTGATTTTACCTCAATCCGGGTCAATCCAGACCATGCTCACCCCTACCAAGTAAAATCATTGTCAATCACATTCTTAGAATATTTAATTTTCTGAATATTTATTTATTTACAATTGGTGTCAATTTTGTGATAATGTTTAATTGAACGGTAGTTTGTGGTGGTTTGACTATGAAGTTGGGCTTTAACGTCAATAACGGAAGTCAAGTTTGTTTTTTCATCCCACATGTCCCTCCTGTTATGCTTCAAGCAAAAGTATAAAAACTAGCATTATTAGGTATTTTTTTATATTATTAGTATGTAGAACATGAATTGAGTACTGTAATTTTTTTTTCCTTCCTCCAGTTCTCTCTCAATTTCTTTTTAACTGAAACTCTTTTCTTCAATTTTTTATAAAAATTTTATTACTTTATTATGATGTATCATAAAAATGGTGATGAACCAATTCTCCTTCTATTGAACTCTTTTTATGAATTTTTTACTTTTTTATTTTTTTTTATTTTTTTACAATTATGGCATACAAACAAGATTACTATTCCTCTTTGAAGGTAAATGATCTAAAACTCATTAATTTTTATATTCTCAGTGATTGAAATTTTTGTTTAGTTATTTTTTTTCATATAAATTTTTGTTCATTATTATTCTAAACTATAAATTCTGTTTTTAAAAAATAACTAGAATTAATAGGTTTGCTTATGTTTTAAATATTCTCAATGATTATTTATTATTTTAAAGTTTTTTTTGGCTATAAATTCTGTTTTTTTTAAAATAAAAATAAATTCTATAATTGTTTAAGAGTTTTGAATTTGTTTATTTTGTTTATTTTCTTTCGTACAAATTCTTTAGTTGTTTAAGAGTCTTGAATTTATTATATTCTCAATCATAGAAACTTTTGTTTATTTACGGCTGGTTTGAGATATATAAAAAAATTTAAAAAGTCAAAAAATTACTCAAAAAATTAAAAAGTTATCACTATTCACAAAAAAAAAAATTTACACACAAATAATTACAACTCAGTTTGAACCATCCCACAGACTATTGTTAAGTTGCTGAAATGATTTGGAAAAATTGCATAGGCAAGGTGCACAAACAACACAGTGTTGTTCGATCTGTGGGGGCCATCACGGGTCTCATTTTGATAATCTGTACTGTCAATATATAGAACTCGTCAATTATTATATGTCTGTAAAAAATCACGTTAATCGGATATCGCTAACTACATGATTAAAACAGTTTTGTATAAAAAAATGGATGGTGTTATAGTTAACGATTGAAAAAAAACTAATCCGATTAGATAGCTATTGATATCTGATCAACATGATTGTTTACAGGCATATAGTACTCGACGAGTTCTACACATTGAACAGTTCAGATTATCAAAACGGAACCCGTGATGGCCTCCATGGATTGAACAACACCGTCCAATGCACTGCCCAAAAAGTAGGCAACCATTTCTTATCATCAATTCACTCCCCCAGGCGGTACGGCCTACTGCCTGCTGTCCTTATCTTCTCCTACATACTAATTTATATAATTTTTTAATACATATTTTTTCGTAAAAATTTAAAAAGTTAACCCAAATAACTATCTTTTTTTCCTGAACTTTTTAGTCAAAAAAGTAAAAAAGTATACTTATTTAAGACACCCCAAACAACCCCTTATTTATTTTTTTACTATAAATTCTGTTAAGTAATATCACTCTTTTGGGCCAATCTTTCCAAAATTTAAACTTGAGAACACATGTTAGTGATTATTTATTTATTTATATAAAATCACATCTAAGTGATTGTTTATTTTTTATTTTTATAATTTAATTTTGTTCATTATTATTATAAAAAAAATTTCAAAATTTCTATGTTATATTATAATATATTATATTGTAATTTTTGAATTTTATTTATAAAATATATTAAAATTAAATATTATATTACAATACATTATATTATACTTATGATACATATATATTATTAAAAAAAGTATAACATAATATAACTTTTTTTTGAGGGATTGTTTGGGGTGTTCTAAATAAGTGTATTTTTTGTCTTTTTAGACTAAAAAATTGAAGGAAAAAATATGAATGTTTGGATTAATTTTTTGATTTTTTATAAAAAAATGTAAATTAAAAAATTGTATAAATTAGTGTGTAGAGAAAAATTAGAATTAAGAGTTATATAGTTTTAATTTTTTACTTTTGATAAATAGTGATAACTTTTTAATTTTTTGAGTAACTTTTTTATTTTTTATTTTTTTGGACTAATTTTCAACTGGCTAAACTTGGCCTGAGTTTGCGATGCGTGTGCCCTCGACTGCTGGTACAGGTTATACGCCCTTTTGACCTCACTCTTACTCGGCCTCACGCTCACGCTCACGATCTTCTCCTCCACCGAACCCATCCTCACCAGCGCCTCACTCCCGACGACGGCGACCCACTCTGGAACCCAACCCACCGCTCTAGCCCTCATCTTCTCTGCTTCGCGAACCATAGCCCACCGTCCACCTCACCTCATCTTCTCCTCCACCTCACCGAACCCATCTCACCGAATGCACAGTCGACCAAGTAGGGAGTAGACTCAAAGAGAGACAGAGGGCGTTATCCACTGCGACCACCGTCGGCTGGAGCAAAGAAATTTGTTGAGAAGAACGTGGGTTCTTAGGCCATATAGATGAACCAGGTTCGTCCTCCAAACTCGGAAATCTAATTTTAAATCCAGATTAAAAAGTTAAAGTTGTGATTGAGAAAATATATTTGAAATTTCAAAATTAGGGCTTTGATTTGGGTTTTCTTGACTTGATTATTTGTAGTGCTATAAATTTGTGGATTTTGATTATGATGTGTACTAGGCAATTATCTATACTTAAAAAAATGCAAGTATTAGAAGAAGATAGCAGAGGTATGAGGTGTAGTCATTACCTAGTTATTATGAATTTTGTGAAATTGATGGCTGTAGATGCCCTAAGATGATCATGTTCCCACAATAAGCAAAAGTTGACTCTCTGTATCATTACTAGCACCCTTTTCTATTCAACACTGTAAATAGTTTTCATGGCACAGAGAAAACAAAGGTTAGTTTTAGTGCAAAGTTTAAGCCATATCAACATGAATCATCAATGCCATTAAAGTTGTTCTACTTTTCACTGAAAGAATAAATATCAAAATATATTAGTTTACCCAAAGACAAGCTTCTAGGGCAGCTGTCAACTTAAGCAACCAACTCATATGTATTACACCTCCTGTTTTGGGTGGATTTAAATTATGGTTTCAGCTTTAATTGGCTAACATATGGCAGACAACTTAAGCAACCAACTAAGTTGGTTTCAACTTAAGCAACCAACTCCTATGTATTACTGTATCATTGGCTAATTTTATGTCAATTAAGTTGTGAATGATATAATTGCAACTAACCGTGCAGACACCTTGGACCCAACACTTCTACGCCCTTTTTTGAGTTTGAATTCCTCTAAAAGAAGCTTGTTTTTCAGGTCAGTTGTCTTTTGGCATTTGTAACATCCTTCTGATTAAAGTATCTTTAATTTTTCTGTCAATTTGAAAGCTATAACTACATCTCTATCATACTTTGCTTGATTCTGTGGTCATCAATTTGTAAATTGTGGGACTATCTCTCTCTCTCTCTCTGAGGTATGACAACCTAGCTTGATCTTGACATGGGAAACCAACTCTAATTATGCAAACTACTTTATGTAACTCAACTTGGATCTCGTACTTGTTAATTGTTTTTCGAACCTATAGTACTTAAGACCTTCTACCTTTCCCAGGTAAAAATAGATGCAACCAGCAAAGAAAATATGGCTAGCTAAACTAATTCCCAAGCCAGCATGACAACCAAGACAATTCTCAAATTAGTGTAAGAACTATATGACCAAATAGACCCCATTTGTACTAGTTTCCAAAAATATTGTGATTGTGTTGGGCAGAGTTTATTCCGACAGGAAAAATAAACAATTCCATTAATAAATAAAAAGGAGGATTCTAAAATAGTAGCAAACGTTTTTATCTGGTAAAATCAATACACTTACCAATTTAAAAAATCAAAGAGAGACATTTGGAGGAATTAGACTTGCACAAACATTAAAGAATCATATTGCAGTTCACTTGATGAACAATATAATGTCAGGATGTGTGTGATATGCTATAGATGTCTTTATCAATTTTCGAAAAATGTGGCTGTGATCCTTAGTTGTGGGATTGTTTGTAGCATTTTGGCTTTGATGAATGGATTGAATGATTTTAGATGGTTTTGATGAATGAAAATTTGATGAATGTAGTTATGGATTTTATGATTATATGATTATAGAACTTGTAATGTGTGATGGTGAGTGTGTATTGATTGATGCTGTTAGGCCAATGCTTATCAATTGATCCAGGAAATGCCTATGAAAAAGGTCACATGCACGCATGTTTTCGGTGTCTCCTTGCTATTTGGTTCAATGTTACTTGGCCCAGATCTCAATCAACATCTGTGAAGGTGGTACATGAACACAATCTGTCCAGAGTAATAGGAAATCAGCCACTCAATTTAACATGAAATCTGCCCACAGCACTAATGAAAGAAAAATTAGTATCACCCCCATAAACAAACTCCAACATTTTTTTTCAAAAAAATAAAAATAAAAATATCAATGTGTTTGGTTTCAATTTTCTAAAAATTGAGTTTTTTATTTTTCGTGATTTTTTTGTCTTTAGTGAATATTTTTTAAATTTTAAGCAATTTTTTATGTTTTTTTAGATGCACCTTACTTAGATGTATCTAAATAGTAAAATATTTGTGCAAAAATATATTTTAAAAAATTAATAAATACACAAAAAATATGAAAAATGTACCAAATTTTTGTTTTTTTATATTATTTATTTTTGGTATTTAGTAAAATTTTAAAGATTTTTTTCACAAATATTATACTTTTTAAGTGTATTTTTGTTAGGTGTGTCTAAATTTTTTTTAAAAAAAAATTAGTGAAAACAAAAAAAAATACGAAAAACGAAAATGTAGAATTTTTTGAAAAATGAATTCTGGATATGAAAACCAAACAGAGTTTTTTTTTTTTCACACAATTTTTTTTTAGTTTTTTTTTTTTTAATTTGAAAGCTGTTGGTTTAAAGTTTTGAAAATCAAAATAAATGTCAAATCATCATGTTCGCTTATAGATAATCATAAATAATGAATAGTCGTTGTTTAAAGGACAATTTTGACTATTAAAATTTAATGGGACTTGAAAGTCTAAAAAATCTTAATTAGGACTTAATAGAGTATAAGTTCATAAATTAGGACTTGTGTGTAAATGCCCCTAAAAATAATTATAGGGCAAAATTCACTTTACTTATGTGGTTTTGGTCATTTGCATTTATCTCCTGTCATTTAAAAATAGTCACTTACCCTCTTGCGATTTTAAACTAAAGTGTAACACTAACACTGTTGACGGAAAATATAAAATGACCTTGCTTTTTTTCTTTTTTCTTTCTATTTTCTCATTCTATCTCTTCTATTATATAATTAATTTCATTTACTCACATAATTTTTCTAACTTCTTAACTATATTTCTAATTTAATCTCATATTACATTATAACAAAAATATAATGTATAATATAATATAATACATATTATAAATATAAGTATATTTTATATATGTATATATATCTGAAGCAGGTTAAAAAAAAATATATATATATATATATATATATTTAACCTTGTTTAAGTGTATATCACCTTTTTATTTTTTTACATATTTTTTAAAACAAATCGAAAAAATTTATTTTTCACGTACTTTTCAAAATCAAAAAATTTATTACCAACATTATTTAATATATTCTCTTTGTTAGATGACTATATATATATATATTTGAACGGGGATTATAACTATAATAATATTAGGTATTATGAAAAAAATATCTTAAAAAGTCTATATGAAAATTCTCCATCATTGAATTAGTTTATATTGTTTTATTATATGTTATGCAATCACATTAAATTAGTTTCATGAAACTTTTTGTAATATTTATTTCATAATAGCATTACTGTGTGGGGAGCAAATATCCAGACGAGCCCACACTCCTTGTTTCCAAGCTCCGTTTCTATCCGATCACCTGCGTACACAACAGTGGTGAGCTACCCGGCGGTGTGTGGCCGGAAAACCCCTCCGACGATCAAGTTTGCGCACACCTGAGGATAGAGAGAATGAGGAGAGAGTGGAGTGTAAGTTTTTCTCTTACCAAATGTTCGTCTGTCCAGCATGGGGGCGCAGACTTGCTTATATACCTTCTGCGCCCCAAATCTACTCCCAGTGATCTCTCGACACGTGGTTCTGCTACCCTA
>NW_021028028.1:297570-372896 GCF_004153795.1 Camellia sinensis
TCCTTATTTGGAACAAGATTCAAAATTCAAAGTTAAATGTGTCACAATTGAAAAGTTAGGGATCAAAGTGACACAAGTCACAAACTATAGGGACTATTAGTGTAATTAACTCTTTTTTAAATTATGAGAAGTGCGCACATAAGTAGCATGAGTTATGGTTTCAGGAACAAAATTATAAATTTTCTTAACTAAGTGAGTCAATCTCTATCATCTCATTAAGGATTTACTTCAAAAACACTAATTAACGTTATTAATTCAATCAAAATAGTGCAAAATTTAAAATTAAAATCAAAATTAAATCAATTAAAATGCTGCAATTCAAACCTAATTATGTGTTTAATTTTTTACTGAATAATGTGTTTAATTTTTACTTATACGAAACTTATTTGTTTTATTCATTTATTTTTATGCAGGTCTCAATTCTTAGGACTACAAAACAGCAAAATAGGACTGACATCAACTAGTTTGCCGCACGAATTGGTGTGAAAGTAAAGGATAAAATATTGTGCGCGCTAAGATTTTGATAAGAAATTTAAAATTTGAAAGTAAATCAAACTGATTTATTTATTTTCTTCTTTCAAGTGAGTCATCATGTTTCAAATGGTTATTAAGGCAAACCTAAAACTTGAAAGATGTTCATTTTTGCTCATGAGAGAGATCAGCACAATTATTTTATGGACCATTCTTCCGCAACATGATAATGGGCTTGTTTGGTGTAGAAAGTTGAAAATGTGTGAAGCCTCTTTCATTGGGCTGCGGGCCAAAACCTTAAGCCTAGGTGAGCTCGCATGGTGGACTGCTGAGTGGGCCAAAATAGGCTCCCTCTATGGGCTCGTGGCTTGGCCTCCATGCTTAGCCCAAGATTTTAGCCTTTTTTTAAATAATTTTTCTTCACTTTTTTTTTTTATTATAATTTTTTGTGGGCTGGGCTGAGCTGGGTTGGGTATCAAATTCAAGGCCCAATTTCACTTGTGCAGGCATGTCTAGGATTTGGGCTTTATTTGTGTAACGGCGAATGAGCTTGGGCCTGGTTTGGTTTCAAGTTCAAGGTCTAATTCTAGGCTCTGTCTAATTTGGGCGGGCCTGTCTAGGATTTGGTCTTTATTTGAGTAAAATCCCAATGAGCTTGGCCAGGTTGGGTTTTAAATTCATGGCCTAGTCTCACTTGGGCTGCCCAGTCTAGAATTTGGGCTTTGTTTAGATAAAAGCCCAATGAGCTTGGGCTGGGTTGGGTTTCAATTTCAAGGCCCAATTCTAGCCATAAGTCTCATTTCAACTGATGTGTCCAGGATTTGGGCTTGGTTTAGGTAAAAGCCCAATGAGGTTGGGTTGGGTTGGGTTTCAATTTCAAGGCCCAATTCTATGCTTGGACTCATTTCAACTGATAGGATTTGGGCTTGGTTTAGGTAAAAGGCCCAATGAGCTTGGGTCGGACTGAGTTTCAAATTTAAGGCCCAATTCCAAACCCATTCTCATTTGGGCTGACTCGTTTAGGATTTGAGCCTTGTTTAGGTAAAAGCCCAACAAGTTTGGGCTGGACTGGGTTTCAAGGGCAAAAACTGAATGCTATTCTCTTTGATCTTTCTCAAAATTTTAAAATTATGCCTTTGAGATTCATTACAATAAGAAAACAAATATATATTCTTTGTTTCCATTTATGTATACCCCGCAGCTTGTGAATCTAACATGGTTATTATTTTTGTTGCACAGGTCGCTGGCTGGTTCGGGCTCTGCTTCCATGAAAGTTTTACGCTCTGTTATGTAAGATACTAGCCAACACGGTACTGATAAAACTGCCGGAACTCTAGTTCATCAAGCCGAGGCTCGTATATCAGTGAGAGCTCTCGACCCTCAACCTTAATGGTTCTTTTTAACGAAAAAAATATGATTTATTATTTGTTTGTTTCTTATTTAGCTTCCTGGGACTTCACCTAAGCTGAAAGCTATAGAGATTGCAGCAGCCTACAATTCCCTGTCTGTTGGAATGGGTTATTTTGGAAGCTCTATGGAGCGGCCTAAGGTATTATAATATGTTTTAAGTAATATTTCAAAGCCTAGCATATGAATTTTCTTCTTTAATTGATATATTTAGATCAAATTTTAAGATCACATTGAGTTCAGTTGATCTCTGCAGATGACATTTAATGATGAATCATTTCATTGAGAGTAAACTAATACATTGTGTATTAATTAGGTGTGAAATGTTCGTTAACATTTGTTATATTTAATAATTTCTTGTTTTATAATTGTACAAATATTTTATATAAGAGCATATCATAAACTGACTACAAGAGATTGGCATTTCGTATTTAAATTGTTCATTTTTGTATCAGTCATAATTGTAATGGTGACATATAACAGTTTGTAGTTTGTCCTGTTCGGTTCTTCCTTTTTTGGCCTTTTTGTGTCCATATCATGTTATATTATGTTGGTTTACATTTATCTATTTTTTTGCTGATTACATGAAACGAGCAAGCATGCTGCAATTCAAACCTAATTATGTGTTTAATTTTTTACTTAATAATGTGTTTAATTTTTACTTATACGAAACTTATTTGTTTTATTCATTTATTTTTATGCAGGTCTCAATTCTTAGGACTACAAAACAGCAAAATAGGACCGACATCAACCAGTTTGCCGCACGAATTGGTGTGAAGGTAAAGGATAAAATATTGTGCGCGCTAAGATTTTGATAAGAAATTTAAAATTTGAAAGTAAATCAAACTGATTTATTTATTTTCTTCTTTCAAGTGAGTCATCATGTTTCAAATGGTTATTAAGGCAAACCTAAAACCCGAAAGGGGTTCATTTTTGCTCATGGGAGAGATCAACGCAATTATTTTATTGTCCATTCTTCTGCAGCATGATAATGGGCTTGTTTGGTGTAAAAAGTTAAAAATGTGTGAAGCCTCTTTCATTGGGCTGCGGGCCAAAACCTTAAGCCTAGGTGAGCTCGCATGGTGGACTGCTGAGTGGGCCAAAATAGGCTCCCTCTATGGGCTCGTGGCTTGGCCTCCATGCTTAGCCCAAGATTTTAGCCTTTTTTTAAATAATTTTTCTTCCTTTTTTTTTTATTATAATTTTTTGTGGGCTGGGCTGAGTTGGGTTGGGTTTCAAATTCAAGGCCCAATCTCACTTGTGCAGGCATGTCTAGGATTTGGGCTTTATTTGTGTAACGGCGAATGAGCTTGGGCCTGGTTTGGTTTCAAGTTCAAGGTCTAATTCTAGGCTCTGTCTAATTTGGGCGGGCCTGTCTAGGATTTGGTCTTTATTTGAGTAAAATCCCAATGAGCTTGGCCAGGTTGGGTTTTAAATTCATGGCCTAGTCTCACTTGGGCTGGCCAGTCTAGAATTTGGGCTTTGTTTAGATAAAAGC
The DNA here is from genome assembly GCF_004153795.1 of Camellia sinensis. Taxonomy (NCBI): domain Eukaryota; kingdom Viridiplantae; phylum Streptophyta; class Magnoliopsida; order Ericales; family Theaceae; genus Camellia; species Camellia sinensis. The sequence continues at coordinate 300,947 of NW_021028028.1, forward strand.
CCAATGAGCTTGGGCTGAGTTGGGTTTCAATTTCAAGGCCCAATTCTAGCCCTAAGTCTCATTTCAACTGATGTGTCCAGGATTTGGGCTTGGTTTAGGTAAAAGCCCAATGAGGTTGGGTCGGACTGAGTTTCAAATTTAAGACCCAATTCCAAACCCATTCTCATTTGGGCTGACTCGTTTAGGATTTGAGCCTTGTTTGGGTAAAAGCCCAACAAGTTTGGGCTGGACTGGGTTTCAAAAGGGCAAAAAATTGTATGCTATTCTCTTTGATCTTTCTCAAAATTTTAAAATTATGCCTTTGAGATTCATTACAATAAGAAAATAAATATGAGCAAATTTTTATCACAGTTTTTATAGTTTGGCTTTATTGTCATTTCGACCTTTGTAATTTTAATTAATTCAATTTTAATCTTAAATTTTTTATTGTCACAATTTAATTTAATTGACCGTAATCATTAATTTTTTTTTTTTTTAAAGGGCAAATTACACAAACAATCTCTATAGTTTGGAGTTTGTGTCACTTTGATCCTTGAGTTTTTAATTGTGACACATTTGACTCTGAATTTTGAATCTTGTTCCAAATAAGGACAATTGAATATATAATTAGATTTTTAAGGGTAAAATTGTCAATTTGATAAAATATAATCTAATTTGACAAAAATAAATGTCAAACAAATATTTTTGAATTTTTAAAACTATTTCTACCTACTAAAAATAAAATTATATAAAATTGATAAATCTTTTAGACATTTATTTATTTTTTTTTATCAAATTAATTTTTATTATGTATTTAGATGATGATCATGTAAAATGAATTTAAAAAAATTAATCATGTAATTTTTATTAATTTTACATAATTTTATCATTGGTGGATAAAAATAATTTTAAAAAAATTAAAAATATTTTTTTGACTTTTATTTTTGTCAAATTAATTTATATTTTATCAAATTGACGATTTTACTCTTGAAAAATCTAAAAATATTTTTAATTTTCCTTATTTGGAACAAGATTCAAAATTCAAGGTTAAATGTGTCACAATTGAAAAGTTAGGGATCAAAGTGACACAAGTCACAAACTATAGGGACTATTAGTGTAATTAACTCTTTTTTAAATTATGAGAAGTGCGCACATAAGTAGCATGAGTTATGGTTTCAGGAACAAAATTATAAATTTTCTTAACTAAGTGAGTCAATCTCTATCATCTCATTAAGGATTTACTTCAAAAACACTAATTAACGTTATTAATTCAATCAAAATAGTGCAAAATTTAAAATTAAAATCAAAATTAAATCAATTAAAAATGTGAGAATCAAAATGATATATTAGTCAAAATACAAAATTACCAATTTAATTTATCCAATAAACATAACCACTTTTCCTACCTTGATTCCAGGGAAAATCCAAGGCTGCCCGTTGGCAAGATATCAGCTTGCAACCCAAGACAAGAAAATAAAACAAACAACAAAATCAAAGCAAGGCCAAAAAATAAAAATAAAAAACTACGGTACAAAAGAATTTTGTTTTTATGATTGTTAGGCCAATATTCACAAATATAATAATAATAAAAAATTTAGTTCTCGATCTAGATTGAAAAGTGTTGTTTAGACACATGAAGTTTGCTACGAGTTTCATTCTGATAATCTAAACCGATCATTTTATATTTTAAATTTCCCATTATTTAGTGTTTTTAGACTACCACTCTACATTATTCATGTAAGAATATTCGTCCAAAAGGGAGAAAAAATTTAATTAAACTATAAATTAAATTATTAGTTTCTGTAATTTAAGTAAATTGTCATTCTAGTCATTGTATTTTTAATTTGAACATTTTAGTCTTTACATTTTAAATTTTGTTATAAGATGGTCTCTTTGTCAAATGTTGTTAACAATTGAAACATAAAAAATTAGTGCAAAATTAGAAGGACCAAAATAAAATTTAAAACAAATTATAGGGACTAACGATATTCAACAATAGTAACAAAAAAATCACATTCAAAAAAATCAAATTCCAACAAAATTGAAAACGTATAAACCAAATCCCAAAACTATATTGTTGGTTAAAGATGGGAAAACTTCTAAGCCACCCTCTACCAACTGAGAAAAATCATGATGGAGATATAGATTCATTTAAAAACATATTAACAAACGTGATTGGGTTCTTCTACTATCAATATTATATTTGGGTTCTTTTATTTTTATTTTTTTAATTTATATGTTGTTTTCGCAGAGAGACAGGAGAACGTGATTGGGTTCTTTTACTAACAATATTATATTTGGGTTCTTTTATTTTTATTTTTTAATTTATATGTTGTTTTCACAGAGAGACGGGAGAACGTGATTGGGTTCTTCTACTAACAATATTATATTTGGGTACTTTTATTTTTATTTTTTAATTTATATGCTGTTTTCGCAGAGAGACCGGAGGCCAATGAAAGGAGACTCCATTTTTGTCTTATTCTCAGCACTCAATTTCTTCTTCTCATCACAAAAATATAGCCATTTTTGAGACTGCAAAAGCATTTTTTTCACTGAAAAAAAGTCAACCACCTCTTTGCTTTGCTTCGCTTCTGATCTGTTGGTTTTTTCTTTTCCTTCTGTAATCGGAAACAATGCCTATAGCAGAGATCTTTCTCTCTGGCTTCGTCAAATTGCTGTTTCAGAAGATGACCTCTTTTGCCTCCTCCAAATTACCAACCTTTGAAGGTATTGGTGCCCAGCTGACCAATTGGACCAATATGCTGTCTCAAATTGAAGCTCTTCTGATTGACGCCGAGGACAAGCAACTGACTGATCGAGCCGTGAACCTGTGGCTCGATGATCTCCAGGATCTGGCATATGATTTGGATGATTTAGTGGATGAGTTCGCCACCGAAGCTTTGCGACACAAGCTCAAGGCAAAGCCGTCCCAAGCTAGTTCCAGCAAGGTATGGAACCTCATCCCTAATTTCAAGCCGACAGATGTTATCTTTAATTTCAAAATGAAGTCCAAGATTGAGGAGATTAATACTAGATTGCACAATAGTTTTGAACAATGTTCGAAACTTAATTTGGTTAAGACTGTTGGACCCACCACACCCACGAAGACTTGGCAAAGACCAGACTCTACATCTATAATTGATGAGCCTCGTGTTTACGGCCGAGAACACGATCAGAGTAAGTATTGATGCAAATCCAAATTTGGTGTCAATAGGTAAGGAAATTGTGGAGAAATGCAAAGGTTTGCCCCTGGCTGCTAAGACACTCGGTGCCCTTCTACGTTGCAAAGAACGAGATGAGGAATGGGTAGATGTATTGTGTAATAAAATATGGGATTTATCACACGAAGAAAGTGACATCCTTCTAGCTTTGAGATTAAGTTACCATCATCTCCCTTCGCATTTGAAGCAGTGTTTTGCATACTGCTCAATAATACCCAAGGACTATGAATTTGAGGAAGAGGAGATAGTCTTGTTGTGGATGGCAGAGGGTTTCATTCTGCAAAAAAGAGAGAAACAAATGGAAGATGTAGGAGGTGATTACTTTCGGGAATTGTTGTCTAGGTCTTTTTTCCAACCATCAAGTACCGGTAAAAGCTCTAAATTTGTGATGCATGACCTCATCAATGATTTGGCTCAAGTAGTTGCAAGAGAAACTTGTTTTAGATTGGAGGATAGATTGAAATATCCGGAGCAGTGCAAGAATATAAAGAAAGCTCGACATTCATCTTACATGCAGGAGTACCATGAGGGTATGAAAAAATTTGAGATCTTTGATGAAGCCACGCATTTACGGACCTTCTTACCACTTTCCTTAAAATCTAATTCATATTTTTTTTTGGCAAGCAATGTTCCCCGTAATCTATTGCCGAAGTTAAGACGCTTGAGGGTGCTCAATATGAGTAGCTATGTCATCATAGAACTTCCAAATTCGGTTGGAGATTTGAAACATTTGCGGTATCTTAACCTATCCCACACCTCCATTGAAGAATTACCTGAATCAGTAGGCTCTCTCTACAATCTACAAACATTGATGCTAAGAGAATGTGGAGAACTGAAAAAGTTGCCAACAGACTTGGGAAACCTAATTGATCTACGTCATCTCGATACTACAAATGCACATTCCTTAGAAGAAATGCCACTGGGAATAGGTAAGTTGGTTAGTCTTCAAACACTATCCAATTTTATTGTTACTAAAAACAGTGGCCATCAGTTAAGAGAGTTGGGGAATTTCATTTATCTTCGGGGGAAGCTTTGCCTATCTGGGTTACAGAACGTGGTGGTTCCATTAGATGCAAGGGAGGCGAATTTAAATGATAAGAAGGGGTTATATGTGTTATCAATGGAATGGAGTGTTAACTCAGATGATTCACAAGATAGAAGAGTTGAAACAGAAGTGCTTGACAAGCTACAACCTCACAAGAATTTAAAAGAGCTCCATATCAAAGGCTACCTTGGTACAAGATTTCCAACTTGGATAGGAGATTCTCTGTTCTCCAATATGGTTGACGTAAGTTTAGATAATTGTGGAAATTGTGCATCCTTGCCACCACTTGGACAACTACCCTCCCTCAAAAAGCTTTACATTAAAGGAATGAGTGTACTAAAGCATGTCGGTCGTGAGTTTTATGGGCAGGGTGGTGCCAAACCTTTTCAATTACTGCAGACTCTGAGCTTTGAGGATATGCCAGAATGGGAGTACTGGTATACTTTTGAAGATGATAAGGAAGTTCAACCATTTACTCATGTTAGTGAGCTCTCCATTGAAAATTGTCCTAAGCTTGTTGGAATGTTGCCAAGTGATCTGCCTTGTTTGAATAATCTAAAGATTAGGGACTGCCCCAAACTCTGCGGGATGATGCCCAAGGATCTACGTTGTTTGAATAATCTACAGATTTCAGAGTGCCCACAATTCCTAGTCGAAGGTTCCAGCATTAGCCTCCCGTCACTCACCTCGATAGCTATGATTGACGTTCCTCTAACAAGCCTTGAAGCGGTCCTTGAGATGAGGAGTATGGTTGATGATGAAGTGATATCGGCAAATGCAAAGTCTAAGCATCCGAGTTCAATAACTGCCTTGAGCATTGGGATGATTAAGAAACTCGAGCTCTTGCCGAAATGGGTTACTCATGGGCTGATGGAAGTCGAGGAATTGAACATTAGAAGGTGTGAAGAACTCAAGACACTGTGGAAGAATGAGGCGAGACTGCAACACAGCCTCCCTGCATTCCGACGTTTGAGAATTGAAGACTGCCCCCAGCTTGTTTCGTTGTTTGAAGAAGAATGGGTTACTCATGGGCTGATGCAAGTCGAGGAATTGAACATTAGAAGGTGTAAAGAACTCAAGACACTCTGGAAGAATGAAGCGAGAGTGCAACACAGCCTCCCTGCATTCCGACGTTTGGAAATTGAAGACTGCCCCCAGCTAGTTTCATTGTTTGAAGAAGATGAGGATGAAGAAAATGATGGGCAACATCAGCAACAACAACAAGAGGGACTCCCTAGCATAGTGAGGCTTGAGCATCTAACAATAATTAATTGTGAAAAGGTGCTGGATAAACTGCCACGGCTGCTACATACCTTCACTTTTCTTCGAGAGTTGTATGTCTCTATGTGTCCAAGTCTCGGCTCTTTTCCGGAGACAGGTTTTCCCAGCACGCTGAAAAATCTTGAGATACGTGATTGTGAGGCTCTGCAATCCTTATTCGGGTGGATAACGCAGATTAATGACAATAATCTTGAAGTGTTACAGGTTTGGAGTTGTCCATCCCTCACATGCTTGATATCGTGCAGAGGTGGGGGGCTACCACCCACACTCAAAAGCCTTGATATTGGGGGGTGTGAAAAGTTGGAGGCACTGCTAGTAGAAGAGGGGATGGAAATTAACTGTCCATCTCTTGAGTCTGTTTGGATCATTGATTGTGATGGGCTCAAATACTTGCCAGATGCCCTTCCTAATAATAATAATCTCAGGAATCTCAGTCAATTGATCTTGTATGGGTGTAAGAATTTGGAGTGCATTCCGGAAGGATGGTTCCACTCCACAACAAATCTGACAAAATTGAATATCAGGGGATGCAAAAAACTGAAGGCCCTACCACACGGATTGCAGAGCATCAACTACCTCACTTCTCTTGAAGAGCTGGAGATGGATATTTCACAATGGAACAACAACTTCAAGAAGATTGGTTTGCACAGTTTATCCTCTCTTAAAGAGCTAACGTTGATTGAAGGCAAAGAAGAAGAACATCCGGTGGGTTCCAGCTTTCCGATAGATGGGAAGTTGCTGCCCACCTCTCTGATATTTCTTCACATGGAGGGTTTCCGAAATCTGGAGAAACTATCTTCTAAGTTGTTTCAAAACCTCGCCTCTCTTGAACAACTTTGGATCAGGGATTGCCCTAGGCTCAAATCTTTACCAGTGCAAAGGCTGCCTCCCTCACTTAATGAATTGTGGATTGAGGGTTGTCCGAGACTAACAGGGAAGTGTGAAAAGGGGAAAGGCAAATATTGGCCCCACTTAGCTCACATTCCTGAAGTCTGCGTTGATTATTCTTACTGAGTTCTAAACCGTGTGGAGATTCCCACCCCAATACAAGCAGTCAAATTGCCAGGTATCAAAAACAGAAACTAATTTGATAAATATAAATATTTGAAAAATATTTTCAGATTTTAAAAATTAAATATTTTTTCAAAAATAGAAAATCATATGAAAAACCATAACTGTTTTTACTTATAGATTTTCAAATTTTTTTTGAACAAGGGATCCCTGAAGTATGCAGTACATTATATTTTCAAGTTAATCGCGTTTTTTTGGATGAGGAAGTTATTTGCAAATTCATATAAAAATTTAAAACAAAATGAATTTGTATTTTGAATTAATAAAAAATATTTTTGAAAATAATAAAAAAAATATGTTAAGTTTAAATTCAAAGGACCATTATGGAATAAATAAATAATTTTAAAAATTTTGTTTGGTTTTGGAGTTTTCAAAAATAGTTTTAAAATTTTTAATTCGTATTTTTTTAATATATTGGCTAATTTGTTTTTTTTTTATTTTTATTTTTTAGATGCATCTAATCTACGTATACTTAAAATTTTTGAAAAAATTAAAAAATTCTTTAAAAATTTTAATAAATACAAAATAAATACGAAAATGTATTAAATATTTAGTGATTTTTTAAAAGATTTTTTTCGTAAATTTTATATGTTTTAGGTGTATTTAGATTGAATAGATCTAACAACTTAAAAAATTAATAAATATTGATTAAAATACTTAAAAAGTTCACTGAAAACAATAAAATATGGATTGAAACTTAAAAACTATTTTTGAAAAAGCCAAAACCAAACAAAGTTTTAAAAATTATTTCAATTTCTAAAAACTAAATGAGTTTTGAATTTTCAAATTTCTAAAAAATATTTTTAGAATATACAACCAAACAAATTTTTAGAAAATTATCTTTCAAAATTGATTGTGAAAACCAAACCTTAGTTTTTTGGGTTTTCTGTGCTAGTCATTAATAAATTATTTTTGTATTTGTTAAGTTGTTGCCTGTCTAGTGACTAGGGAAAAGTTAGATCGAACATGATTAAGCTGATACAAATTCTTGTTGAAGGGGGAATTTTTTGGCCGGTCAAATGAGGGTAATGTTAAAAAAAAGAAAAGAAAAGGAAAGAGAATGAAATGCTGTGAAATTATGTAAGTAGTTTGCAAATGCTTAGAAAAATTAAACAATTTTTTTGTTGTTGGAAGAGCAAACTTAAAAGGTTACAGACAAATATACACATATCGGGTGTCCAAATTTCATTTTGGTGAGCTATTCTAATGAATATGGAAATTGATAACAATTTTAATTGTATACTTGGAGTTGTTACATTTTTTTTATGAAAAGAATTCATAGTATTAAGTTTTATCAATCTATAAGGGATTATTTGATACAGATATGTGCTTTCAAGGATTTGAATACAAAGAGAGGCTTATTCCGATAGATTTCCTCGTCTGCTTTTATTTCCCGAGGGAACCACAACAAATGGAAGAGTTCTCATTTCTTTCCAACTTGGTGCATTTGTCCTTGGATATCCTGTCCATCTAGTGATTTTTCGCTATCCCCATGTACACTGTGACCAATCCTGGTAAGAATTTTCTTTAGTTGAAACCGTTTTGGTGTTGTCTTTTGTAATATCTTTACTTTTGTAATATCTTTACCTATGGCCTATCATTTTCTTTAGGGGAAATATAGCTTTGGGAAAGCTCATGTTTAGAATGTTCAGAGTTTCACAATTTCATAGATGTATGTTGAGTGATTTTTTATTTTTCTATAGTTGCATATACTAAAAATGTAGTGAGTTTGGCTTCCCCCGCTATTTTTGTTTATAAAATTTTTAGGTAGTATGGTGTGTGAAGTGGCAATCCATATATATAAGTTGTCATAGTGATGCCCCAATTTGCTATTTTTCTTTTGATAACTAACTCACTCTCGCAAATCATTAATACTGATTATTCATCAACTTAAATGTATATGCATTTATATGATGTGTCCCTGACTATATGATAATTAGAATTTTGGTTACTGAATAACTTGTATGTTGTAAAAAGTTGAAGCCATTTATTAAATTGTACAAGTAGAGTATCTTCCTATTATTTTACCCCTTGAAAATCAGTAGGAAAATGTTCCCATTTTGCTCAGAGGGTGAGTCGACATTATTTGATTAATCTTTGTTGCCTTGTTGGCTTTAGTTGATATTTTAATATTAATTATATTCTTATACATCAAAGTTTTTAATGGGCACATTACATACAATTTGTTAATTTTTTGTATATTGTTAACATGTTCTGTATTTCGTATGCTTAATCTCCTAAGCAATTCAGAACCAGTGGATGTTTAACACACCTTAAATATTGTAATTGAATTTGTGTGATGTTATGTCTACTGCATTTGTGTGTGGAAGCCTATCCTTTTTTTCGCATCTGTGCACAAAGAATTAGCCAATTGATGATTCCTGGTCTTTGGATTTCAAGTAATATTATATATATACAAGGATCAAAATTTCGTTTCCGTGTGTTGTTTCAAATAGTACAAAAACAAAAACATCTTAGAAATATTTTATGAAATGAAGATAAAATAGAAATGTTTGAAAATATAAATTGAAATATATCTAAATGTATAAAAGCTAATAATTGATTATAGTCATTCACGTATAAGAATTTAAAAACTAATGTCACTATGAACTAAAACATTATTAAGCATTGTCAAATAACTCAATTTTATTAAACAAAAAATTCCAATAAGGTCTGAAAATTTACTTAAACAATAGCAATAAATGTTTATGAAAATTTCTAACTTTGTATAGATACAATTTATTCTTTCGGTATATCACACTATGTTTTGGTGTGTTTCACTATGTTTTGATGTGTTTCAATGAAAAAACTAGAATTTTATTATTCCACTAGTGTTTCGTTTCGGCCTCTTTTGAAATGGAAACACTTTGGCCATTTCAATGGAAACAAATGAAAATTTTGTTCCTCATATATATTAAAGATAAATCCATGTCAAAAAGTTTTCATTCATGTGTTGTTTATGTTTTTCATGTTATTTGGTTCCAAACAAATGGCATATGGTACCTATTAAAATTGGGTTTAACTGCACATGCAACAACCCTCATGTCTTCTGTGTGCATTATGTTAACTTATTACAATTGGAGGAATAGTTTCCTATTGTCCATCTTTAATTTGGGAAATTTTTCCCTTTTGTATTCTTTTAGTAGCTGTTGGTGTATTGCCATGATTCTTAGGGGCAGAGCCATGTATAACAAAGTTCCCACTGGAAATTTGAAAATCTAAAAATATATACACTCCACATGTTCACAAAATATCTACCTAACTAACTCTGTTACAACAAGTTGAACTAACACTTGACTTGTTTGGTTTGCAGAACAACATATCTCTAGTCTGGTCTTGGATTGAATCCTGGATTGCTGAGTCTTGCTTGGTTACACTAACTGTACAAACATCTCATTCGTATTGGGGCATCATGCTGCTTGCAAAAACTTCCGAGTCCAAACAAGTCACTTTTCGTGCTCCATGTGTTTTGGCTTTTATAGTTTATCTTGCTTTTAGGTCGGCATAAATGATCTTGTACTTCATTCAAACATTCTATGAAGTGCTAGATTTCAGCTCTTAAACTTAATTTGATGGCCTTTTTTGCTATGGACCAAGAATAGTTGATGCAGCTGCAATGATGGAATTTACATTGTCTCCTTGGGATCTCATCATGTATTAGGTGTAGGCCTTGAAGCACACCATTTAATGCTTATACTTCCTGTCTTCCAAAATAAATTACTTCAACTCTCTTTCACATGCATTACTAAAAATATTTTAGTGTACTCTGGTTCGCCAAGTTTGATTTCTTTCAAATTGGGTTGATTCATAGAACTTAACTTTGTTCATTTAGCTCAACAATCTAAATATTGCAACCACCAAACAAAGTGTACTCAAGGCTCCAGCTGCTTGGTTCTTTTAGCGGTTGTAACCTTGAGGTATGGTGAATCTTGCTTAGACATGAGCTTTTTGTGTGGTTAATTTCTAACAGCCTTCATTTCTCCGTTGTATGTTTCCACTCTGATGGAAGAGTATTTTTTTTTTGTGCAAATATGCCTTGCTCCTTCCAGGGAGTATGTATGTTGTTTGGCAACATTGTGTTTGTTCATAGTGTTTATTGCCTAGTCTTAGAAAACTCTCCAGGAACTTTGCCGGATGCAACTTTAGCTTCATTGGTTTCTTTAATATTTTTTCATATTTACTTGGAAAACTTTTTGTAAATTTTTCATCTTGTCTGCTAACTTCTATACAAGGCCTTTTCTAATAAATGATAATGCTAAATTATTTAAAGAGTCATGCTAATGACAGCCCAATGGGCTGCCAATAAGGGGAAGAAAACGCCAAAAACTCTCAATGTATTTTTTACACATCCCAAAGCATTTTCACAAATTTGGACACACTTTTTACACGTCCCCTGGTACGATTGACAGCCCAAAGGCTGTCTTTAGCATTTTTCCCTATTTAAATTATGCAAATGTATTCCATGTCCAAGAGATATGCTGGAAGACTCGTAGGAATGATGGAAACAACCGTAGAATACCACATGTTTTATAAAATTAAGTTGCATCTCTCTCACTCTCTCTCTCTCTCTGTGGGGGAGTTTGAAGTCTTCTATGGAGTCCACCCTAATTTTTTTGTCATTTGTATGCTTTGCAGGAAAATCCCTCACTATATACTGTTGAAATGGCAAGGGTGGAATCAGTGAGTTTTTAACTGAATGATTTATATATGAATACTTTTGTTGTGTTATAATATGGTGAAAATACAGATAGATTCATATCTCTTCATTGTTGTATCTAATAGAACAGTTATTTGGAAGGTTTCCTTCTGTCACTTTTTTTAAGAAATCTAGATGTATTACTATGCTGAATATAAGGGTTTTTTTTTTTTTTAATACAAAAAATACTTCGTTATGTGCTTTTGCATAATAGGTGATATCATATCCTCAGTATCTTTTTGTCTTGTTTTTTTTTGGGGTGTGTGTGTGTGTATTTAAAATAAATGTATAACACATTTTAGAAAGAAAAAAACGAAGCATGCTTTTGTATCTTTTGGTTAAAATGATGAAAAATTGAAAACAAGCTTTATAGACTTGTAATTTACATATGCCTTTGAAGAAGAATTTTATGCTTTTGTATCTATTGGTTAAAATGATGAAAAATTGAAAATGAGCTTTATAGACTTGTAATTTACTTATGGCTTTCGAGAAGAATTTTTGGGTGCTTCGAATGCATGTTGTTGTGTGTTCCTATAGTCAAGAGCACTCTATCAAACTTGCCTATTTATTTTTTGTCCATGGCCCATTTTTGGCGTTTTATCATTTCAAAACGTTACTCACCTAAGGTTTTAGTTCAATTGTGAATTTTATTTTCCTCCCAAGGAAACCTTCGAGGAAATATATTTGAAAACCTTTTGAGATCATTAAATTTACGGTTTTGGAACAAAAATGTACCATGTTTCGGAACGTGTTTTCCAAAATCTAATTCATTTCGGTGTTAACGTTTTGTGGTAAAACTTTGGTTTTATGGATTTTGCAGAGAGCTTATTTCCATTGATTTTTTAATTGGGGTGCATTTTGCACATAGCGCATGCCTATTGTCTCTGTTGGTTTGCAATAAATTATCTTTGGTTTTTTTAAAATGCAGAGGAAGATTCAAGTAATTTGATTACCATCAATTATTCTAAATACATTGATCCTTCTCTAAACCAAATTTCTCTCTTTTTATTCAGTATTCTAGTTCATCATTAATGGATTACTCTCAATTTTATATTAATTGGTCAATTGGAAAGAAGATGAATTGGATTGTATCTCTCTTTTGCCAGACATTTGATTTAAGTAGTTCAGAAGGTGTGAACTTTCTAGATACATTTCTTTCCATGAATCCAAATTCCAAGTATGATGACAAGAAATTTTAATTTTAATGATATTTCTATAATACAATAATTGTCATGTATGATTTCATTTTCCTGTAAGGAGCTATTTATAATATTCTTCTGATCAAAATTGCTTGAGTTGTTCATCTGGAACTTCATGCCACGTTACCTACATGCAAGTCCCTAAATGTGATCAATTTTCCTTCGTTCTGTCGCATAAGATTATTGAACAAGGTATTTGTATCATGGATGAGTGATTTGCTTGTTTTTTTATTTTTTATTTTTTATTTTATCCTTCATTTCATGTGTTCTTTCTGTTCTGTTTCTTTTTCCTTTCTTTCGCTTGTAGATGTGATTTTTATTTGAGTTTATTAAAAAGTATATTTTCATTGAACTAAAGCTGCATTCATGCCAATGATGCAAATGAGGAATTTTTTGGTGGCTAAATCAAATTATTCTTGATATTTCATTATTTGATTTAAAAGCATATGTTATTGCTTCTTCCCATTTTTCTCAGATATATCAAATCCTTGGTAGGGTTATAATTAACGTTGATCATGTGTATTTCTGTGAATATATATTTTTGCCCTCATCAGTATGCGTGTATTAGTTGTGCACTGGATAATCCTGCTGTTGTACTAAAATTCATTAATCATTATCATATCAGGCTTTTCTTTTCTCTTTATTTTTTCTTTTACGCATAATTTTAAAACATGTGAGCTCAATTTTCTTCCAACAACTGGGTTTTGAAATTGACACTTTTTTTTTTTGGTATTGTGATTTGTGACTGTTATAACATACCGTAGTGCTTCACTAAATTGAAGATGTAGACCATGTGTATCTAAATATGCTTAATTCTGTCCTAGTTGCAACATGCAGCACTGAAATGCTTTCTTTTCTCTCTTGAGTTTGTCTAATTGCATTTAAGTTTGTGTTAATATCAATAGCGCTTAAGTTGGCGGTGATGCAAGAATTGTTTATCTCACTGTTTGCATCCTGCTCATAGCGGACAGGTTAGAATCCACGATTTCTTCAGGGTTCTGAGATTGAAGGCTTGTAATCTTTCTGAAAAGGTTAGTGACCAAGTATTTTTCACTTTTTATGTAACCTACTGGTCTTTAATATGAATATCTTGTTTGTGTCTCCATGCTTGAAAGGCCTCTTTTATGTATGCCATCTTTGTCTAGTTCTTTTTCGATTTCTGACATTTGAACTGCGAACTCATTTGTTACATATATATATATATATATATATTTTTAAAATTAATTTGCCATAGAGTGAAGGTCGATATACATTTGAACAATAAAATAGTCAAGACAGGCATGACAATTTTTAACAAGGATTTGTGTGTCAAATGCCGATACTTTTCACACTTCCGGAGTTGTGTAGAACACATTTTAAAGTTGTTCTTTATTCAAAAATTAAACTTCATGATTTATGACACTAGGGCAACATGTCCTCACATTGGCCAATACGTAACTCGCAAAACTTATTTGTTGTGTTACTGATTTCATCTAGTTTAGAGAAAAATTTTAATCATGAAGAAATATCAAGTCAAAGGTTTATACAAAAAATTTCAATTTGACCATATTTTCAAAGAGGATAAATTACCTATGAGGAGTGGGGTGTGGGAGGAGAGAGAAGTCATTATAGAAATCTGCACTTCTGTGCCAGACACAAATTCTGTTCTATTTGTGTCACGCCCTAAGCTCTGTGACAACGCCGCACACTCATTTAAGTGAGCATGCAAAGCTAAGAGTCCAACACATAACCAACAATGTAAAATACTCTAATTAAATCCTTAATTATCATAATGCTAAAATCCATAAAAATTGATTATTCTTATCATATGAAATTATCCACCAAGTCCACTAATAAAATCCATTAACAAAACAATAATCCAAGTACTTAAATCATAGTCCTACTCTTGGCACTCCCACATGTAAAAATCCCGCGCAGCTCTACTCTTCAGAATCTGAAAAAAAAAATAAGGGTAAGCTAGATAGCCCAGTAAATAACCAACCATAACTGCTAGCTGGATCAAGTATACAATAAATAAATAAATCGATAACCAATAAATATAATTTTTTCTACAATTCAATAAATGAACAATTATTTGTAAGATGGTTTCATAGCTAAAAATAAACAATGTACAATACATTTTAAATGAAAAGCCAACAAGATAATTCAAAGTAATTCGTTGTTCAAATCGATGGTTCGATATTCAAATGGTTTAATGATTTGATTCACAAAATCCAAGTCTTAATGACTACGGTCACTTAGCCTGTGACAAGGCCCAGAACCACACATAGGCCAGTGGTAAAGCCCCAAAAGAAACTAGTTTATGTGCCAATAAATAACCCCCATTGGCTAGGGTCCAAATCATAGTCAAACTAGAGTGATGTTCAAAATTCAAACAATACACAACTTTCAAATAAAATATTAGATATTTTCGGAATAAACATTTGGTACAATTTTCAGAATAGTTTCACAAAATATTCAAATAACTTCCATAATAATATTCGATGTTGTTTTATACTTGACCCATATTTTATTTTAAGAGAACATGAAAGCTATAAATAAATATTTATAATTTTAAACGATTCAATAGGAATAAAAATGAACCAACAGTGATAGAAAGTTACTTACCTCAAATAGCTAAAATGAAATTTCCCAAGCTAATCTCAAATTACCAAGATCCACCTCAATCTCACAAATCTAATAAAATATTACACCGCATAAACAATTATTATGTGCACCCATCTTTCTCTTCTTGTAACAACAATAGAATAAATTAACCCAATCGCCTATTAGGAACTCCCACAATTTAGCATCAAAACAAAGCCATCACGGCTTCGGAAATTCTCAACCCATATTATTCTATTGTTGTTTATATACATGTAAAAATTTGTAATTGCTTGTAATCAATCTTGTATCCCACAAACACACTACCATTAAACGTAACCTATCACATATTAATCTCAAATCTCAAAATATGAACCACCCAAACGGAATGCAAAATCCACTCTAAAATTGAGCAAAATTGAGAACCCCAATATAGACTACATCAATATAATTATTTAATCATATATGCCCATAAAATCATCTATTGATATATTAACACTAAAATCATAGATAGGAATACAATAAAAAATAAATCTTACCTAAGTGATGAATAAAGCAAAACCACCACTCTTATGAATCCTCCATCTTCCTTGGTTTTATAAATAATAATGCCATCTCATAATTAATTCCTTGATATTACCAAGTGACTCATAAATTAATTTAATTACTAATCTATCCAAAAATAATAATATACAAAACTTGGGTTTTACGATCTGTCTCTGTCATCATCAATGATTATATCAATATAATTCACTACTAGAAAGTTCAATTACAACTTAAACGATCCCATTACAGGGGTGAGGACACTCTAAATCCACATATTGCCCAATTAGAAGCAAATCAATTAGGAAATCGATTGATGATTGATTATTATCTGTGGATTGATATGACTACTTTCAGTATGTATACATAACCAAGTAGGACTAGTTCGGTTGACTAGAATTCTTGAATCGCTCATGTAGGTCAAGGGTTCTTGTCTTGCCATTGACAAGGTTCCCCTCCTCCCAAGGCTATGATTGCAAATGTCCAAAAATAAAAAATAAAATAAAATAAAGAAAGATATTACCACTTGGAACTTGCAGACTAGGGACCTTGACATTCCAAAGTTGTATAACAGAATGCTCTGCTCCTGATTAGATTCCAAAGCTGCAATGGCTTGTCACACTTGATTAAAACCTGTGTTAAGTATCAAATGAAAAAAAATACTAGAAGCATGTTTTTCCTTAATTTTTCTTATCAACCTATACAGAATTGAGTGCAGCAAGTATTGAATGATGTTCTCCAGGAACTTCGTACCAGTGACTGCAAGGTTATGACAATTATCATGGTCATTAATTCCTCTAATTTACTTGAACAAAATACTTAAGCATTAAGTTGCACGGATGATAGTTAATCAAAGGAGAAGGCAATATAAGTTACGACCATAGTATATTAGATTTGTGAATTATAAACTATGCGATTTGCTATGTAATAGTACTCTTATGGCATGTTTGATTGGAAGGATTAAAGCATGGGATTAGGATTATTAATCCGTGGGCCCAATCATCCTAAGTTTGTTTTGACATTTTGGTTTAGGATTATTAATCCAATGGATAATTAATCCAACAAATTTGTAGGATTATTAGTAATGGGGTAGGGATGGGATAGTTAATACCACACTAATTTGATGGGATTATTAATACTTCACTATTAGTGTTGTGAATTAAACATGGCCTTAGAGCATGTTTGATTGGAAGGATTAAAGTATGGGATTAGGATTATTAATTCGTGGGCCCAATCATCCTATGTTTGTTTTGACATTTTGGTTTAGGACTATTAATCCAATGGATAATTAATCCAACAAATTTGTAAGATTATTAGTAATGGGGTAGGGGTGGGATAGTTAATACCACACTAATTTGATAGGATTATTAATACCTCACTATTAGTATTGTGAATCAAACATGGCCTTATTTGTTGTTGTGTATCTATTTTCTTATGATTTGATGAGTCACTATCTAACTTTCAATGTTGGACTCTGGTGATGTCCCATGTCTGTCCGTACTTCTTAGATGTTGACCCATGTTATGTCTTTGTGATGACTTGAACATAGCTGCTGGTGACACAAAATGGATGTGAAAGAATGGTCACTAATAGGAAAATGCAATATTGTATGACTATGAAGCACGGGTACAGATACTAATATGATACGAGTATGTCGATATGGCAAAATCTAAAAAATGTAAGGTACGGATACGGCTTGATACGTTTGTAAAAAATTATTTATTTTTAATTTAGAATAATACAAAAATTGATTAAATGGTTTAATTTGTTAAGATTCAACTTACAATTAACATTTAATGCCACAAGTAAAGGTATAAATTAAAATTAAATGTCATTATATTAATAACTTACAAACCACAGCTTAATTTTATTTATAAGAGTAAACTACCAATAGATCCTAATAGTTGGACTTAATTCTCATAAAGTCCTATTGAAAATAAAACTTAGTACAATTGTCGTTAAAAATAATTTTGTGACAATTTTTTGCGTATGTTGCTAAAAATTGACAATTAGTGACTTTTTTTTGTCACGGTTTTTTTATAAGTTGTCACTAAAACTTACAATTAGTGACCTTTTTGTCATGAATTTTTCAAACTACCATTAAAAGTTGAAAATAAGTAACATTTTTTTTAAACTGTCGCTAAAACTTATAATTAGTGACATTTTTTGTGACAATTTTCAATCTATTGTTGAAATTAACAATTATTAACGTTTTTTAACAGTGTGTGATGAAAAATGTCATTAATTATAATATGACCTATTGGATAATAAATTCACTTACTAAGACCTAAACGTAAGTCTCCCATTTATAATCATGCTAAGCATAAAATTAAAAATAAAAAAAAAAAAGTCTAGAGAAAGAAATTTTATCTCTGTAGTAGAAGAAAATAGTGTTTCGACTGAGGTATGGTATAACTGGGAATATATTAGGTACGTTTGAATATACCAAAAATTTGAATACGTGTTTCGTGTATTCAATACGTATGCAGAGGTACACCATAGGAAGTACTATTTGCCGGTGAGTACCCGGTACTGGTACGGCATATTTGTCAAAGTACCCATGCTTCATAGTTGTATAACTATGTAGACAATACTAGGCCTTAGTCTTGAATGGATGGATATGAGGCCTTTGCTGTGAAAATAAATTAGATACGTGAATAAATTTTGCTCACTTGCTGTCCATAAAATGTGAAACAACATTACAATTTACAGCTACTTGATTTGAGAAAGTCTTCATATTTAAGAAGTTATTCTTTCTTGATTTCATCACCTATCTCATGGCGATTATTCTATTTTGTAGATATTTGGGGTCCTTGATGTGGAGAAAAAGGGTAGAATAACATTCAAGCAGGTGATAATCTCTCTTAGTTATACATGCGATCCCCAATTGGTCCCAACTTTGTCTGCACAAAGCCAATACAGAGCCTCTCATAGATGGAAAATCTATTGCTTGTAGTTCCTGTATGGGTCAGCTCATGCCATACAGCAACCACTTTCAGACGAGCCTGTGAATTAGCCTTCGCTGAGTGTCACACTGGTGGAAACCATTACATTTCTGAGCAAGAAGTATGTCTCATACTCTTTTCCTTGGTATTCCCTTTTATTTATTATACTTTTGGATAAGGTTTAAGTTGTGTACTCTTGGTTGGTTAATGGATGGCTCAGTGGGAGATTCCACTAAGCCAGCTATTCCAAACACAGACGAGTTTGAGGTGAGTAATCGACATCCTCATGGGTTCAATGGACATGTCAATCTAATCCATGCAATAACCTTAGAAATATAACCACAACAATATATTTTTCTTGAAATTCTTTTGAGCTGAAGCTTTGTTTTACTCTACATTTGTAGATCCATGAGCTACTCAAATCATTTGATACCGATAGCGATGGGAGGATCCACAAGGATGAATTTATCGCCTGTTTAAGAAGAAATCCGTTGCTTGTAGCACTTTTCTCTCCCCAGTTAATGCACAAGAACTTGTCTGGAGCCGATGATACATACGAGATTAAAGGAGATGGTATGATGGATGATGGGTTGATGAGTCTTCTTGTAGATTTGGCTCTATGAA
The DNA here is from genome assembly GCF_004153795.1 of Camellia sinensis. Classification (NCBI taxonomy): domain Eukaryota; kingdom Viridiplantae; phylum Streptophyta; class Magnoliopsida; order Ericales; family Theaceae; genus Camellia; species Camellia sinensis. The sequence continues at coordinate 320,134 of NW_021028028.1, forward strand.
ACATTTTAGCTCTTTCACAGAGGGCTCAAGTGAGGAATAGGTTATTTGCATATAATTCTTTCTTTTGAAAATAGTCACTTAACTTCTTGTGGTTTGTTGAACAAAATATACCGTCTTCATGAAAATTAGCAATGTATTACACATGTCTACGTTTTCAAATAGTAAGGGATTATGTGCATATATAGGGTTACATTGAAGTGTTTAGTTTAGAAAATGTGATTATTTAAGTTTATTTACAAGTACTCATAAATTACAAGGAGTTAATTGTTTATTTTCAAATGACATGGGTATTATGTGCACATAACTTGTACTATAAAGGGATAAAGTGAAATATTCGCCTTTTTTCTTCTTCTTTTTACCCACTTAAGGTCCGGCCGGGTCCCAGTCCAGTGTTTTTTTTTTTTTTTTTTTTGAGGGGAGAGGGGATAAATTATAAATATGCTACTTGAAATTTGTCCTGAAATATAGTTTACTTGTGACTTTAGAAATTATAGTTTTCCTCTTGTCAAAATTAGTTTATTAACAGAGTTGACGAAAAAAAAAAAAAAAACTCTATTTTTTTCCCATAATTAACATTACCCTATTACCTATCTCCCTTTCCTTTGTTGTCAAACTTGTTCTTATTTTTCTTTCATTTCAAGCACTTTCTATCCTTGTCCCCCACTCTAGCACCCGACCCTGTCTCTCCTTCACAGCTACCATTGTAATTTCTTTAAATGGTTGGTGTACACCCCTTTCCCAGTCACCTCCACTCCCTTCCCTACTTTTGCAACTTGCTCACTCCCACTTGCACAATCCTTTTTTTAAACATTTTAATAGGGAAAATGCTATACACTTCAAATAATTTATTAAATTTTTTACTAAATCTCTCACATGAGTGTGGAATCCACATAAATCTACATGTGTGTGGGATTCACACAAACTCACATGTGTGTGGATCCCACACTCATGTAAGAAGTTTGATAAAAAAATTGATAAATTATTTGAAATCCCTGATATCACTCCTTTAATAGTGCTCTTGTATCAAAATCTAAATAATGAATCAAAATATTGGGAGTCATCTCCCTACTAATATAATCTTACCCACCACTCCTACCACTACTTGTTCTTGAAAAAGAAAATAATAATGAACAAATAATTATCAACCCCTCAGCCAAATAGATATTGGTTTAACATTCAACATAGACACTATTATTGTGATTTCAAAGAAAGAGACTTAGATATTTTTTTCCTTACTTTCTTGTATTTTAGTAAATGCTTTTGTGACTACTTTCTTCTTCCTTTGTGGGACCTACCATTATTGGGTTCACCCTCTACTTTCTTCTTTTGTGTTTGTCATTTTCATTCTTTTTATTATTATTTTTTTGGTTAATTAAAAAAAATTCTAAAGTTTCACACATTTTTCATTTTAAATCCCAATATTTCAATTTCAACAAATTAAACCCTGAAGTTCCATCCGTATTTTAATGTGCCCTTTCCTCCATCCATTTTCATCTGTGCAAGGTAACGAAAAATCGTTTTGAGATTTAAAGTAAAAAACACAAGAGTTTAAAGTGAAAAATGCATGAAACTTTAAAAAAAAATATTGTAATTAACCCTAATATTTAATTTCTTTTTGTGTGTGTATATATATAACTTACATATCTTATTGTATATATATATGTACACGTGTGCTTGTATATATTGTGAAATTTTTTATTCAAATTTTGACTCTTCTAATGATAAAATTTTGATTTAGTCCATACTATGTAAGAAGGGTTACCTGAGATATAAGAGGCACTTATCAATGTTTTGATGGATTAAGGATTAAAGCTATCTGATATGTAAGAGACGCTTATCAGCACTTTAATAGATTAATGTTTTTCTTAGTCATCAAAATTAGGAATGAAATCGAAATTTAACTCTCTCCGTCCAATATTGATAGTCCCTTTTTGAAAATTCAAATTTTAAATAATTAATTCCATAAGTACCCTTCTATTTCCATTTTAAATATATTTATAATTACTTTACAAGGGATAATTTTAAAAAAATTTAAATTCAAAATTGACTTTCCAAGTGGACATACATTTTGGAACAACAAAAAATGTAATAATGGACCAATAAAATAGGACAGAAAGAGTATCATCAGAAGAGCCAAAATTCGAATAAAAAAATTTCACCATATTTATATACAATAAGATACATAAGTTACATCTATACACACACACAAAAATATATATTAGGGTTAATTACAAAAAAAACCTTCAAAACTTGACACGTTTTTCACTTTAAACTCTAGTATTTTCACTTTGAACGTAAAACAATTCTCCGTTACCTTACACAGACAAAGATGAACAAAAGAAGCACATTGAAACATAAATCAAACTTTGAACTTTAACTTGTCTAAATTGAAATACTAGGATTTAAAATAAAAAAAATTAGTAAAACCTTAGATTTTTTTTTTGTTGTTGTAATTAATCCATTTTTTTTAGTTGTTCAGGATTTGGGCCTAGTTTGGGTAAAGCCTAACAAGTTTGGGCTGGACTGGGTTTCAAGGACAAAGAACTATATGCCTCTCTCTTAAATCTTTCTCATAATTTTTTAAATTGAACCTTTGAGATTTATTTAATCCTCTTAAAAATAAGATTTATTTGAAAGAAGTGATTTCATGAAGAGGATTGATTATATATATATATATATATATTCATGAATTTTTTTGAGAAAAATATTTATATATGATTTATTTTAGGTTAAATCATATTGTTTTTGAAAATATATTTTGCCTACTACTCATTTATTTGTATTAAAAAATAATTTCAAGTAAGAATATCAAATTTTGTTAAAGCTACAATTGGGAGGAGGAAGCCCGAATCTCCACATTATCAGTGGGCATCTTCAACTAATTGATGTGTCATCAATGAACTGATTTAATAAATCATCTTTCATGTCTTATAACAAATACATTAGTGACACAAACATAATCTAAAATTTAGTCACCGCAACATAACTGAAATTGAAATTATCCAAACAAGCAATTATTAATACAGTTGACAAACAAAAAGGAATCCAAACATGCAACAAGTTCCTAGTGATGAACATCCAATGCAATCAGACAATCAATTAATCTACACATTTTCTCACAAAAACAGTTTCTCCATATGTAGCATCATATCATTTTGACCATTTGCATCATACAGCATGATCAAAACTAACAGCTAAGAAAGTACTCTAAGATTATGGAATGCAATGTGATTAATGAGATAAGAAAGTCCTTTTAGACAATTTTACGAGGGCCTACCAAAATTTATCATATGGTAATACAATTGAAGAAAGAAAAAGAACAGTCGCATGAAAGGGGCATTATCAAAACAAAGATGTCCATGTGACTGATCAACAAATGTGTCTGCTATTGCCACTAATTTTGCTATATTTCTGTACAATTTATACCAAAGGGTTCAAGTAAACTGCTGTACAATTCTTTGTGACCTGGTTTTTAATATTATTATGTTAGTTCTTATATTTGGGTGATGGGCTATATTACCAGTGTTCCTTTAGTGATTTGATTATCATCTGAAGAATCAAAGGGTTGAGATTTGGGTTTACTCACAATTCGAGAGTATCCATAACCGAGAGAGCTTCCACTTGCTTCAAAGAGCTGCATGCAATATTTTATTGTGGTAACTCAGTCAAAATCCAGATGAAAAAAAAAAATACATATATATATATATCTTTGGGCCTATACTAACAAGACTAACCGAATTATGAAAATCAAACATTAATAAGCACCTTGGCAAGCTCAAAAAGATGGCGGGACCTAAACTCATTGATAGTAGCTTTTATTTCTGACATGGGCAGTTTAGCCTAACAAGGAAAAACAAGATAAAGTAAGAACATTTGAAAGATGCCAAACCAAAATAACCAAACTTCTATAATGTTTTTGACTTTCCATAGCACATGCTAACAATTTCACAAGCAAGCATCAACCAACGAGCTGAGTAGAGCCAAATTTTAGTATGTTTGGATTTATTTATTAAGATTTTAACGAGTTTGAGATTGAGCTCGAGCTTAATAAAAATTTAACAAACAGAGCTCGAGCCGAGTTGACTTAGGCTTGACTCGAGCTTAAGCCTGTTTACGAGGCTTAACGAACCAAAAAATTTATAAATTTATACTAAAGTTACAATTAAAATTTTGATTATATAATTATATATACAATATATATAAATATATTAAAAAAAGTCAATATTTTTTTAAAATAATAATATTTACCACCACTATTGTATAAATGTACTATAGTTAACTATTATTTACATTTATATTTTTTAAATATATAAATAACATATTTATCTTATTTTTTATACATATTTTTATATTATTTAATATATAAATAATAAATATTAAACGAACCAGCTAACGAGCCGAGTTTTAGAATGTTTGGGTTTGTTTAGTAAAAATTTAACGAACTCGAGCTCGAACGCAAAAAAAATTAACGAACCGAGTTCGAACAAGCTTTTATCGAGCCGAGCTTGAACCTGTTCACAAACAGCTCTGTTCATTTGCAGTCCTAGCAACTAAGAAGCATGGATACAGACACGTGACACGACACAGATACGACACGGACACACCGACACGTTAATTTTCAAAAAAATGCAAGACACGACACGTGAGGGACACGCATGAAATATATAATTTTATATGTTTAGTATATAAAATATATATAAATATATCATTAAAAGATAATAAAAAATGCAATATGACACTAATTCTTATAAATTTATATGGGTTTTGTTTTATTATTGTATCTTAAGTTGTTTTGTTCAAATTTATATTTAGTTTCACATGTGTCTAATCGATAGACATGTGTGTTTAAGCGATTGACACGTGTGTCGTCCAAGTATCCAAAGAGTGTCTAGGTCTTTAAAAAAATTTAAAAAATAGAACACGTTTTGAAGAGTGTCAGACACATGTCCTAAGAGTGTCCAAAGAGTGTCAGTCTCCGACACGGATACGTCACCTTCTTAAAAGTGTCATTGCTTCTTAGCCTAGCAATAACAAGAGTTTGAGTTGCTGCGTTGCAGCTTGCAGATCCACAAGATCAAATCCAAATGCCTTCAGTTTTCAATGTGTTAACTGAGTCAAATGTGTTTGTGTGTGTGTATGTCACGTGAAAGTGAAATTATATCATATAAATCACAAAACACTTCAGAGAAGCAACAGCCGCTTCTGCTTTACAATCAGAGAACCAGCATGGACATAAAACAGGTGCTCAACAAGGAAGACGGTGTACACAAATAGTTGAATTGAGACTTAAAAGGTAAGCATGTAGCAAGTCACTAATGCAAATTAAAATATCCAATAAGATGCACTGTAATCATTAAGATTGTAGCAAAAAGCGATTAATCTTACAGTGATTTTATGGAATGTTAAAAATTGATCAATTACATTTCGTATTAGCATAGCATGGTGAGTGACAAATTCAATGGAAATAATATTCAACTTCCTTATGATTTGTTACAATCGGACTCAACACTACATGCATGCAACCAATTACCGATGCTTAGCAAAAAAAGAAAATAGTATTCATCAATATAACTTAGGCAGTATGTACTAAACATGAACAACATACATAGCTCATGCAGTGAAAAATCTTATACAATTCAGTGTCATCGATTCTGTTTTTACCTGTGCAAGAACAGCAGCAGCTAGTTGGAGACTAGGTTCCAAGGTCTCGGGGACGACCTGTAAGAGTTTCAACTAAAACTCAAGATATGATGTAATTTGAACAAAAATTTGATCTTTTATATAGATAATGCAAGATATATTAATACTGATAAAAGATTTATACACAAGTCAAACAAGAATAATGAGCTCCTAAAACATAATCTTAAAATAAAATTGTAAGATTAACCTATATAGGCAATTAGGAACAGTGAAATAACTAATGAAAACAGCAACAGAAATGTACCGCTGTTGCTCCCGCCTTTTCCAAATTGAGGCCATGATCAACGTCATGAGCACGGACAAATGTCTTGACATTAGGGAAATACTTGCTCAAAGCCCACACGGTTCTATAGTTTGCACCAGGGTTATCTAAAGTTATTGCTGCTGTACATGCTCTTTCAGCAGCAAACTTTATGGAGCACCTGGTGGCCAGGAATACGAGCAACATGTCAGACAATGAACCTGCACAAAGCATATTTAAGTTTGAGCAGGATCATCTATACCTCTCGACTACCAGCATCACCAAAATACAGGGGAAGATCAAGTGCACGGCCAACTGCTACTCAGTCACTGAAATGATGGAAAATCTAAAATCAGTTATCTGGATGCTGTTGTAAAATATTCTCATAACCATTAACACATTCTCAGTAAGTCATGGACATGGTACCTTTCCTTTTTTCCAATTTGCATTTATGTTAAAATGTTCACAGAGATTCAGGGAATATAAGTAAACATAGGAAAATATGGAACCAAAGGCTGGATAATCCTGGATATTCACTTCATAGACTCAAAATCCCCATGTTGTCCTCAGCAAGTAATACTAGATTTTATCATAAAAAATGGACATCATAAAAAAACAAAGGCAGCATACCCCCAGAACAGAACTACATGATATAGTCTTCAAACTGGCATAGATTACCCAAAAGGAACTAGCTAGAAAACTCACACAGCCCACACTCATATGACTAAGATTTTCAGCAAAACATTCAATCAGCAATCCCTTCTCTCTCTCAGCCCCAAAATTGACTTTATTCCAGGAATATCAATTCATTGTGATGGAAGCATACCTCCTCACATCAAGAGCAACAAATGGAATAAGTCGTTCTGAAAGAAGCTGCGCAATGATCTGAAAGAACAACAGAAAGAAATACTACTCTTAGACAAAACATGATGCATACATCCATACTTAAACTACATTATTTTTTGGGGTGAGAATCTATAAATAAACTACATTAAAAATAGATCCACCACAACAAATGATCTAAAACAAATTCATCAAAAAAAAAAAAATGCAAATAGTGACAATAGCTGGCCAACGCATCCAAATGGCAACCAGTGGTTCTTCACCACTTTCATCCATCATCATCAAATATTTGTGCATCAACTCAAAATGGCAAGACTTCAAGAAGGAATATAAACACAAAATACCAAATGCAAGCGAGTAAGTGTTTACCAAAGATTTCTCAAATGAATAAGCAAAGTGAGTTTATTGAAACCTACTATCAAAACAAAATTCATACACATACACAGTTCAAAATTAAAAAGGCTTCATGATGTTGACAGAGAGGCTTTCGAGAGCACATCATAAATATTTCCCCACATTCTGGTGCAATAACTAATAAAAATGCTTATAATACAATTTTTTTTTTCTTCTTTTTTTGGGTACAAAAATGGATATGCAAATAGGCTACTTCAACATATACGCCAGGGAGTATTGCCATTTAGCACGTACAGCATATCTGCAAAGAACCCCACCACACCTACGTCCGGGCCGAAGCTTAGGCCACCCGCGTGGTCCAGGCACTAAAGAGTATGTTTAGCTCCAACAAGAGGCTATGGAGACTCGAACCCAAGCCTTAAGCGAGGGATTCAAAGGTCTTATCTACTGAACCAACGGTTGTTGGTCATACAACAAAAAAAATAAAATAAAATAAAAATACAATTTTTTATTTTTTTTTGATTTGCACCTCCCATGATATAGTTAGAATGATCACTAGAAAATCTATGCTTCATTTTCCTAACCAAGCTGAGTTTGAAAAGCTAAGCTACCCAGTAAGCCAATCCTGATTGACAAATCATATCCATAACTAACATAGTACCAATAAACTACAAATTATTATCTAGTGGAAATAAATAAATAAAGGAACTGAATTCTGTAAACCACCAATATAAATGCTCACTCAGATATCATCGAACTTGAAATTATGAATTCTACCTCACTCTCTACAGGTAACAAACTCCACACATCATGCAGCTCAAAACGAGAGGCTAGTAACTGGCCTCCAGCAGCTAACCATGGGCTGAGGGCCATTGATACCCCTACCACAAGAAACAGCAAAGATGACATCTGACAAGACATTATACCCTGCAAAAAAGGCCAATTAGCAAACAATTAGTTGTGCTAGCAATACTAATGGCAATAGTTACCATTCATATTGTTTTGTTTTATTTATCTAGTGTGGGAATACCAGTCCTGCACAGTTTATTTATCTACTCTTATGTATTGAAGTTCACAAAAACATATATATATGCATGTGTGTGTGTGTGTGTGTGTGTGTGTGTGTTGAAAAAGAGGAATTGAAAGGGGAAAAAAAGACCTAAGATAATAAAAGGATAGCATGAATTTCAGTCAATAATACTGGCTTCCATTCAATGCACCACCACAGATTTGCTTCGACTCCCATTCACAAAATCAAACTCTCAACAACAATCCAGTCCTATGATCCTTTAAACATAAAAGAACCTAAGGTTCACCCAATCTTGGTGGCCTATGTAACTTTGTCTAAATAAAACCCACATCATTTTTAGACCTTACAATGCTAAACTGACCTAAATTTAGTACTATATCACTTTCATATACTTTTGAACAAGTATTAAGTACGTGTGCTGGTGCATTCTACTAATCAAAGACAAATGATATGGCATATCATCATTGCATAATGGATAACTCGGATATGGGTGTAAGGTGCAGGTATGTGTCTAGGTGTCGGATTTATCTAATTCTCATGTCCAAGGACACCACAACATGACTAGATTTCATATTTCTTAAACATTTGTTTGTTTTGTATTTTTTTATTATAGAATGGCATTTGCAACCAAAAATTGTTATGAATGAAACGAAGGTCTAATGCATAGTGATATAGTAAACTCAAACCATTTAGACATTCTTGTTTGCTACATGTCCAACTATACATGTTGGATGCATTTCACATACGGAACCCTTACCCTTACACACGTGGCATGTCTATGTATTGGACACATCATATGGCTTGTCAAATTATTAATTATTATTTTTTGCAAGACATGTTGGGAACACTTCACGGACACACTTCCTATATCTAGACAAGTCTCTTAGAAAACTGATTTGGGGCCAAAGTAAATATATAGAAATTGATGCTTCTCATATCTTTGTGCCCTAACTTAATATTCATATACATAGCAAATAAAAATATATATAAAATAAATAAATAATTCATATCCCCCATGTTCATATCTTAATTTTTGTGAAAATTCCATGTCCCATGTCCGTACTCATGTCCAGGTCTCTTAGGCTGCCACTATGAAACCTAAAAGGATACACGAAAGCATCTTTCAAACTCAAAGATAGTAGAAGACTATCTAGAATGATTTGCAATAATAATAATAATGTGTCACAAACACAACTAAGATATCAAATCCATTCATACATTAGCACCTTCTTAATAAGCCAACCAAATGGAAAACCACAAATATAAATTTTTTACTTTAAGCTCATATGACGGAAATCCATCTCTTGGGCTGTGTTTAGATCATGGATTTGGGTTTTCAAATCTCAACCCAAATCCATGATCCAAACAGAGTCTTAGTGGATGCATAATACACATGGAAAATCATGGGTGCCTAAAATTTTGGATTTTAAGTTTTAGGAGACCTAAACCTCCAAGATTGTCCTAAAATGAATTTTCCTTCAGTATCAACTTCAAGGTGAATATACAATGCACACACCTTTTAGCTATGACATGTATGCGCATATGTGCACATTTAAACAAGTAATTTATGTCTCACCAACTATGAATCCTATTATATGGATTACAAACCCTAATGCATTTGTAACCACAATATACATTGATATTCTATACATGTGATTCTCATGTTCGCCTAGTTACAAACCAAATATTAGCCCATAAAAAGACAAAATAGGCTAAAATAACTAATGAGACAAAATTTCATATCAAACCCATAATCATTTCATTTTTTCTCTCACAAACACCATATTCAAGTACAAAAAAATCCAATCATCTTCTTAAACACACAAATTTTAGCCCATTAAATAGCCTACTAAAATAGCAACTTCCCAAACAAGTGTAATACGTGTTTAGGAGGAGAAATCAGACAATAAAATTTGCAAGAAAAATATTTGGTTCATAGAGAGGAAAACCTGATTAACAGCTTCACCAAAAGCCACGAATGCAAACTCTCCACCCGGAGCAAGTAGAAGGCCAACTCTTATCACAGATATGATTGAAATACCAAAAAGTCTACCTACTACAGCAATATCCCCAGCCAGTTCACCATGCAAAGCCTTGCAATACATATACAATACAACACAAAGAAGCCAAATTCTGAAGCAAAAACATAGCCACAATACTCGAACCCATCACAATCTGAAGAACAAAAGATGAGCACTTCCACACATCACTGAAACCGCCTAAGAAAGTCCCCAAGCAAGCCTACACAACCCTAATCACAGCCCCAAAAAATAGCATTAAATACAACGAAACTAGTTTCATCCCCTTCATCAAATACGTGCTCCGCCACAACGGCTCGAGCCCGCATTTCGATTCCACCACGACAATCACACACGCCAATGCCCAATTCACTTGCAAACGAACTAAGACCAGTAACAAAATCACTGAAACCACAACACAAAAATCCAGAAAATAATTCGAATTGTAATCAACATCAAACCTTAGAATCTCAACCAGTTGGGCACCAAAATCACAAAAGAGGCAAAAACTACAGAGACGACGATTTAAGGGACGACTGTTGTGATGGCGAGGGGGATGAAGGAATAGAATAGGGATATGATGGCGGAGGCGAATTTGACAGGTCTACCGTACAAGTCGTGGTAAGTGATGTGGGTGATTGTGCTTATTGCGTAGAGAGAGAATAGGGAGACAAAGAGGATGAAGATGAGGGGGAGAGCTAGGGTGTGGAGAGAGTAATCAGAGATTTGGGTTGGGTGGGAGGGGAGCATTCGGATTTGTTTGGGTTGGGATTGAGAGAGAGTAGTTTGGAAAGTTGGGTAGATGATGATAGAGAAAGAGATGGGGAAGAGGAAGAGGATTGTGAGGGCGAGGAAGTGGCAAGAGTGGGCTTTGATGATTCATTTTGATTCAAAGAGGCCTCCCAAGAAGTTGTGGGTTGGGGCTAGGGTTGCCATGGGAGGTGAGCTTTAGAGAGAGAAAGGAGAGAGAGAGAGAGAGAGCATGTCTAGTGGTCGAATCAAACGACTAGGTGTAAAATATTTGGGGGGTATTTTTGACGTTTTGGGTTAATTTGACAGCACAGTTAAAAATTAAAAGTTAATTTTTAATCTATTTTTAATCCTATCTTCTTTCATATTTTTTATACGGTTTTTTAAAAAAAATTAAAAAATTAATTTTTAACCATCTTCTCAAAACACTAATTTGTTTCTTCTGTCAAGTAAGTTTAAAATTGCACTGTAATATGAAATTTTGAAGGTTTAAATAGTGCAAATGAAACTATAAGACCATCTCCAATGTTGTATCAAATTGAGCATCAAATTTGAATTTGATGAAAAAAATCATTTTTTCTCTCTTTAATGGTTTCACTAAACTGATATCAAAATGAGAACCGAGCAAAAGTTTTATAAAATTGAGAATTCGCGTGAGATTTCACCTTTTTACTGTTCAGTAACGTTGGAGTGGGGCCCCCAGTCAACCGGCCTGACATCCGGTCTACTTCAATTTTTGATTGGCCTGCGAATTGGTTGAAATCTGACAAAGGAAATGTTGATTTTCTACCCTTCAACAAACTGACTACTCACGATGATGATGATGTAATCCCACAATCGAAACCTGGGTAACTATTTGTTCTTTCCCAATAAACTAATTAGTCTTAAGAGCTTTCTTTCTTGAATTTCTTAAATCTTTTGTGTCTGTATACGAATGCAAGTTTATATACACGCATATACAATATGTTAAAAAAATTGCTTGCATGCAAATTGCATTGAAGAATAACAAATTTGTTTATCAGTTAAGTATACTGTGAGTTTTTTCATTCCAATTCCTTCCCTTTTCTCGGCTACCAAAGAGAGACCTGGGGTTTTCACCTTTGTGATCTTTCTTTTACTATCTTTTGCACTCATTCAATGATAAAGAGTCACTAACAAATTAATTTGTTGAAGTAAGTCCTGGTGTTTTTTGTTTCATATAGCCTTTTTGTCTCATTTGCAGAATCAACATTTCCTGATTGAATTTGTCATAGGAGAGGAATCCGAGACCAACTACCTTATTCATGAATTCAAGCAGGAAAAAAAAATAAAAAAAAATGAGTTGCCTACCCGGTCGACCGACCTGTCGATCCACTGGACGCCCCATTCGCTTTGATGCACGTTACAGTAAAATGATTGAAGCTGCTCGTATCAGATTGAAAAAATTACATTTTTTTTACTCAAATTTGGTGAAAAATTTACTGAACCGTTAGAAATGCTCTAAAGGGTTTCTAGTTTTTTCATCAAACCACAAGAGGCTAATGCAATTTATTTATTTATTTATTTTTACCTCATAAAAAAATTAAAAATTTGTTAAAATACCCAATTCTCAAACGGAAAGACTATATTTAATTAAGAGATTTAAGAAACACATCCTAAAAAATCTTAAATTTGGGTTCAACTCGAAGAATTCAGTGTAAGTTTAAATTGTCCAAATTCAAATATAACCATCGGCTGGAGCAAAGAAATTTGTTGAGAAGAACGTGGGTTCTCAGGCCATAGATGAACCAGGTTCGTCCTCTAAACTCGGAAATCTAATTTTAAATTCAGATTAAAAAGTTAAGGTTGTGATTGAAAAGATAGATTTGAAATTTCAAAATTAGAACTTTGATTTGGGATTCCAACAGGCAAAAATTAGGGCTTTGATTTGGGTTTTCTTGACTTGATTATTTGTAGTGCTATGAACTTGTGTATTTTGATTATGATGTGTACTAGACAATTATCTATACTTAAAAAATGCCAGTATTACAAGAAGATAGCAGAGATATGAGGTGTAGTCATTACCTAGTTATTATGAATTTTATGAAATTGATACAGATTTAAGTGATTTTTACTCAAATTGTGTAAAATGGCTGTAGATGCCCTAAGATGATCATGTTCCCACACTAAGCAAAAGTTGACTCTCTGTATCATTACTAGCACCCTTTTCTATTCGACACTGTAAATAGTTTTCATGGCACGGAGAAAACAAAGGTTAGTTTTAGTGCAAAGTTTAAGCCATATCAACATGAATCATCAATGCCATTAAAGTTGTTCTACTTTTCACTGAAAGAATAAATATCAAAATATATTAGTTTACCCAAAGACAAGCTTCTAGGGCAGCTGTCAACTTAAGCAACCAACTCATATGTATTACACCTCCTGTTTTGGGTGGATTTAAATTATGGTTTCAGCTTTAATTGGCTAACATATGGCAGACAACTTAAGCAACCAACTAAGTTGGTTTCAACTTAAGCAACCAACTCCTATGTATTACTGTATCATTGGCTAATTTTATGTCAATTAAGTTGTGAATGATATAATTGCAACTAACCGTGCAGACACCTTGGACCCAACACTTTTATGCCCTTTTTTGAGTTTGAATTCCCCTAAAAGAGGCTTGTTTTTCAGGTCAGTTGTCTTTTGGCATTTGAAACATCCTTCTTATTAAAGTATCTTTAATTTTTCTGTCAATTTGAAAGCTATAACTACATCTCTAGCATACTTTGCTTGATTCTGTGGTTATCAATTTGTAAATTGTGGGACTATCTCTCTCTCTCTGAGTTATGACAACCTAGCTTGATCTTGACATGGGAAATCAGCTCTAATTATGCATACTACTTAACGTGCCTCAACTTGGATCTCGTACTTGTTAATTATTTTTTGAACCTATAGTACTTAAGACCTTCTACCTTTCCCAGGTAAAAATAGATGCAACCAGGAAAGAAAATATGGCTAGCTAAACTAATTCCCAAGCCAGCATGACAACCAAGACAATTCTCAAATTAGTGTAAGAACTATATGACCAAATAGACCCCATTTGTACTAGTTTCCAAAAATATTGTGATTGTGTTGGGCAGAGTTTATTCCGACAGGAAAAATAAACAATTCCATTAATAAATAAAAAGGAGGATTCTAAAATAGTAGCAAACGTTTTTATCTGGTAAAATCAATACACTTACCAATTTAAAAAATCAAAGAGAGACATTTGGAGGAATTAGACTTGCACAAACATTAAAGAATCATATTGCAGTTCACTCGACGAACAATATAATGTCAGGATGTGTGTGATATGCTATAGATGTCTTTATCAATTTCTGAAAAATGTGGCTGTGATCCTTAGTTGTGGGATTGTTTGTAGCATTTTGGCTTTGATGAATGGATTGAATGATTTTAGATGGTTTTGATGAATGAAAATTTGATGAATGTAGTTATGGATTTTATGATTATATGATTATAGAACTTGTAATGTGTGATGGTGAGTGTGTATTGATTGATGCTGTTAGGCCAATGCTTATCAATTGATCCAGGAAATGCCTATGAAAAAGGTCACATGCACGCATGTTTTCGGTGTCTCCTTGCTATTTGGTTCAATGTTACTTGGCCCAGATCTCAATCAACATCTGTGAAGGTGGTACATGAACACAATCTGTCCAGAGTAATAGGAAATCAGCCACTCAATTTAACATGAAATCTGCCCACAGCACTAATGAAAGAAAAATTAGTATCACCCCCATAAACAAACTCCAACATTTTTTTTCAAAAAAATAAAAATAAAAATACAAGTAAATTATACAAGAATGAACACCAATCTATGTCATTTTACGTGATTGAACACCAAAACAGTGTGAATAATGCTGGTATATGTTACATAGCAGGCAAGAGACCATCCCGAGCCATCTTTTGCAACAACCCATATGCTTCTTCCAAATTGCCCACTTTACACAATCCATCCACGATAACATTATGGGTAATCAAGTCGGGTGGAAACCCCTTTGCTGCACCTAATTTCGTATATCTGAAAGAATATATAGACATATGCGACCAACAAAAAAAAGAAAGAATATATAGACATGGTAGAAGTGCACATAAAATTCGTCCATTCAAAGATCAACAAAAGAAAGGATGAAGTTTGTCCAAATTGTAAATACAAGCCAAGATATAACTCTGGTCAATGTTACATGGACTGTTCAATACTAAATGTACATCGTCACCTAAAAACATCTTATGTCACAACAGCATCAACAACATTAAAAACACACAGAAGCAAATTTTCATACAACGTTTTCAGCAACATTAAAAAAATAAAAAATAAATAAAAAAATTCAGTTATGAGGAACATTTTCAACAATATTTTCTACAACATGAACAGCAACAGTTTCAACAACTTTTTCAGCAACATTAAGGAAGAAACTTTCATTTATGAGCTGCTATAACTAAAATTTCTAATGCATTCCACCTCTTTGTGCCTATTGATAGTCTAAAAAAAAAAAAAAAGAAAGAAAACACAGCAGCAAACTGTATTTTCCAAAAAAAAAATATATATATATTAAAAACACACAATGGATAGAACAAAGGGGCAAACTCAATGCACATAAAATGTAATAACAATCTAATTTAAGATAAAATCGAGCCTCACAACCAGTCTTAGTTTCAGCTCTAGGTTTTTTGGTCAATGGGTCTCGCTTGTCAACCTTCCGAAATCTCTCCTTGTTGCAAACCAAAATTCTAGAAATAAGTTGGCTAGTAAACTTGTTCTCGCTACAATAATCCCTTCTTATGCTAAACCTCATTCTTCCTCCATATATGTATTATAAAAATCAGAGCACCTTGTTCTGAATCAAATGTCATTCCCTCGTTTGGCTTCCAAGTACAATCATTCTTTGATTCCATATCCATATCAAAATGCAACTGAAAAGTCATATAAATCAAATGTTAGCTACAAAATAAGTCATATAAGTTATATCTGCTACAGGAAAAAATGTTATATCTGCTACAGAAAAAAATAAAAAATAAAAAATAAACAATTCCATCCTTAATCATTGTGAGAAAAATGAAAAGAAGAGGTAAGTCAAAACAGACATTGGTTGAGGTCATGATAAAAGTGAAGGTTACTTGAATGCTGACTGAAACTATGGCTTTGGATAAAGGCAATACAAAAAAGGCCAACCCAATTCAACAAGCCTTCATCATATTTACCAGGATCAACTACATCGTTTTCACATGATTTTATCTTTTAGATGGTACAAATAATTTCTGAAATAATTGAAAATATCTTTTTAGTGTTTATATTTGTCAAACTAACAAAATATAAAAACTAATTTTTAAATTATTATTATGTAAATCCAGCAAAATTCTCAGTGCATCAGTTAAGTTATTGAAATATTGTTTTAAGTGTTTATGTTAGTTGGTTCATGGTTTAATAGGATAATGAAATTGACATACAAACATAAATTTTTAGTGCATCAGTTAATTCATTGACATACAAACACCAATTTCTTGAACCTATGTATGTCAAGACCAAGGAGAACCACTACCAGTAGGCAAAAATTATGTATGTCAAGACCAAGGGTATCAACATCCATTACCAACAGGCAAAAATTATATCACATGATTGTTTTCATGTATCTAACAAATGAAGCTGAAATAATCAATTACAGAGACAATGAAGACTAACCTGTGGATGATTGACATCGGACCCATATGTCGGGTGTTTGAAGCTACAGAGACTAGTTGCTCACAGGGGAACTTTGGTTCGCGAAAGTGAGGGCAGAGAGAATGAGGGCAAAGTAATGGGTTAGGTTTGGGGAGTGGGTCGCGCCGGTGAGATGGAGGAGAATAGCGTGAGGCTTTGGTTTGTGAAGCAGAGAGAATCAATCCACCTCAATGGGTTGGGTTTCAGGAGTGGGTCGTCGTCGTCGGAAGTGGATCACCGTCGAGAGTAGATCGTCGTCGGGAGTGGGTCGCCGGTGAGGCTGGGTTCGGTGGAGGAAAAGGGGTGAGGGTGAAGCTGAGTGAGAGTGAGGTCAAATGTGTATTACCTGGTATGTATGGCTTTGTGCAGGAAAATTTCATTTTCAATTTGTTTTAATTTTTTTTTATTAGCTAGGTTTGGACCGTTGGATATGTTTAGATGTATCTACCCCGTTGCAAGTAGAACCCAAGAAGAGAGTCAAGGAGAGGATCTAGACTTAAAGTTGAGGGTTGGGGCTAGAGTAGCCATGGGAGGTGAGCTTTAGAGAGAGAGAGAGAGAGAGACCAAGTCTAGTGGTCAAATCAAACAACTTGATGTAAAATATCTAGGGAATTTAAGAGATTGTTTGTGATGATTTAAATAAATATATTTTTAAATTTTTTATTAAAAGATGTGTAGAAAAGTAGTGAGGTGATATGACCTAAAAAAATAAAAAGATAAAAAAGTGTACTAATATAAGGGATGTCAAACAACTGCCAAGTGTTACAAATGCAACCATAGAGGTTCTTGTTTTTTCGTCAAACCATAGGGGGTTAAAGTGTAATTAACCCTTTTTTTTTTACTACATAAAAAAATCAAAAAAGTTAAAAAATTACTAAAATACAAAGTTTTCAAATGGACACTAAAACTGGTGTTTAATTGAGAGATTTAAGAAACACAGCTTAAAGAATCTTAAATTTGGGTTTAACTCGAAGAATTCAGTGTAAGTATAAATTGTCCAAATTCAAATATAAATTGATCGGTCGAGGGAACGTCTAGATTCAATTTGAAGTATGGAGAGATCAATTGAAATTTGAGTCTGACATTGACACCAATCTCTCTCAACTTGTTTGGACAAGTTCAAGTTTGAGTTTAGCTTAAATAACTTTGGGCTATACTTGGGTTGCACAAATTCAAAAAAAAAAAAAAAAAAATGTTTATCTTAAACTGATATATTTCACCTTTAAAAACTATAATAAAAAATCTCAAAAATTACAAAATACGAAACTCTAATATGAAATTTTGTTTGTGTATCAAAGAGTAAAATTTAATCCAAATGTTAGTATAATAGTTTGTGAGAACCCTTGCATAAGTATTGTCCGAATTAATTCAAGTTGACAAGTTTAATCCAAACCCCAACCAAATTAAAAATTATATTGTCAAATTCTTTTATAACAAATATTTAAAAATAAAATTAATTAGCTCATGTTATTGGAGATGAAACAGCTTAAGGTGTCTGCCGAAGAGAGATAAATGAAAATGTTAGGGTTTGGGACCCTAATAATGGGCTGAAACTCTTTGCCTGATTCGAATTGTGCCTAGAGGCCTCAATCCAGCCCACAACTTTGGCATTTTGTTTAGACCAACAATTTTTTTTAATAATCCAAAAAAAGTGAGCTTATAAGCTCCACCAAACGAGAGCAAATTTAACATTACTAGTGAAAAATAATATAAATATCAACAAATAAGGATACTTTCAATATGCTTTATCTAGCATAAACATTCTTTGTATTTTTTGATGATTCACTTATGTAGAATTATTCCAACAAAAACATTTTGAACAAGCTTAGTGACTTAAGAAAATTGGGTCATTCCAAGCTTCAATCAAGTAGCCACTCCATGAAACTATAGATAGCCTAAAATTGTATCCTTGGTTTGTGTCACGCATCAAACAAGGAGAAACCATGGTTTGTGAAAGCCTAGCATACATGGCCTAAACTTGTAACCCTAATTTGTGTCAAGCATCAAAGACCATGATTATCAACCTCTGCCATGCTAACTACATTGTTGATGCATCAAGAGTGGTGTAGGCGTTGTACATCTCTTTGAAATGTTATATGCCCTGTTGTACTCCTTTTTCCTTTGTAATGTTTACATCTCTTTGAAATATTATATACCCTGTTGTCCTCCTTTTTCCTTTGTAATGTTTTCATCGTTCTTCTAACCTAAAGGTAGTGTGGGATTTGTACATCATATTTTGGACACTAAAATTATGCTTTGAGAAATCCACACAAAATGAAATATGTTCTACCATTCTAAACTAAAAACTATTGTAGGCAAACCAAATTTCTCAAGGACCACAGCATGAATGATTTTATTAAGGAATTCCTAATGGTGATTTTAGGAATTCCTTGGAAGTAATAGATGTCTTGTTTTAGGGTGTGTTGTTGATAGCATTGTACAAAAGAAGAAGAAAACAAGAATTGCAAGGTTATCTAAGCCTAGCTTGAAAACAAAAATAATAAATAAATTTAATAAAGAAAATCCAGCTGTAATTCACCAAATTGATTGAAGTGTCACTTTGTTTGATTTGAAATTTTCAAAAACAATTTTCTTAATTTTCAATTCATATTATCATATATTTTTTAAATATTTTAATCAACCTTCTTAGTCTTTAGATTTACTTAAACTTAATATACTTAAAAAATATAAAATTTATACAAAAATCTTAAAAAAATTATTGAATATAACTAAATACAAAAATATACTAATTTTTTTTTGTATTTTTTTATAAAATTCACAAATATTATACTTTGAAAGTGCATCCAAATTAGATTACGCATATCTCAAAAAAAAAAATATATATATAAAAATTAACATAAATTATTTTTAAAAATTCACTAAAAAAAATACAAAAACAAAAAAATAAAATACTTCCATACAGTATTCAAAAACACATCAAAATTTTAATCAATAGCACTTAAAATGAAACAAAGAGGCACTCTCTAGTAGCCACCCTTTAGATCGTTAACCACATCATAAGGTATGGGAGTGACAGTCTCTAGCGTCGCTCCTTCAACCATAAAACCGGGTTTAGGACCCTCTGGCTGCCTCTTGGTGCTGATAACTTCACCCCTTGCCTTAGCCTCTGCCTTCAGCTTATCATTCTTCTTTTTCTGCAATTTGAAGTCCTCGGTGCACCTTGAAGGCTGCACATGTTTGATGCGCACATGGATCCTCTTGTAGATGATCCTGTTACCCACCTGTATTTATGTACACCATAACTTCCACTTACTTTTTTGATAAATAATACACCATAACTTCCATTATGTTCTATTTCATCAGTTAAAAAACCAAATAAAAAAAATACACTGCCAAACAAATTCAATTAGAATAGCCTGATACAAAAATAGAAGGCTAATGAGCAATGTGTTTGGATATTGGATTTGTGGATGTAAAAAATGGATAGTTTCCCCTTCACTAATCCTCCACAAATTCAAGAACCAACCACAGCCTGAAAAGAGGGATCAAACCCATCACACATCCATATCAAACGCAAAATAACCCAGCTAATAAAAAAGCATTTACATACTCCAATTTAAAAACCAAATACTCTAAATCAACTGACATAAAAATGACACTTGTTTCTCTGCTATAAATACACAAAACTATGGAAAACCTGATGATTACTCCACCATTTCGAAACAAGCAAATCGTCAAATACCATTCAACTATATATCACCATTTCAACATATACCAAATTAACTATATCACCTAAAAACCACATTCTTAATCAAATTACACAAAAAGACACTTGTTTTTTCGATTAAAATGCACAAAGCTAAGTAAAACAAACCCAGATGATTGGTCCACCATTTCAACACAAGCAAATCATGTAACACCTTCAGAACAAGTAAATCATCTAACACCTTCAGATCACATACCAACTGATTATATCACAAACAAA
The DNA here is from genome assembly GCF_004153795.1 of Camellia sinensis. Taxonomy (NCBI): domain Eukaryota; kingdom Viridiplantae; phylum Streptophyta; class Magnoliopsida; order Ericales; family Theaceae; genus Camellia; species Camellia sinensis. The sequence continues at coordinate 340,729 of NW_021028028.1, forward strand.
AAAATTTTAATCGGATGATTCAAAAAATACTTGTTTTTCAAATATAAATCCACAAAACTAAAGAGAACCCAGATGAATATTCTAAAATTTTAACCCAAGCAAACCATCGATCACCTTCAGATCAGAAACACACAAAATTACTATTGTTTTTCTGATATAAATCCACAAACTAACAAAACCACAGATGATTACTCCTCCATTTCAACAAAAACAACTCATCAAACATGTTCAGAGCAGAAACAGATTTACAACAACCAATATATGAACACATACTACGCTTATTTATGTACATACAAAGAAATTTGTAATAAAAAAAAAATGTTACCTCCAACATTTCAACAGAAGCAAATCATCGAACACCTTCAGAGCAGAAACAGATGTTTATATATTCTGATATAAATACACAAAACTAAGAAAAACCCAAATGATACCTCCATCATTTAAACACAAGCAAATCATCAAACATCTTAAGAGCAAACACAGATTTACAAAATCCAATCATAAAAACATATTAAAGCGCGCGCGCACACACACACACACACACACACATATATATATATATGTGGGAAGGATTAGAAAAGAGGGTGTTTGGACCTGCTTGTTCATTTCAACACCGATGGCGTGCTTGGTAACGTTCCATACGTGACTAGTGCGGCCATGGTAGAACTTGTGGGGCATGCCCTTGTGAATAGTGCCGTTAACCTTGATGTCGACGTACTCCCCGATGTGGTAAGTGTGAAAATATGTCGACAAATTAATTGTGCCCTTCTTGTAGAACCCTCAAGAGAACAGATCTCTTTTCCTCGACCTTAATCCATGTCCAGCCGGCATCTTCTCTCTCTCTCTCTCTGTCTCTCTCTCTCTGTCTAAATCTCTATACTCTCTGTGCTCTGAAGAATGATGAAAGATGCGTTTTTAGGGTTTTGATTGTGAAGCTGTTTTGCTCTACTAAGAGCATCTCCAATGCTTCACCATTTTTTTCCATCAAATTTGAGTAAAAGAAAGGCGAGTTCCTTGATCTGATATCAGCTGCTCCAACGGTGTACTGTGGCTTTCATCAAAAGACAGTGGACGTCCGGGGAGATGACCGGTCGGCCAATCAGACAAGGAAAATGAATTTTTTTTTCCACACTCAGAAGCATCACCTAATTTTAAATTTTCATGATTTTTGTAAGGGTAAAATGGGTCTTGGTTAGAAACATCTTCGGTATTTAGATCCCAACCAAGACCCCTTGATGTTGTTTTCAGAATTGTTTTCGTATATTGCAAGTTTTATTCCTCTTTGCTTGTCACTACTCTGTTTTGAGAATTGGAATTGAAATCAAAACCAGATGAGAAAAGAGTTGAATCAATAATTTTCACTCACACTTTTGGAAATATAATGAAAAGAAATGCAGACCCTCAAACAATTTCAAAGAAATCAAATGGGAAACACACCAATTAGGATTGGTTAGGGGGGTTTTCATTTTTTTACACATTGGGCTCCATACGTTGTTGACTACTGCAGAGATCAGTGGAGGACCCATCAAGTTGGAACCAAAGAATAAAAATTCCATTTACATCTCTTTCCTATCATTCATCTGTTGAACGGTTTAGCCTTCACGTTTTTTCCTCACTGAGTTTGTTTCCTCAAAAAAAGATACAGAGGTGGTCGACCGGGGGGTTGACCTCCTAGTGTAAAATTTTCACAATATTTTGTTTGAGGTGGTCATCTAGGAGGACATCCGGCTGGTCGTTCGGTGGGTCCACACTCAACGGCTATACACAGTGAATTGCTGAAAGGTGCAAGAGATCTTCAGTTTGGTGAAAATTTTGGGGCGTTCTCAATTTGATATTGTTTTGATAAAACCGTTGGAGCAAAAAAATGTATACTTTTTCACCAAATTTATATTTGGTGATGCATCTGGTGAACCGTTGGAGATAGCCTAATAGGCGAAACCTATTAATTGGGCCGGTCCAGGTGGATCCGTTGAAGCCCGGCCCATGTTTACAGAGAGGTGTATCTATATTTGAGTCGGAGTCCAACTTCTCTATTCGAACTTGCTTAAAAAACTCTACGGTTGTTTCGGAATTCAATTTGACAAAACAAAAAAAATTTTGAAAAAAATAGAAAAGACAAAAATAAGATAAAAATAGTAGTATTTTTTGCTTATTTTGACTTATTAAATATAAATTTTTTAGCTTAGTCTACACAAGATAGACCAAAAAATATAAAAAATTGACAAAAAAGTTATTAAAGAGAAAATAGAATAAAAATGTGACTTTTTTTTGCAACCCCAAACAAATTTGGGTTTAACTCAAAGAATTCAGAGAAGGTTTGAGTTGTCAAAATTCAAATACAAATTGGTTGGTTAAGGGGTATGTTTGGCATGTAAAGTTGGGACTGATAAACCAATAAATATTTTATTTAATAAGATAAAATATTACATTCAAATCATAATTATTTCATTTTTTCTTTCGCAACCATCAAATCAACTAAAAAAAAGCCAATTATCATCTCAAACACAAGTTAAAAAAGTTCATCCCAAACGAAGGCTCAAAGTTCATTCCATATGTATAGAGGGATCATAATCCCAACTTTTATCTGAACTTGTTTGAAGAAATCTAATTTAGGTGAAACTCGAAGTGGGTTTGAGTTACCCAAATTCAAATACAAAGTAGTTGGTTGATGATACGTTTAAACTTGATCTAAAGTATAAGTAGTTGGTTGATGATATGTTTAAACTCGATCTGAATTATGTAATGATTTGTTAAAGTTTGAGTTTGACCTAAATCCAAACCCCGTGTAAACAAATTTGAGTATGAGTTTAACTCTAATAATTTGGGATATGGGTGATTCAAATTCAAACACAATAAAATGTATTTTACTTTTAAAAACTCAAAAGATAAATCAATAAATAAATACAATACACGACACTTAATATGAAAATACTTTGTGTATACGGAATAGTAAAATTTATTATGTTATAATATAATTTAATAAATATTAGTAATAAAATTCGAGTTGGTATTATTCGAGTTTAATTTAAATTGACAGTTTAATATTCAAATTATATTATTCCAAATTGAAAAAACAAATTGAAGTCAGATTTGTATTGTTGGCGTTGAAACCACCACAAGATGGCTTCGGATGAAACAAATTAAAATGCTAAGGTTTGGAGCCCTCGTATGGGCCAGAACGCTGGACCTGTCCGCCTGTATTTTATACCACATTGTAGAAAAGGAAAAAAATACAAGCTAAGCCTAGCTCAAAAAACAAAATAATAAATAAATTTAATAAGCAAAAAGCCAGCTGTAATTCATCAAATTGATTCAAAGTGGCAAATCAATTTTTTTTTAAACAAGCTACAAATACATCTCCTAAAATATATTTAAAATACAAATTATCCATTGTGATTTATAAAATTATATACCTCCTTATAATAATTTTTTATTTGATAAAATTAGTTAAAAAATATAATTTTTAATTGTTTTCCTAGCGAAATGATATTCCACAACTATTATATAATTTTTTCTATTCTCTTATAAAACCAAACCAAACCAAACCAAACCAAGCCAAGCCTTAAGTCCCATCAAATGGGGTCGGTTACATGAATCATTTTTCTTCACGCAGCCCTATCAAAGGCCATTTCGTTGGTCAAATTAAGTAGATCCATATCTCTATTTACAATGTTAGCTAACGTTAATCTAGGTCTATCCCATCCCCTAACACTCCACTCTATCGTTACAGTATCGCATCTTTTAACTACTACCTTTGTTGGTTTCCGTTGAATGCGACCAAACCATCTCAATCGATTTTCTCTCAACCCTGACGACCGGGTGAAAGATTGTCTACCCCACAACTATTATATAATTTTTTCTATTCTCTTATAAAACCAAACCAAACCAAACCAAACCAAGCCAAGCCTTAAGTCCCATCAAATGGGGTCGGTTACATGAATCATTTTTCTTCACGCAGCCCTATCAAAGGCCATTTCGTTGGTCAAATTAAGTAGATCCATATCTCTATTTACAATGTTAGCTAACGTTAATCTAGGTCTACCCCATCCCCTAACACTCCACTCTATCGTTACAGTATCGCATCTTTTAACTACTACCTTTATTGGTTTTCGTTGAATGCGACCAAACCATCTCAATCGATTTTCTCTCAACCCCGACGACCGGGTGAAAGATTGTCTACCGTGGTTGTCACCTTTGTTGACCATAGTTGTCAACCTTCTCGCCGGAAGACCACCCGGATGTCCTCCCAGACGACCGGCAAGGTGAATTTCGGGCCATTCAAGCCAACCTCATATTCGGGCTACCAAGCATTGCTCTTTTAAAAATTCATTGAATACATAAAAAAAATACAAGAATATACTAAATTTTCATTTTTTTTGGATTTTTTGAATTTGGTTAATTTTTTTAAAAACAAATAACAAAATGTATCTAAATTATGTATATTGCTCAAAAAAAATTATGTGTATCTAAAAAATAAAAATAACTTAAAATATTCAAAAAATTTACTAAAAACAAAAAACTTCCATGCAATATTAATTTTAATAAGCATGACATAATGCAACAACAAACAGCCCTAGTTGCCGCCCTTAAGATCATTCACCGCGTCATAGGGTATCGGCATAACAGTTTCCAAGGTGGCACCTTCCACCATGAAACCAGGTTTAGGGCCTTCTGGCTGCCTTTTTGTGCTTATGACTTCACCTCTGGCCTTGGCCTCTGCCTTCAGTTTATCATTGTTCTTTTTCCTCAATTTGAAGTCCTCGGTGCACCTTGAATGCTGAACATGATCGATACAGACATGGATCCTCTTGCGGATAATCCTGTTACCCACTTGTATTTATGTACATTAAATTATGTTCTATTTCATCAGTTAAAAAAAAAAAAAAAAACGAAGTAGAAGAGCACTTCCAAATAAATTTAAAAAAATTAGTAGATGAGGGGGTTAAGTGTTACAATATTTAGTTCAGGGGGTAAAGTGATATGGGACAATAGTTGAGGGGGTTAAAGTGTAATTTACCCTTGCTGAATATGTCAATTACTTGTTTCATGAAAATATGTTTTGAGAGAAAAGGATGTTCATGCTAAATATGTCAATTGGTTTTTTTTGGTATTCACAATTAAATATGTTGCAGTGATGAGTATGTCAATTACTTTATCTTCTCTCTTTGTATTTTATGGTTGTGCTGTTTTATTAAAGTTTGTTTTGAATTTATGAATGTTTTTGCATGTGTTCCACAAACAGAAGTTCTACCATATGATCATTTGAAGGCAAATGGGGATCATGGTCAATTATGTACGTTGAATGTGCCAGAAGATGACTGCATTATGGACTGTTGGGGTTATTTGTGTTGACACTAAAGGACATATAGCATCTGGAGCTTCAAGTCGTGGCATTGCACTGAAGGTGATTATCTGCTTTGTTTTTGTGGCATTTTCTTGTTATATATGCAAAGAGTTTCTATATTATTTGTCTCAATTCCTTAAATTGTATCATTATTTTTCTACTGTTCTTATTTAATTAACCCAAGTATGGTGATGGTGGTCGAATTGGTGTTCTGTGGGAGGAGTTGATTGGTGGCCATTGACAGTTTGGTAGGGGCTTTGGTGTATGAAGTTGTGTGTGTGTGAAAGAGAGAGAGAGAGAGAGGAGGGGGTTTTCAGAGGCTTTGATATTTTTTTTAAAAAAAAAATCAGTTCCACTATGACATTTTGTCCTTCCAAGTTCCCAACAACCACACAAAAGAAATGCTTTTCTTGGTAGTGAATGAAACCTTGAAGTGGTTATTGGGTAGCCAGTTCATTTGATGAAGTTAACCAAGTTTCTAAGGGCCTATTTGGCATCATTTTCATTTTCAATGCTTTTCTGGCTTATCTTTTATTTAGATTCGATGCCTTTGTTGATCACAATTCACACCTAAAAGTGGAAATTTGCATGACATCATTTCTAAAATGGATCATTATTCAGTTAAACTTGAAATTTATTCTTCAAATATTTTTAACAGATAAGTGGACGTGTGGGATTAGCAATGTATGGCTCCGATTGTTAGGCATCCTTAAAAGGCCCGTTTGGGGCTCCATTTATAGTTAGTTGCGCTAGTGGTGCTGGAGAGTATTTAATGAAAGGATTTGCTGCGCGGGAGTGCTATGTCTCATCATCACTTATATGTATCCTCGTTATTCAAAAATGTCATTTTATTTTATTTTGGGAAGTATAACTAACAGAATAAAAAAAAAACAAAAAGAAAATTGTATCTTAGAAACGTTCAATTTTAATTTATCTTTTACTATAAGGAACATTATATTTTCTTGGTATGAGGCTAGTTTGATACTGGGATATTTTTGTAAACGTCTTCGTGTTTTTGTGATTTTTGCCTAGTTTAGTGCTTTCTTCTATGTATTTAGTTTTCATTATTTATTTTTGTGTTAAACCTACAAAAATCATATTCTTTGTTTCCATTTATGTATACCCCGCAGCTTGTGAATCTAACATGGTTATTATTTTTGTTGCACAGGTCGCTGGCTGGTTCGGGCTCTGCTTGCATGAAAGTTTTACGCTCTGTTATGTAAGATAGTAGCCAACACGGTACTGATAAAAGTGCCGGAACTCTAGTTGATCAAGCCGAGGCTCTTATATCAGTGGGAGCTACTGACCCTCAACCTTAATGGTTTTTTTTAAGGAAAAAAAATGACTTATTATTCGTTTGTTTCCTATTTAGCTTCTTGGGACTTCACCTAAGCTGAAAGCTATAGAGATTGCAGCAGCCTACAATTCCCTGTCTGTTGGAATGGGTTATTTTGGAAGCTCTATGGAGCGGCCTAAGGTATTATAATATGTTTTAAGTAATATTTCAAAGCCTAGCATATGAATTTTCTTCTTTAATTGATATATTTAGATCAAATTTTAAGATCACATTGAGTTCAGTTGATCTCTGCAGATGACATTTAATGATGAATCATTTCATTGAGAGTAAACTAATACATTGTGTATTAATTAGGTGTGAAATGTTCGTTAACATTTGTTATATTTAATAATTTCTTGTTTTATAATTGTACAAATATTTTATATAAGAGCATATCATAAACTGACTACAAGAGATTGGCATTTCGTATTTAAATTGTTCATTTTTGTATCAGTCATAATTGTAATGGTGACATATAACAGTTTGTAGTTTGTCCTGTTCGGTTCTTCCTTTTTTGGCCTTTTTGTGTCCATATCATGTTATATTATGTTGGTTTACATTTATCTATTTTTTTGCTGATTACATGAAACGAGCAAGCATGCTGCAATTCAAACCTAATTATGTGTTTAATTTTTTACTGAATAATGTGTTTAATTTTTACTTATACGAAACTTATTTGTTTTATTCATTTATTTTTATGCAGGTCTCAATTCTTAGGACTACAAAACAGCAAAATAGGACTGACATCAACTAGTTTGCCGCACGAATTGGTGTGAAAGTAAAGGATAAAATATTGTGCGCGCTAAGATTTTGATAAGAAATTTAAAATTTGAAAGTAAATCAAACTGATTTATTTATTTTCTTCTTTCAAGTGAGTCATCATGTTTCAAATGGTTATTAAGGCAAACCTAAAACCCGAAAGGGGTTCATTTTTGCTCATGGGAGAGATCAACGCAATTATTTTATTGTCCATTCTTCTGCAGCATGATAATGGGCTTGTTTGGTGTAAAAAGTTGAAAATGTGTGAAGCCTCTTTCATTGGGCTGCGGGCCGAAACCTTAAGCCTAGGTGAGCTCGCATGGTGGACTGTTGAGTGGGCCAAAATAGGCTCCCTCTATGGGCTCGTGGCCTGGCCTCCAGGCTTAGTCCAAGATTTTTTTTTTTGGGTAAGTAGCCCAAGATTTTAGTCTTTTTTTAAATAATTTTTCTTCACTTTTTTTTTTTATTATAATTTTTTGTGGGCTGGGCTGAGCTGGGTTGGGTATCAAATTCAAGGCCCAATTTCACTTGTGCAGGCATGTCTAGGATTTGGGCTTTATTTGTGTAACGGCGAATGAGCTTGGGCCTGGTTTGGTTTCAAGTTCAAGGTCTAATTCTAGGCTCTGTCTAATTTGGGCGGGCCTGTCTAGGATTTGGTCTTTATTTGAGTAAAATCCCAATGAGCTTGGCCAGGTTGGGTTTTAAATTCATGGCCTAGTCTCACTTGGGCTGGCCAGTCTAGAATTTGGGCTTTGTTTAGATAAAAGCCCAATGAGCTTGGGCTGAGTTGGGTTTCAATTTCAAGGCCCAATTCTAGCCCTAAGTCTCATTTCAACTGATGTGTCCAGGATTTGGGCTTGGTTTAGGTAAAAGCCCAATGAGGTTGGGTCGGACTGAGTTTCAAATTTAAGACCCAATTCCAAACCCATTCTCATTTGGGCTGACTCGTTTAGGATTTGAGCCTTGTTTGGGTAAAAGCCCAACAAGTTTGGGCTGGACTGGGTTTCAAAAGGGCAAAAAATTGTATGCTATTCTCTTTGATCTTTCTCAAAATTTTAAAATTATGCCTTTGAGATTCATTACAATAAGAAAATAAATATGAGCAAATTTTTATCACAGTTTTTATAGTTTGGCTTTATTGTCATTTCGACCTTTGTAATTTTAATTAATTCAATTTTAATCTTAAATTTTTTATTGTCACAATTTAATTTAATTGACCGTAATCATTAATTTTTTTTTTTTTTAAAGGGCAAATTACACAAACAATCTCTATAGTTTGGAGTTTGTGTCACTTTGATCCTTGAGTTTTTAATTGTGACACATTTGACTCTGAATTTTGAATCTTGTTCCAAATAAGGACAATTGAATATATAATTAGATTTTTAAGGGTAAAATTGTCAATTTGATAAAATATAATCTAATTTGACAAAAATAAATGTCAAACAAATATTTTTGAATTTTTAAAACTATTTCTACCTACTAAAAATAAAATTATATAAAATTGATAAATCTTTTAGACATTTATTTATTTTTTTTTATCAAATTAATTTTTATTATGTATTTAGATGATGATCATGTAAAATGAATTTAAAAAAATTAATCATGTAATTTTTATTAATTTTACATAATTTTATCATTGGTGGATAAAAATAATTTTAAAAAAATTAAAAATATTTTTTTGACTTTTATTTTTGTCAAATTAATTTATATTTTATCAAATTGACGATTTTACCCTTGAAAAATCTAATAATATTTTTAATTTTCCTTATTTGGAACAAGATTCAAAATTCAAAGTTAAATGTGTCACAATTGAAAAGTTAGGGATCAAAGTGACACAAGTCACAAACTATAGGGACTATTAGTGTAATTAACTCTTTTTTAAATTATGAGAAGTGCGCACATAAGTAGCATGAGTTATGGTTTCAGGAACAAAATTATAAATTTTCTTAACTAAGTGAGTCAATCTCTATCATCTCATTAAGGATTTACTTCAAAAACACTAATTAACGTTATTAATTCAATCAAAATAGTGCAAAATTTAAAATTAAAATCAAAATTAAATCAATTAAAAATGTGAGAATCAAAATGATATATTAGTCAAAATACAAAATTACCAATTTAATTTATCCAATAAACATAACCACTTTTCCTACCTTGATTCCAGGGAAAATCCAAGGCTGCCCGTTGGCAAGATATCAGCTTGCAACCCAAGACAAGAAAATAAAACAAACAACAAAATCAAATCAAGGCCAAAAAATAAAAATAAAAAACTACGGTACAAAAGAATTTTGTTTTTATGATTGTTAGGCCAATATTCACAAATATAATAATAATAAAAAATTTAGTTCTCGATCTAGATTGAAAAGTGTTGTTTAGACACATGAAGTTTGCTACGAGTTTCATTCTGATAATCTAAACCGATCATTTTATATTTTAAATTTCCCATTATTTAGTGTTTTTAAACTACCACTCTACATTATTCATGTTAGAATACTCGTCCAAAAGGGAGAAAAAATTTAATTAAACTATAAATTAAATTATTGATTTCTGTAATTTAAGTAAAGTGTCATTTTAGTCATTGTATTTTTAATTTGAACATTTTAGTCTTTACATTTTAAATTTTGTTATAAGATGGTCTCTTTGTCAAATGTTGTTAACAATTGAAACATAAAAAATTAAGTGCAAAATTAGAAGGACCAAAATAAAATTTAAAACAAATTATAGGGACTAACGATATTCAACAATAGTAACAAAAAAATCACATTCAAAAAAATCAAATTCCAACAAAATTGAAAACGTATAAACCAAATCCCAAAACTGTTGGTTAAAGATGGGAAAACTTCTAAGCCACACTCTGCCAACTGAGAAAAACCATGATAGAGATGAATTCATTTTAAAACATATTAACAAACGTGATTGGGTTCTTCTACTATCAATATTATATTTGGGTTCTTTTATTTTTATTTTTTTAATTTATATGTTGTTTTCGCAGAGAGACAGGAGAACGTGATTGGGTTCTTTTACTAACAATATTATATTTGGATTCTTTTATTTTTATTTTTTAATTTATATGCTGTTTTCGCAGAGAGACAGGAGGCCAATGAAAGGAGACTCCATTTTTGACTTATTCTCAGCACTCAATTTCTTCTTCTCCTCACAAAAATATAGCCATTTATGAGACTGCAAAAGCTTTTTTTTCACTGAAAAAAAAGTCAACCACCTCTTTGCTTTGCTTCGCTTCTGATCTGTTGGTTTTTTCTTTTCCTACTGTAATCGGAAACAATGCCTATAGAAGAGATCTTTCTCTCTGGCTTCGTCAAATTGCTGTTTCAGAAGATGACCTCTTTTGCCTCCTCCAAATTACCAACCTTTGAAGGTATTGGTGCCCAGCTGACCAATTGGACCAATATGCTGTCTCAAATTGAAGCTCTTCTGATTGACGCCGAGGACAAGCAACTGACTGATCGAGCCGTGAACCTGTGGCTCGATGATCTCCAGGATCTGGCATATGATTTGGATGATTTAGTGGATGAGTTCGCCACCGAAGCTTTGCGACACAAGCTCAAGGCAAAGCCGTCCCAAGCTAGTTCCAGCAAGGTATGGAACCTCATCCCTAATTTCAAGCCGACAGATGTTATCTTTAATTTCAAAATGAAGTCCAAGATTGAGGAGATTAATACTAGATTGCACAATAGTTTTGAACAATGTTCGAAACTTAATTTGGTTAAGATTGTTGGACCCACCACACCTACTAAAACTTGGCAAAAACCGGACTCTACATCTATAATTGATGAACCTCGTGTTTACGGCCGAGAACGCGATCAGAGTAAGATAATTGAGTTGCTCGTAAAGGGGGATGAACCAAGTCATAGCAACGTTGGTGTAATTCCCATTGTGGGTATGGGTGGGATTGGCAAGACCACCCTAGCTCAGATGGTGTACAAGGATGAAACTGTGAAGGTGCATTTCGATTTGAAAGCATGGGCTTGTGTATCAGATGAGTTTGACATTCTGAGAATAACAAAAGCTATTTATGATTCAGTGACTTCCCAAACATGTAGTTTTAATAACTTGGATCAAGCTCAAGTTCAACTGCAAAAGGCTTTGGCTGGAAGGAAGTTCTTGATTGTTTTAGACGATGTCTGGAACAAAAAATACAGTGACTGGAATGTTTTGAAAAAACCTTTCAGTGATGGAGCCCAAGGGAGTAAAGTCGTGGTGACTACACGTAACAGAGATGTTGCAAGAATGATGGGAGCTGTTGAACTTCATGATATTGAGGTCCTATCAAATGAAGATTGTTGGTTTTTGTTTGCACAACATGCTTTTGAGCATAGAAGTATTGATGCAAATCCAAATTTGGTATCAATAGGTAAGAAAATTGTGGAGAAATGCAAAGGTTTGCCCCTGGCTGCTAAGACACTCGGTGGCCTTCTACGTTGCAAAGAACGAGATGAGGAATGGGTAGATGTATTGTGTAATAAAATATGGGATTTATCACACGAAGAAAGTGACATCCTTCTAGCTTTGAGATTAAGTTACCATCATCTCCCTTCGCATTTGAAGCAGTGTTTTGCATACTGCTCAATAATGCCCAAGGACTATGAATTTGAGGAAGAGGAGCCCTGGCTGCTAAGACACTCGGTGGCCTTCTACGTTGCAAAGAACGAGATGAGGAATGGGTAGATGTATTGTGTAATAAAATATGGGATTTATCACACGAAGAAAGTGACATCCTTCTAGCTTTGAGATTAAGTTACCATCATCTCCCTTCACATTTGAAGCAGTGTTTTGCATACTGCTCAATAATGCCCAAGGACTGTGAATTTGAGGAAGAGGAGGTAGTCTTGTTGTGGATGGCAGAGGGTTTCATTCCGCCAAAAAGAGAGAAACAAATGGAAGATATAGGAGGTGAGTATTTTCGGGAATTGTTGTCAAGGTCTTTTTTCCAACCATCAAGTACCGGTAAAAGCTCTAAATTTGTGATGCACGACCTCATCAATGATTTGGCTCAAGCAGTTGCAAGAGATACTTGTTTTAGATTGGAGGATAGATTGCAATATCAAGAGCAGTGCAAAAATATAAAGAAAGTTCGACATTCATCTTACATGCAGGAGTACCAGGAGGGCATGAAAAAATTTGAGATCTTTGATGAAGCCACGCATTTACGGACCTTCTTACCATTTTCCTTAAAATCTAATTCATATTTTTTTTTGGCAAGCAATGTTCCCCTTACTCTATTCTTGAAGCTAAGACGCTTGAGGGTGCTCAATATGAGTAGATATCGCATCACAGAAGTTCCAAATTCTGTTGGAGATTTGAAACATCTGCGGTATCTTAACCTATCCCACACCCCCATTGAAGAATTACCTGAATCACTAGGCTCTCTTTACAATCTACAAACATTGATATTAAGAGAATGTGAAAAACTGAAAAAGTTGCCATCAGACTTGGGAAACCTAATTGACCTACGTCATCTCGATACTACAAATGCACATTCCTTAGAAGAAATGCCACTGGGAATAGGTAAGTTGGTTAATCTTCATACATTGTCCAATTTTATTGTTACTAAAAACAATGGGCTTGGGATAAGAGAGTTGGGGAACTTAATTTATCTTCGGGGGAAGCTTTGCCTATCTGGCTTACAGAACGTGGTGGTTCCATTAGATGCAAGGGAGGCGAATTTAAATGATAAGAAGGGGTTAGATGTGTTATCAATGGAATGGAGTGTTAACTCAGATGATTCACGAGATGGAAGAGTTGAAACAGAAGTGCTTGACATGCTACAACCTCACAAGAATTTAAAAGAGCTCCATATCAAAGGCTACCTTGGTCCAGGATTTCCGACTTGGATAGGAGATCCTCTGTTCTCCAATATGGCTGACCTAAGTTTAGATAATTGCGGAAATTGTGCATCCTTGCCACCACTCGGACAACTACCCTCCCTCAAAAAGCTTTACATTAAAGGAATGAGAGTACTGAAGTATGTCGGTTGTGAGTTCTACGGGCAACGCGGTGTTCAACCTTTTCCGTTACTAGAGACTCTAAGCTTTGAGAATATGCTAGAATGGGATTGGTATACTTTTGGAGATCACAAGGAGGTTCAACCATTCACTCGTGTCAAGTATCTCTCCATAATAGAATGTCCCAAACTTCTTAAAATGTTGCCTACTGATCTACCTTGTTTGAATAATCTAGAGATTAGGGACTGCCCCAAACTCTGCTGGATGATGCCCAAGGATCTACGCTGTTTGAATGATCTAGAGATTTCAAAGTGCCCACAATTCCTAGTCGAAGGTTCCAGCAATAGCCTCCCGTCACTCACCTCGATAGCTATGAATGACGTTCCTCTAACAAGCCTTGAAGCGGTCCTTGAGATGAGGAGTATGGTTGATGATGAAGTGATATCTACAAATGCAAAGTCTAAGCATCCGAGTTCAATAACTTCCTTGAGCATTGGGATGATTAAGAAACTCGAGCTCTTGCCGAAATGGGTTACTCATGGGCTGATGGAAGTCGAGGTATTGAACATTAGAAGCTGTGAAGAACTCAAGACACTGTGGAAGAATGAGGCGAGAGTGCAACATAGCTTCCCTGCATTCCGACGTTTGAGAATTGTAGACTGCCCCCAGCTAGTTTCATTGTTTGAAGAAGATGAGGATGAAGAAAATGAAGGGCAACATCAGCAACAACGACAAGAGGGACTCCCTAGCATAGTGAGGCTTGAGCATCTAACAATATATGATTGTAACAAGCTGGAGAAACTGCCACGGCTGCTACATACCTTCACTTTTCTTCGAGAGTTGTATGTCTGGGAGTGTCCAAGTCTCGGCTCTTTTCCGGAGACAGGTTTTCCGTGCATGCTGAAAAAACTCCAGATAATTGGTTGTGAGGCTCTGCAATCCTTATTCGGGTGGATAAGGCAGGTTAATGACAATAATCTTGAAGTGTTAATGGTTACGAATTGTCCATCCCTCACGTTCTTGACATCGTGCAGAGGTGGGGGGCTACCACCCACACTCAAAAGCCTTGATATTGGGGGTGTAAAAAGTTGGAGGCACTGCTAGTAGAGGAGGGGATGGAAATTAACTGTCCATCTCTTGAGTCTGTTGAGATCATTGATTGTGATAGGCTGAAATACTTGCCAGATGCCCTTCCTAATAATAATAATCTCAGGAATCTCAGTAAATTGGACTTTAATGGGTGTGAGAATTTGGAGTCCATTCCGGAAGGATGGTTACACTCCGCAACAAATCTGAGAGAAATGGATATTAGGGGATGCAAAAAACTGAAGGCCCTACCACACGGATTGCAGAGCATCAACTACCTCACTTCTCTTGAACGGCTGCATATGAATATTTCAGAATGGAACAACAACATCAAGAAGATTGGTTTGCACAGTTTATCCTCTCTTAAAAGACTGTTGATTTCAGGGGCAGAAGAAGAAGAACATCCGGTGGGTTCCAGATTTCCGATAGATGGGAAGTTGCTGCCCACCTCTCTGATCAATCTTTGGATCTGGGATTTCCAAAATCTGGAGAAGCTATCTTCTAAGTTGTTTCAAAACCTCGCCACTCTTGAAGTTCTTGATATCCGGGGTTGCCCTAGGCTCAAATCTTTACCAGTGCAAAGGCTGCCTCCCTCACTTAAGCAATTGCATATCAGTAGGGGAAGTCGGAAACTAAAAGGGAAGTGTGAAAAGGGGAAAGGCAAATATTGGCCCCACTTAGCTCACATTCCTGATGTCTATGTTTGATGATTCTTACAGAGTTCTAAACCGTGTGGAGATTCCCACCGCAATACAAGCAGTCAAATTGCCAGGTATCAAAACAGAAATTAATTCGAAAAATATTTTCAGATTTTAAAAAGTAAATATTTTTTCAAAAATAGAAAATCATATGAAAAATCATAACTGTTTTTGCTTATAGATTTTCAAATTTTTTTTGAACGAGGGATCCCTGAAGTATGCAGTACATTATATTTTCAAGTTAATCGAGTTTTTTTGGATGAGGAAGTTATTTGCAAATTCATATAAAAATTTAAAATAAAATGAATTTGTATTTTGAATTAATAAAAAATATTTTTGAAAATAATAAAAAAAATATGTTAAGTTTAAATTCAAAGGACCATTATGGAATAAATAAATAATTTTAAAAATTTTGTTTGGTTTTGGAGTTTTCAAAAATAGTTTTAAAATTTTTAATTCGTATTTTTTTAATATATTGGCTAATTTGTTTTTTTTTTATTTTTATTTTTTAGATGCATCTAATCTACGTATACTTAAAATTTTTGAAAAAATTAAAAAATTCTTTAAAAATTTTAATAAATACAAAATAAATATGAAAATGTATTTAAATATTTAATGATTTTTTAAAGATTTTTTTCATAAATTTTATATGTTTTAGGTGTATTTAGATTGAATTGATCTAAAAACTTAAAAAATAATAAATATTGATTAAAATACTTAAAAAGTTCATTGAAAACAATAAAATATGGATTGAAACTTAAAAAAATTATTTTTGAAAAAGCCAAAACCAAACAAAGTTTTAAAAATGATTTCAATTTCTAAAAACTAAATGAGTTTTGAATTTTCAAATTTCTAAAAAATATTTTTAGAATATACAACCAAACAAATTTTTAGAAAATTATCTTTCAAAATTGATTGTGAAAACCAAACCTTAGTTTTTTGGGTTTTCTGTGCTAGTCATTAATAAATTATTTTTGTATTTGTTAAGTTGTTGCCTGTCTAGTGACTAGGGAAAAGTTAGATCGAACATGATTAAGCTGATACAAATTCTTGTTGAAGGGGGAATTTTTTGGCCGGTCAAATGAGGGTAATGTTAAAAAAAAGAAAAGAAAAGGAAAGAGAATGAAATGCTGTGAAATTATATAAGTAGTTTGCAAATGCTTAGAAAAATCAAACAATTTTTTTGTTGTTGGAAGAGCAAACTTAAAAGGTTACAAACAAATATACGCATATCGGGGTGTCCAAATTTCATTTTGGTGAGCTATTCTAATAAATATGGAAATTGATGACAGTTTTAATTGTATACTTGGAGTTGTTATATTTTTTCTATGAAAAGAATTCAGAGTATTAAGTTTTATGAATCTATAAGGGATTATTTGATACAGATATGTGCTTTCAAGGATTTGAATACAAAGAGAGGCTTATTCCGATAGAGTTCCTTGTCTGCTTTTATTTCCCAAGGGAACCACAACAAATGAAAGAGTTCTCATTTCTTTCCAACTTGGTGCATTTGTCCTTGGATATCCTGTCCATCTAGTGATTGTTCGCTATCCCCATGTACACTTTGACCAATCCTGGTAAGAATTTTCTTTAGTTGAAACCGTTTTGGTGTTGTCTTTTGTAATATCTTTACTTTTGTAATCTCTTTACCTATGGCCTATCATTTTGTTTAGGGGAAATATAGCTTTGGGAAAGCTCATGTTTAGAATGTTCGGAGTTTCACAATTTCATAGATGTATGTTGAGTGATTTTTTATTTATCTATAGTTGCATATACTAAAAATGTAGTGAGTTTGGCTTCCCCCGCTATTTTTGTTTATAAAATTTTTGGGTAGTATGGTGTGTGAAGCGGCAACTCATATATATAAGTTGTTATAGTGATGCCCCAATTTGCTATTTTTCTGTTGATAACTAACTCACTCTCGCAAATCATTAATACTGATTATTCATCAACTTAATGTATATGCATTTATAGGATGTGTCCTTGACTATATTATAATTAGAATTTTGGTTACTGAATAACTTGTATGTTGTAAAAAGTTGAAGCCATTTATTAAATTGGACAGGTAGAGTATCTTCCTGCTATTTTACCCCTTGAAAATCAGTAGGAAAATGTTGCCCATTTTGCTCAGAGGGTGAGTCGACATTATTTGATTAATCTTTGTTGCCTTGTTGGCTTTAGTTGATATTTTAATATTAATTATATTCTAATACATCAAAGTTTTTAATGGGCACATTACATACAATTTGTTAATTTTTTGTATATTGTTAACATGTTCTGTATTTCATATGCTTAATCTCCTAAGCAATTCAGAACCAGTGGATGTTTAACACACCTTAAATATTGTAATTGAATTTGTGTGATGTTATGTCTACTGCATTTGTGTGTGGAAGCCTATCCTTTTTTTCGCATCTGTGCACAAAGAATTAGCCAATTGATGATTCCTGGTCTTTGGATTTCAAGTAATATTATATATATACAAGGATCAAAATTTCGTTTCCGTGTGTTGTTTCAAATAGTACAAAAACAAAAACATCTTAGAAATATTTTATGAAATGAAGATAAAATAGAAATGTTTGAAAATATAAATTGAAATATATCTAAATGTATAAAAGCTAATAATTGATTATAGTCATTCACATATAAGAATTTAAAAACTAATGTCACTATGAACTAAAAAATTATTAAGCATTGTCAAATAACTCAATTTTATTAAACAAAAAATTCCAATAAGGTCTGAAAATTTACTTAAACAATAGCAATAAATGTTTATGAAAATTTCTAACTTTGTATAGATACAATTTATTCTTTTGGTATATCACACTATGTTTTGGTGTGTTTCACTATGTTTTGATGTGTTTCAATGAAAACACTAGAATTTTATTATTCCACTAGTGTTTCATTTCGGCCTCTTTTGAAATGGAAACACTTTGGCCATTTCAATGGAAACAAATGAAAATTTTGTTCCTCATATATATTAAAGATAAATCCATGTCAAAAAGTTTTCATTCATGTGCTGTCTACGTTTTTCATGTTATTTGGTTCCAAACAAATGGCATATGGTACCTATTAAAATTGGGTGTAACTGCACATGCAACAGCCCTCGTGTCTTCTGTGTGCACTATGTTAACTTATTACAATTGAAGGAATAGTTTCCTATTGTCCATCTTTAATTTGGGAAATTTTTCCCTTTTGTATTGTTTTAGTAGCTGTTGGTGTATTGCCATGATTCTTTGGGGCAGAGCCATGTATAAGGAAGTTCCCACTGGAAATTTGAAAATCTGAAAATATATACACTCCACATGTTCACAAAATATCTACCTAACTAACTCTGTTACAACAAGTTGAACTAACACTTGACTTGTTTGGTTTGCAGAACAACTATCTCTAGTCTGGTCTTGGATTGAATCCTGGATTGCTGAGTCTTGCTTGGTTACACTAACTGTACAAACATCTCATTCCTATTGGGGCATCATGCTGCTTGCAAAAACTTCCGAGTCCAAGCAGGTCACTTTTCGTGCTCCATGTGTTTTGACTTTTATAGTTTATCTTGCTTTTAGGTCAGCAAAAATGATCTTGTACTTCATTCAAACATTCTATGAAGTGCTAGATTTCAGCTCTTAAACTTAATTTGATGGCCTTTTTTGCTATGGACCAAGAATAGTTGATGTAGCTGCAATGATGGAATTTACATTGTCTCCTTAGGATCTCATCATGTATTAGGTGTAGGTCTTGAAGCACACCATTTAACGCTTATACTTCCTGTCTTCCAAAATAAATAACTTCAACTCTCTTTCACATGCATTACTAAAAATATTTTAGTGTACTCTGGTTTGCCAAGTTTGATTTCTTTCAAATTGGGTTGATTCATAGAACTTAACTTTGTTCATTTAGCTCAACAATCTAAATATTGCAACCAACAAACAAAGTGTACTCAAGGCTCTAGCTGCTTGGTTTTTTTAGCATTTGTAACCTTGAGGTATGGTGAATCTTGCTTAGACATGAGCTTTTTGTGTGGTTAATTTCTAACAGCCTTCATTTCTCCGTTGTATGTTTCCACTCTGATGGAAGAGTATTTTTTTTTTTTTTTGCAAATATGCCTTGCTCCTTCCAGGGAGTATATATGTTGTTTGGCAACATTGTGTTTGTTCATAGTGTTTATTGCCTAGCCTTAGAAAACTGTCCAGGAACTTTCCCGGATGCAACTATAGCTTCATTGGTTTCTTTAATATTTTTTCATATTTACTTGGAAAACTTTTTGTAAATTTTTCATCTTGTCTACTAACTTCTATACAAGCCCTTTTCTAATAAATGATAATGCTAAATTATTTAAAGAGTCATGCTAATGACAGCCCAATGAGCTGCCAATAAGGGGAAGAAAACACCAAAAAACTCTCAATGTATTTTTTACACATCCCAAAGCATTTTCACAAATTTGGATACACTTTTTACACGTCCACTGGTACTGTTGACAGCCCAAAGGCTGTCTTTAGCATTTTTCCTAATTTAAATTATGCAAATGTATTCCATGTCCAAGAGATATGCCAGAAGACTCGTAGGAATGATGGAAACAACAGAATACTGCATGTTTTATAAAACTAAGTTGCATCTCTCTCTCTCTCTCTCTCTCTCTGTGTGTGTGGAGGAGTTTGAAGTCTTCTATGGAGTCTACCCTAATTTTTTTGTCATTTGTATGCTTTGCAAGAAAATCCCTCACTATATACTGTTGAAATGGCAAATGTGGAATCAGTGAGTTTTTAATTGAATGATTTATATATGAATACTTTTGTTGTGTTATAATATGGTGAAAATACAGATAGATTCATATCTCTTCATTGTTGTATCTAGTAAAACAGTTATTTGGAAGGTTTCCTTTTGTCACTTTTTTTAGAAATCTAGATGTATTACTATGCTGAATATAAGGTTTTTTTTTTTTTTTTTTTTTCAATTTTTTTTTTTTAAATATAAAAAAGACTTCATTATGTGCTTTTGCACAATAGGTCATATCATATCCTCAGTATCTTTTGGTTTTGTTTTTTTTTGGGTGTGTGTGTGTATATTTAATATAAATGTATAACACATTTTAGAAGAAAAAAACGAAGCATGCTTTTGTATCTATTGGTTAAAATGATGAAAAATTGAAAATGAGCTTTATAGACTTGTAATTTACTTATGGCTTTCGAGAAGAATTTTTGGGTGCTTCGAATGCATGTTGTTGTGTGTTCCTATAGTCAAGAGCACTCTATCAAACTTGCCTATTTATTTTTTGTCCATGGCCCATTTTTGGCGTTTTATCATTTCAAAACGTTACTCACCTAAGGTTTTAGTTCAATTGTGAATTTTATTTTCCTCCCAAGGAAACCTTCGAGGAAATATATTTGAAAACCTTTTGAGATCATTAAATTTACGGTTTTGGAACAAAAATGTACCATGTTTCGAAATGTGCTTTCCAAAATCTAATTCATTTGGGTGTTAACGTTTTGTGGTAACACTTTGGTTTTATGGATTTTGTAGAGAGCTTATTTCCATTGATTTTTTAATTGGGGTGCATTCTGCACATAGCGCATGCCTATTGTCTCTGTTGGTTTGCAATAAATTATCTTTTGTTTTTTAAAAATGCAGAGGAAGATTCAAGTAATTTGATTACCATCAATTATTCTAAATACATTGATCCCTCTCTAAACCAAATTTCTCTCTTTTTATTCAGTATTCTAGTTCATCATTAATGGATTACTCTCAATTTTCTATTAATTGGTCAATTGGAAAGAAGATGAATTGGATTATATCTCTTTTTTGCCAGACATTTGATTTAAGCAGTTCAGAAGGTGTGGACTTTCTAGATACATTTCTTTCCATGAATCCAAATTCCAGGTATGACGACAAGAAATTTTAATTTTAATGATATTTCTATAATACAATAATTGTCATGTATGATTTCATTTTCCTGTAAGGAGCTATTTATAATATACTTCTGATCAAAACTGCTTGAGTTGTTCATCTGGAACTTCATGCCACCTTAACTACATGCAAGTCCCTAAATGTGATCAATTTTCCTTCGTTCTGTCGCATAAGATTATTGAACAGGGTATTTGAATCATGGATGAGTGATCCGCTTGTTTTTTTATTTTTTATTTTATCCTTCATTTCATTTGTTCATTCTATTCTGTTTCTTTTTCCTTTCTTTCGCTTGTAGCTGTGATTTTTATTTGAGTTATTAAAAAGTATATTTTCATTGAACTAAAGCTGCATCTATGCTAATGATGCAAATGAGGAATTTTTTGGTGGCTAAATCAAATTATTCTTGATATTTCATTATTTGATTTAAAAGCATATGTTATTGCTTCTTCCCATTTTTCTCAGATATATCAAATCCTTGGTAGGGTTATAATTAACGTTGATCATGTGTATTTCTGTGAATATATATTTTTGCCCTCATCAGTATGCGTGTATTAGTTGTGCACTGGATAATCCTGCTGTTGTACTAAAATTCATTAATCATTATCATATCAGGCTTTTCTTTTCTCTTTATTTTTTCTTTTACGCATAATTTTAAAACATGTGAGCTCAATTTTCTTCCAACAACTGGGTTTCGAAATTGACACTTTTTTTTTTGTATTGTGATTTGTGACTGTTATAACATACTGTAGTGCTTCACTAAACTGAAGATGTAGACCATGTGTATCTAAATATGCTTAATTCTGTCCTAGTTGCAACATGTAGCATTGAAATGCTTTCTTTTCTCTCTTAAGCTTGTCTAATTGCATTTAAGTTTGTGTTAATATCAATAGCGCTTAAGTTGGCGGTGATGCAAGAATTGTTTATCTCACTGTTTGCATCCTGCTCATAGCGGACAGGTTAGAATCCACGATTTCTTCAGGGTTCTGAGATTGAAGGCTTGTAATCTTTCTGAAAAGGTTAGTGACCAAGTATTTTTCACTTTTTATGTAACCTACTGGTCTTTAATATGAATATCTTGTTTGTGTCTCCATGCTTGAAAGGCCTCTTTTATGTATGCCATCTTTGTCTAGTTCTTTTTCGATTTCTGACATTTGAACTGCGAACTCATTTGTTACATATATATATATATATATATTTTTAAAATTAATTTGCCATAGAGTGAAGGTCGATATACATTATTTTGAACAATAAAATAGTCACAAGACAGGCATGACAATTTTTAACAAGGATTTGTGTGTCAAATGCCGATACTTTTCACACTTCCGGCGTTGTGTAGAACACATTTTAAAGCTGTTCTTTATTCAAAAATTAAACTTCATGATTTATGACACTTGGGCAACATGTCCTCACACTGGCCAATACATAACTCACAGAACTTATTTGTTGTGTCACTGATTTCATCTAGTTTAGAGAAAAATTTTAATCATGAAGAAATATGAAGTCAAAGGTTTATACAAAAAATTTCAATTTGACCATATTTTCAAAGAGGAAAAATTACCTATAAGGAGTGGGGTGTGGGAGGAGAGAGGGTGTGGGAGGAGAGAAAAGTCATTATAGTAATCTGCACTTCTGTGCCAGACACAAATTCTGCTCTATCTGTCTCTGTCATCATCAATGATTATATCAATATAATTCGCTACTAGAAAGTTCAATTACAACTTAAACGATCCCATTACATGGGTGAGGACACTCTAAATCCACATATTGCCCAATTAGAAGCAAATCAATTAGGAAATCGATAGATGATTGATTATTATCTGTGGATTGATATGACTACTTTCAGTATGTATACATAACCAAGTAGGACTAGTTCAGTTGACCAGAATTCTTGAATCGCTCATGTAGGTCAAGGGTTCTTGTCTTGCCATGGACAAGGTTCCCCTCCTCCCAAGGCTATGATTGCAAATGTCCAAAAATAAAAAATAAAATAAAATAAAGAAAGATATTACCACTTGGAACTTGCAGTCTGGGGACCTGACATTCCAAAGTTGTATAACAGAATGCTCTGCTCCTGATTGGATTCCAAAGCTGCAATGGCTTGTCACACTTGATTAAAACCTGTGTCAAGTATCAAATGAAAAAAAATACTAGAAGCATGTTTTTCCTTAATTTTTCTTATCAACCTGTACAGAATTGAGTGCAACAAGTATTGAATGATGTTCTCCAGGAACTTCGCACGAGTGACTGCAAGGCTATGACAATTATCATGGTCATTAATTCCTCTAATTTACTTGAACAAAAATATTTAAGCATTAAGTTGCACAGATGATAGTTAATTAAAGGAGAAGGCAATATAAGTTCCGACTACAGTATATTAGATTTGTGAATCATAAACTATGCGATTTGCTATGTAATATTACTCTTACTTGTTGTTGTGTATCTATTTTCTTATGATTTGATGAGTCACTATCTAACTTTCAATGTTGGACCTCCTTGCAGCTCCGTCCTTGCAGGCCTCCGGGCTTACTTTTAGGCCCAATTTTGATAATCCGAACCGTTCATATTTTATGATTTATTCAGTATATCATACCTGTAAAAAATCAAGTTGATCGGATATCAGAAAGCATGTGTTCGGAAAATTGTTTATTAAATTATTTAAAAAATAGTTTTTAGTTCAATTTTTCGAACACATACTTTCTGATATCCGATCAACTTGATTTTTTACAGGTATGATATACTGAATAAATCATAAAATATGAATGGTTCGGATTATCAAAATTGGGTCTCAAAGTAGACCCGAAGGCCTGCAAGGACGGGCGCAAGGACGAAAGCTGCAAGGAGAGGATCCTAATTCCGTGGTGATGTCCCATGTCTGTCAGTACTTCTTAGATGTTGACCCATGTTATGTCTTTGTGATGACTTGAACATAGTTGTCTGGTGACACAATGGATGTGAAAGTATGGTCACTAATAGGAAAATGCAATATTGTATGACTATGAAGCACGGGTACAGATACTAATATGATACGAGTATGTCGATATGGCAAAATCTAAAAAAAATAGGGTACGGATACGGCTTGGTACGTTTGTAAAAAAATATTTATTTTAATTTAGAATAATACAAAAATTGATTAAATGATTTAATTTGTTAAAATTCAACCTACAATTAACATTTAATGCCAAAAGTAAAGGTATAAACTAAAATTAAATGTCATTATATTAAATAACGTACAAAACACAGCTTAATTTTATTTATAAGGGTAAACTACCAATAGATCCTAATAATTGGACTTAATTCTCATCAAGTCCTATTGAAAATAAGGCATAGTACAATTATCATTAAAAATAATTATTGACAATTAGTGATTTTTTTTGTCACATTTTTTTATAAATTGTCACTAAAACTTACAATTAGTGACCTTTTTGTCATGAATTTTTCAAACTGTCATTAAAAGTTGAAAATTAGTAACATTTTTTTTAAACTGCCGCTAAAACTTATAATTAGTGACATTTTTTGTGACAATTTTCAATCTATCGTTGAAAATTAACAATTAATAACGTTTTTTAATAGTGTGATGAAAAATGTCATTAATTATCATATGACCTATTGAATAATAAGTCCACTTAGTAGGACCTACACGTAAGTCTCCCATTTTATAATCATGCTAAGCATAAAATTAAAAATAAAAAAAAAGTCTAGAGAAAGAAATTTTATCTCTGTAGTAGAAGAAAATAATGTTTCGACTGAGGTATGGTATAACTTGGGTATATATTAGGTACATTTGAATATACCAAAAAATTGAATACATGTTTCGTGTATTCAGTACATATGCAGAAGTACACCATACGAAGTACCATTCGCCGATGAGTACTTGGTACTAGTACGGCATATTTGTCAAAGTACTCATGCTTCATAGCTGTATAACTATGTAGAAAATACTAGGCCTTAGTCTTGAATGGATGGATATGAGGCCTTTGCTGTGGAAATAAATTAGATACGTGAATAAATTTTGCTCACTTGCTGTCCATGAAATGTGAAACAACATTACAATTTACAGCTACTTGATTTGAGAAAGTTTTCATATTTAAGAAGTTATTCTTTCTTGATTTCGTCACCTATCTGATGGCTATTATTCTATGTTGTAGATATTTGGAGTCCTTGATGTGGAGAAAAAGGGTAAAATAACATTCAAGAAGGTGATAATCTCTCTCTTAGTTATACATGAGATCCTCAATTGGTCCCAATTTTGTCTGCACTAAGCCAATACAGAGCCTCTCATAGATGGAAAATCTATTGCTTGCAGTTCTTATATGGGTCAGCTCAAGTCCTACAGCAACCATTTTCAGACAGACGAGCCAGTGAATTAGCCTTCGCTGAGTGTCACACTGGTGGAAACCATTACATTTCCGAGCAAGAAGTATGTCTCATACTCTTTTCCTTGATATTCCCTTTTATTTATTATACTTTTGGATAAGGTGTAAGTTGTGTACTCTTGGTTGGTAAATGGATGGCTCAGTTAGGAGATTCCATTAAGCCGGCTATTCCAAACACGGACGAGTTTGAGGTGAGTAATTGACATCCTCATGGGTTCAATGGAAATGTTAATCTAATCCATACAATAACCTTAGAAAAGTAACCACAACGATATATTTTTCTTGAAATTCTTTCAAATTGAAGCTTTGTTTTACTTTACATTTGTAGATCCATGAACTATTCAAATCATTTGATACCGATAACGATGGGAGGATCAACAAGGATGATTTTATCGCCTGTTTAAGAAGAAATCCGTTGCTTGTAGCACTTCTCTCTCCCCAGTTAATGCACAAGAACTTGTCTGGAGTCGATGATACATAGGAGGTTAAAGGAGATGGTGTGACAGACGATGGGTTGATCAGTCTTCTTGTAGATTTGGCTCAATGAAACATTTTAGCTCTTTCACAGAGGGCTTAAGTGAGGGATAGGTTATTCGAATATAATTCTTTTTCTTTTGAAAATAGTCACTTAACTTCTTGTGATTTGTTGAATAAAATATACCATTTTCATCAAAATTAACAATGTATTACACACGTCTATGTTTTCAAATACTAGGAGATTATGTGCGTATATAGGGGTAGTGTGAAGTGTTTAGTTTAGAAAATGAGATTATTGAAGTTAGTTTACAAGTACTCGTAAATTAGGAGTTAATTGTTTATTTTCAAATAACATAGGTATTATGTGTACATAACTGTACTATTTTTCTTTTTTTGAGGGAGAGGTGATAAATTATAAATATGCTACTTGAAATTTGTTTAGAAATATAGTTTACTTCTTGTGAGTTTAGAAATTATAGTTTTCCTCTCGTCAGAATTAGTTTATTAACGGCGTTGACGAGAAAAATGAAAATAACCCTATTTTGTTTTCCATAATTAACATTACCCTATTACCTATCTCCCTTTCCTTTGTTGTCAAACTTGTTCTTATTTTTCTTTCATTTCAACCACTTTCTATCCTTGTCCCCTACTCTAGCACCCGACCCTCTCTCTCTTTCACAGCTACCATTGTAATTTCTTTAAATGGTTGGTGTACACCCGTCTCCTAGTCACCTCCACTCCCTTCCCTACTTTTGCTGCTTACTCTCACTCCCACTTGTACAATCCTTTTTTGAAACACTTTAGTAGTGCTCTTGTTTCAAAATCTACATAATGAATCAGAATACCGGGAGCCATCTCCTTATTAATATAATCTTACCCACCACTCCTACCCCCACTTGTACTTGAAAAAGAAGATAATAACAAACAAATAATTATCAACCCCTCAACCAAATAGATATTAGTTTAACATTCAGAATAGAGGCTATTGTTGTGATTTCAAAAAAAGAGACTTGTGTATTTTTTTTTTTACTTTTTTGTATTTTAATAAATGCTTTTGTGACTACTTTCCTCTTCCTTTGTGGGACCTACCATTATTTTTTTTTTTGAGGACGGACCTACCATTATTGGGTTCACAGGCTACTTTCTTCTTCTCTTTTTGTCATTTTCTTTCTTTTTTTGGTTAATTAAAAAATAAGGTTTCACATGTTTTTCATTTTAAATCCCAATAATTCCATTTCAACAAATTAAACTCTAAAGTTCCATCCATATTTTAATGTGCCCTCTCCTCCTTCCATTTTCGCTTGTGCAAGGTAACGGAGAATCATTTCAAGGTTTAAATTGAAAAACACCGGAGTTTAAAGTGAAAAACATATGAAACTTTTAAATAAATAAAAAACCTGTAGTTAACCCTAATATATAATTTCTTTTTGTGTGTGTATATATGCAACTTACATATCTTATTGTATATGTACATTTGTGCTTATATATATGGTGAAATTTTTTATTCAAATTTTGACTCTTCTAATGATAAAATTTTGATTTCATCCATACTATGTGAGACAGGTTACCTGAAATGTAAGAGACTTATCAGTGTTTTAAGATTTAAAGCTCCCTGATATGTAAGAGACACTTATCAATACTTTAATGGATTAATGCTATTCTTAATCATCAAAATTAGGGATGAAATCAAAATTTTACTCCCCCATCCAATATTAATAGTCCCTTTTTGAATATTCAAATTTTAAATAATTAATTCCAAAAGTACAATTTTATTTCCATTTTTAAACATATTTATAATTACTTTACTAGGGATAATTTTGAAAATTTTTAAATTTAAAATTTTGACTTTCAAAGTGGACATATATATATATATTTTTGAACAGGAAGTGGACATATTTTGGGACAACAAAAAATGTAATAATGGACCAATAAAATAGGACGGAGAGAGTATCATCGAAAGAATAAAAAATTGAATAAAAAAATTTCACCATATATACAAGTACCCTTGTACATATACAATGAGATATGTCAATTATAAATATACACACAAAAAAAAAAAATTTATTAGGATTAATTACAAAAAAAACTTTAAAACTTCACGCGTTTTTCACTTTAAACTCTAATATTTTCACTTTGAACCCCAAAACAATTTTTTGTTACCTCACACAGACAAAGATAAACAAAAGAGGCACATTGAAACATAAATGAAACTCTAAACTTTAACTTGTCTAAATTGAAATACTGAGATTTAAAATAAAAAATACATAAAACCACCTTCTTCTTCTTTTTTTTTTTTTTTGTAATTAATCCATTTTTTTAACTTGTTCAGGATTTGGGATTGGTTTCGGTAAAAGCCCAACAAGTTTGGGCAGGACTGGGTTTCAAGGACAAAAAGTTGTATACCTTTCTCTTTCATCTTTCTCTTAATTTTTAAAATTAAACCTTTGAAATTTATTTAATCCTCTTAAAATAAGATTTATTTGAAAGAACTGATTTCATGAACGAGGATTGATTTTATATATATATATATATATATATCTTCTTTTTTGAGAAAAATATTTATATATGATTTTTTTCAGGTTAAATCATATTGTTTTGGAAAATATATTTTGGCCTACTACTCATTTATTTGTATTAAAAAATAATTTCAAGTAAGAATATCAAATTTTGTTATAGCTACAATTGGGAGGAGGAAACTTGAATCTCCACATTATCAGTGGACATCTTCAACTAATTGATGTGTCATCAATGTACTAATTTAATAAATCTCACCTTTCATGTCTTATAACAAATATATTAGTGACACAAAAATAATCTAAAATTTAATCACTGCAACATTAACTGAAATTGAAATTATCCAAACAAGCAATTATTAATACAGTTGAAAAACAAAAAGGAATCCAAACATGCAACAAGTTCCTGCCGACAAACATCCAATGCAATAAGCAAATCCATGAATCTACACATTTTCTCACAAAAACAGTTTCTCCATATGTAGCATCATATCACTTTGACCATTTGCATTATACAGCATGATCAAAACTAACAGCTAACAAAGTACTGTAAGATTATGGAATGCAATGTGATTAGTGAGATAAGAAAGTCCTTTTAGACAGTTTTACCAAAATTTATCAGATTGGAATATGATTGAAGAAAGAAAAAGAACAATTGCCCCTTTCACGCAGGGGGCATTATCGAAACAAAAATGTCCATGTGATTGATCAACAAATGTGTCTGCTGCTGCCACTAATTTAGCTATATTTCTGTACAATTTATACCAAAGGGTTCAAGTAAACCGCTGTACATTCTTTGTGATCTGTTTTTTAATATTATGTTAGTTCTTATCTTTGGGTGATGGGTTATATTACCACTGTTCCTTCAGTGATTTGATTATCATCTGAAGAATCAGAGGGTTGAGATTTGGGTTTACTCATGATCCAAGAGTATCTATAACCGAGAGAGCTTCCACTTGTTTCATAGAGCTGCATGCAATATTTGATTGTGGTACCTCAATCAAATCCAAATGACAGGCCTATACTAACGAGACTAACCGAATTATGAAAATCAAACATTAATAAGTACCTCGGTAAGCTCAGAAAGATGGCGGGACCTAAACTCGTTGATAGTAGCTTTTATTTCTGACATGGCAGTTTAGCCTAACAAGGAAAAACAAGATAAAGTAAGAACATTCGAAAGATGCCAAACCAAAATAACCAAACTTCTATAATGTTTTGACTTTCCATAGCACATGCTAACAATTTCACAAGCAAGCATCAACCAACAGCAGTAACTAGAGCTACAAACGAGCCGTGCTAACAATTTCACAAGCAAGCATCAACCAACAGCAGTAACTAGAGCTACAAACGAGCCGTGCTAACAATTTCACAAGCAAGCATCAACCAACAGCAGTAACTAGAGCTACAAACGAGCCGTGCTAACAATTTCACAAGCAAGCATCAACCAACAGCAGTAACAAGAGTTTGAGTTGCTGCTTTGCAGCTGGCGGATCCACAAGATCAGATCCAAATGCCTTCAGTTTTCAATGTGTTAACCGAGTCAAATGCGTTTGTGTGTGTGTATGTCACGTGAAAGTGAAATTATATCATATAAATCACAAAACACTTCAGAGAAGCAACAGCCGCTTCTGCTTTACAATCAGAGAACCAGCATGGACATAAATCAGGTGCTCAACAATGAAGACGGTGTACACAAATAGTTGAATTGAGAATTAATAGTAAGCATGTAGCAAGTCACTAATTCAAATTAAAATATCCAATAAGATGCACTGTAATCATTAAGATTGTAGCGAAAAGAGATTAATCTTACAGTGATTTTATGGAATATCAATCCAAAAATTGATCAATTACATTGCATACTAGCATAGCATGGTGGTGACAAATTCAATGGAAATAATATTCAGCTTCCTTATGATTTGTTACAATCGGGACTCCACACTACACGCATGCAACCAATTACCGAAAAGAAAATAGTATTCATCAAATAACTTACGCAGTATGTACTAAATACAAACAACATACATAGCTCATGCAGTGAAAAATCTTATACAATTCAGTGTCATCGATACTGTTTTTTACCTGTGCAAGAACAGCAGCAGCTAATTGGAGACTAGGTTCCAAGGCCTTGGGGACAACCTTTAAGAGTTTCAACTAAAACTCAAGATATGATGTAATTTGAACAAAAAATTGATCTTTGTATAGATAATGCAAGATATATTAGTACTGATTAATGATTTATACATAAGTCAAACAAGAATAATGAGCTCCTAAAACATAAAATAAAATTGTAAGATTAACCTATATAGGCAATTAGGAAGAGTGAAATAACTAATGAAAACAGCAACAGAAATGTACCGCTGTTGCTCCCGCCTTTTCCAAATTGAGTCCATGATCAACGTCATGAGCACGGACAAATGTCTTGACATTAGGGAAATACTTGCTCAAAGCCCACACTGTTCTATAGTTTGCACCAGGGGTATCTAAAGTTATTGCTGCTGCACATGCTCTTTCAGCACCAACTTTATGGAGCACCTCATGGCCAGGAATACAAGCAGCATGTCAGACAATGAACCTGCACAAAGCATATTTAAGTTTGAGCAGGATCATCTATCCCTCTCGACTACCAGCATCACCAAAATACACAGGAAGATCAAGTGCACAGCCAACTACTACTCAGTCACTGAAATGATGGAAAATCTAAAATCAGTTATCTGGATACTGTTGTAAAATATTCTCATAACCATTTAACACATTCTCAGTAAGTCATGGACACGGTACCTTTTCTTTTTTGCCAATTTGCATTTATGTTAAAATGTTCACAGAGATTCAGGGAATATAAGTAAATATAGGAAAATATGGAACCAAAGGCTGGATAATCCTGGATATTCATTTCATAGACTTGAAATCCCCATGTTGTCTTTAGCAAGTAATACTAGATTTTATCATAAAAAATGGACGTCATAAAAAAACAAATGCGGCATACCCCAGAACAGAACTACATGAAATAGTCTTCAAACTGGCATAGATTACCCAAAAGGAACTAGAAAACTCACACAGCCCACACTCATATGACTAAGATTTTCAGCAAAACATTCAATCAGCAATCCCTTCTCTCTCTCAGCCCCAAAATTGACTTTATTCCAGGAATATCAATTCATTGTGATGGAAGCATACCTCCTCACATCAAGAGCAACAAATGGAATAAGTCGTTCTGAAAGAAGCTGCGCAATGATCTGAAAGAACAACAGAAGGAAATGCTACTCTTAGACAAAACATGATACATACATCCATACATGAACTACATTATTTTTTGGGGTACGAATCTATAAATAAACTACATTAAAAATAGATCCACCACAACAAATGATTTAAAACAAATTCATCAAAAAAAAAAATGCAAATAGTGACAATACCTGGCCAACACGTCCAAATCCACAGATAATGATATGGTCCTGCAAATCATCTGTCTGGAAACAAGCCAAAGGAAATCAACGATCAATACATTCAGTGAATATTTCGGTGTAATAGCAACATCAACCCTATATCAAAAACAGACAATTCATCCCATGGTCAGATGTATGGCTGCACCAGACATTAAAAACGATTTAAATTATTGAATAAAAATTTAGTAGATCCTAGGTACAGTTGGACATTACTATATTCAGGAGTTTGAATAGATTTAATAACGGATCATATCTTATACAAATATTGCAAGACC